>VDFB02000015.1:197418164-197872607 GCA_007258455.2 Sequoia sempervirens | reverse complement strand
GATAAGTGGAACATATGGTTTTTTAGGGTCTTGTGGGATGGTGCTAGCCATACCCTAGATCATGTTGGCCTCCAAATTTTGATTGTTGACGAGTTGGTGTTTTTGGAGAGGTTTAAGTAGTGAGCTTCCCTTGGTGATCATGGGTTGACTTGGTGTGTGACATGATGATGGTTGAGAGATAGGTTGGATTATGCTTGGGAATGAGGGTGTGAATGGATTTTGTGGGATGTTCACTAAAGGTTGCTCTATAATGGTGCTTACATCAAAATCAGAAGGGGGTTTAGCCCCTTCTTTTGCCAATGCCAACATGTATTGGGTGGGATTTAGTTTCATGACTATGTTGACAAGTTTGTGGGTTTATGTATTTTGTACTAATTTGAACAATTCATCTTGGGACATCTCTTTGTAATTGGTTGTGACAACCTCCTCATGGAAACCTCCCTCTTGAAGATCTTGTGGTAGTTGAGGGGGATTAGGTGGAGGGTTGGTAGATATCCTAGGGTCAAATTCAAATTGGCTAAATTCACTTGTGGTTTATGTTTATTTGTTTTTCTCCATGATCTTCTTGTGTTGTGAACTTGTTTGGACCATAAAATTGGGATCAACTTTTAGGAATATATGGGATGAACCTTTAACTCCTTTGGTTGATCTAAACTTTAGATGCAAAAAGAAATTCTAGGATGTGTTGTAGGATTAGATGATGATGATGTGAAAGATGGGTGATGATGGGTGATATGGATGTTGGAACCTTAAGAACTTTGGATAAATACTAGAGTTTAGGATTTTGATTTTGATTTGTTTTGATTTGGATAATGAACTTGTAAAACCATAAGATGTTAGATGTGATCTTAGGATGAACTTCTCCAAAAGAGGTTGCTAATTTAACTAAGTATGTGAGAAAGGATTCATTCCCACACACCTAACTAAACAAGATTATTTTGATTTGGTCTAAGTGATTTACCAAAAGTCTAGAATAAGGATGCTTCCAAATTTCTAGAAAGTTTGTGAGATGTATTTTGATAAATGTTTTGAGGATGGATGGAGTTGTTCGTTTTGACCCTAGATGAACCTAGAAGGACTTTGTTTATAATACCAAGGTGTTGAAGAACATGCTTTACCCTAGGAGTGCATCATAATCAATGTATTCATATTGGACATGCAAGTCTAAATTATCCCTCGAAGGATGTCTATAAAAATTTCTTGCCAAGATGTTCCTATTGTGGTAGAGTGCTACAAGGTGTTTCTTGATGTACTTTTGACTATGACTTCTAAGTTTGAAGTGATGGAATGTGGACCTTGTTTTGGAATTTTGACCTTACGAGAAATCATGAAGACAAACATGTGTGGGGTCTTGATTAATGAATTCTTTTTACCACATCAACTTGTCTTGCTTAAATTTCAAACTAAATGTCTACATGTCTCAACTCCTTTTTATTCCACAAGGTCCATTATGTGAAATTCAAAGAGCCAAAGCCATGGTTTCCCTAGGTTGACTTTGAAGAAAGTAAATTGAGATATGAGCCCAAGTATCTAGAAGCATCTCAAGATGAAATCCTTAGGGACAAGCAGTAATAATTGGGCTCTTCAAAGGTATTCACTCTTTTCAAAGGGTTTGCAATTTTGGTGATTGTTAAATGTTTGTTTCATTGTTTTGGAACCAAGAAATGTGTTCAACTGGCTCATAAGAATGCACAATCCTTGGCTGAAGAGATACTATTTGTTGAGTCCCCACTCGGATTGCTCCAAACACTAAGACAAAGTGAACACTAGAGATTTAGTGACACTGGCTCCCCCTTACATAGAACGGGCACACCAAATCTAAAACCTTGAAGATCCGAAGGATTTTTTTCTCTACAATGAATGACTGTTCCTACACCAACAAGCATAAAGGTTTTTGGTCTCTACAAAAAGTTGGTCCTTAATTCAGATATTTAGTGTAAAACATTGGTGCCATACACACAACAAGATTAGCTTGATTAAGAGGTCTCCCAATTCATTCCTAAAAAGGAATTTTAACGTATGACATGGATACTAGGGGTGGCACTTTTCGGTATGGGACAACAACACCAGTTGGTTGATGACTTTAGTCACCACCATTTCATTTATATAGTGGATCAAATATGAAAGCACTGCTTTGGATCGTTCCCTCTCTCAAGTTGGGAGGTAGGCCCTTCTAAAGGTAACACTTTGACATGAAAAAAAAATCTGCAAAAAATATCAAGATGCTTTTCATCACCCAAGATCGCCAAAGCCATGAGGGGAGAGGATACACACCTCAAATGCACAAAAGCAAGAAAATAACACTTGAGTGTTTCTCTTCACCCAAGATCACACGAAGTGTAAGGCGAGAGGATACACACTCAAAGCGTGTCAAAGACAAGATCACTCACTTCAAAAACTTGTTTGTTTTAACCTTCAAAGCAATGGTGAATTCATTTTAAGCACCAAACTGAGTGTGAGTTTTCCTTGTTCAATTTTAACCAAGATAGCAATTACTAGTAAATTTCTAAGTTCGATTTTAACCAACTTGAAAAGATCAAATTAATGATTAATTTTAAACCCAAAATAAAGCTAGTTGGTCTAAAAAAAAAATGAAAGCATCAAATGGGTTCCCTAAGCTATTACAATGAACATTTAAAAATGCTTTTTCAATTCCAATGCCCAATTTTCCATCTCAAATCTGCTTGTTAGTTTTCTAGATTTCTATGCCTTGCTACACCATCATATTAATGATCCCAATGTGAGAGAGACCGTCACTAATTCTTTATATGAACTACAAAAATTACAAAGCTATCACAAATAAGATTTATTTCAAGGAATTGATGAAGCATACAACACTATCACAAAAAAAAGTTACACCTGTTATGCAAAGTATCTGTAAAAAACAATGGTTAGAGCACTAAAAATATAGATTTTTTAGAAGCATGATAGAACTTTTATATCTATAAGTATGAAGAACTGAACAAATTTAATCAATATATATCCACCCTCCTTTACCAAGCCGCAACAAATTTGAATTTTGTATTGTGGCCCTTAAGTGGTGTTGGACAAACCACCTTATAACCTTTTATACAATGGATTTACTTCTGTCATTTCATGCACTAGGTTAAGGAATTATGTTAATTAATAAATGGTAGTCAAATATTAATGCATAAAAGCGGCTAGAAATGCAGTGGAAGCAAAAGCATCGTGATCCCTGAGAATTTCACTGTTTCTACTCTTTTACTATTGTCTTTATGTCACTCTTCTATGCAATTTCCCCAATGCAAATTTGCAGATATATGGTGGGTGCCAGAAAGTGAATGCCAAATCTTCACTTGATCAAACATAGACAAACATAAGAACATTAGTCATTTTAAATAGGTCAAATAAAGTATTCCCCATGAAATTGTTGATTAAGCATAGAGAAGAAAACATGAAATAAAGCATGTAACATAAGCAAATAAACGTGTAAATCTAATCTAAATCAACCAAACCTTCATCCCATATGGGGATTGGTGCTACTTTGATGTGGAAAGTAGCCCTTTCCCAACCCCTTTGATAAGCTTCCAAGATGTAGATGATTCCAAGTATGAGATTGATGCAAAGTGATAATGGAAACAAGCTAAGATGTAATGAAAATGAGTAATGAAGGTGCCTATAGTAAAATTGCATGTGATTGTGAATCCATTTCAAGTAGAAGAGGCCTCTACTTATAGGAGTGAAGGGTTGAAGAATAGATGAATCTGGTGAATGTGGGACTAAAATGAGATTCAATAGCACTGTGACACTTGTCACAAGGCTAATGAAAGCCATGGAGATATGTGCTCACACATGTGTGAGCACATCTTGGGAGAAGGGGTGTGTAGAGGTAAGGCATGTTAGATGGATTTGTAAGAGAATGTAAGAAAAATTAATGAAAATGGTTGAGATGTAAGAGGGACAAGATGGAATGCAAGAGGCCATTTAAGGCAAAGGTGGCTCTTGTAACAACATTTAAGACCTTTGTAAGAGGATTTAAAAGCCTTTTGGAGGGAAATTCAAGTTGAGGGAATATTCCACAAAATATTCCTTTGAGAGGAAAATAGGCTATTTAGTTAATTAGAAGAATTTATTTTCATGGGAAACTTGGTTAGTTGACCATTGGTTAAGTTGACCAAGGTTGAGTCAAAAGCTAGAGAAATGGGTAATGAGGATCAGGGAGTGATTTAGAGTTAATTGATTCAAACTTTAATCAACTCAAGTGAGTTAGGGGATTTATGACATTTGATTTATTTAATCAAATGAGAGGACTTTAAGGTTTTAATTAAATAAAATGATTTATTTAATTAAATGTGATGAACATTAGTTAGGAGAGGATGAATTAATCTGATAAATTTAATTACTTGATTAATAGTAGAAGTTGATGAATTTAACTAAATAATAAGGATTATTTAAATAATTGGTTAGTGCATAAATGATTTAGGAGGAAGTGATGTTAATTAATCATAATTAGATGATCAGACTATTTGAGTGTCTACACTGCTAATGATGGAGAAATATTGTCGATGGCCTATAGCATGTTGTATACTCTCTCCTATTGTTCCTGAAGAAGTATGTGTTGCTACAAGGTTATTCTGGCCTCCACAAGTGGGTAAGAAGTTTTTGGTTCAGAATAGTGTTGTGAAGATTGTTTAAAAGAATGCTCTACATTCCTCCATTGTTGGAGGTATGATATTATGGTTTGAGATTTAGAGTTTTTGTTCTATGGATGTTGCACTCCTATATTTTCAAGTCACCAGTGTTGCTAAGGAGGTTTCTGCTAATTGCAAAAGGTTGGCAGTGTTGTTGGTTGTTTGGACTAGTCTAGAAAATGCTCTGCATTTCTCTGCATTAATGTTTCTCCTCTTATAGTTTGGTGGATGTGCTCTTTGTGACTATGCAATTTCTTAGTTCCAATTTCATATGTTGAAGTGGTCCACAAGTTGTTCTATTAATGTTGCATCTCATGTTTGTGTATTTTGTGCTTTCAGTATGAAGTATTATACTTATGTTTGATTTGTGGTGGTTGTTGGTGGTGTGACATCATGAAAGAAGTTTCTAGAAGTGTTGTTGGATGTTCAAGGAATATCTCTTTGTGAACTACACATTAGTGGTTTCTCTTTTGGTTTTGCATTGTGTTTGAGTTGGTCTTCTAGGTAATTTGTGGATATGTAGCCAATAGGGCTTGTTATCTTTCTTGCGCTATGTGTTTGAGGGTTTGTGCTAGCATATGAAGTTGTGTTAAGATGTATTTGGGTATTGACCTATCTTAGTTAGAACTGCATTGAGTGAGTTCAATTGGAAGTATGTTTTTGGGCTACCTGGTATTGTGCTACATGTTTTATCTACACATTTCCTTATTGTCGACTTGACTTGATATGTACCAACATGTGAGTTGTTCGGGATCATATTGGAAGATGTAATAAGGTTGTCTTTTTCCCTCTCTATCCCCTGAATAGGATCACATTGATATTTTGTGGCTGACTTGTTGAGATTATTGTTTATCTTCTTTTTGGATCACCTAATTGACATTTTAAGGTCTTGTGGTGGATATAGAAGTGAGAATAATTCAGATGCAAGAAAAGAGAAGTGAGAGTGTGGTGTGTAATTGAATATCTCACAAAAGAAGTACAAAAATGTGTGGAAGATAGTTCAGATGTGTTTTAACACCTGAATCAGTAGAGTGTATTTTTGACATATGTTGTAATTCCTAAATCCTCATGTATCCTACTCTGAGATAGTGGATCTCATCAGGTCTTTATAATTTTTATCTTTATTTTGAGTTGTTCTCTTCAGTTTGCAAGCCCTTTGTATCTTTCCCTAAGGTTGTGTGCCTTAGTCTACAAGTCTTTTGGTAGTGAGCCTTATTTTGTAAGCAATGAACTTCATATATTGTGAGTTAACTCTCACCGTGGTTTTTCCCTCATTGGGGTTTCCACATAAATTTGGTGTCATCTTATGCATGCATGTTCCTTGTTTTATCTTTCATTGTTGTTGATCTGATTAAGGATTGAATTGCTATTAAGGGTTGTTGAATTTGTTAAAAGATTAAATTTCTATATATTTTTTAGTTGCTGATTTGTTTAAGGGTTTTTGGTTAGATTAAGAAGTTTGAATTGTGTTGAAGGTCTTAAGTTCTAGAGGGGTTTAAGTTTTTGAAGGTACTAATTCACCCCCTTCTCAATATTTGGTGTGTTCAACAAACCCATGCTTCCACCGAATTGACTTGAAGTAGGGAATTTGATATCATATTTTAAGGATTATTTACCATTCAAAATGAGTGGTTCAACAATATCTTACCATGTCTTATAAATGCTATTGGTAGGAGAAGATGCTTTTAGATTAAGTATTCAACATTGAGAAGTTTCTCTTTTATGCTAACTTCCTTCCACTAGGAGTTCCATTGTCCCCCAATAGATGTCAAGGTAATCTAGTGACAAATTAGGACTTGCTAGGGAGCATCTTCATGAAGAGACTAAATAATCCATTTAACAATTAGGAATTTGTATAAACCCAAGAGACAATGGTGCCTTATCCATCCTTCCTTTCTTGAATATACTGAATCCAAGAGATAATTGGAATGCCTCTATGACCATCATATTTAGTCCATAAGAATTGTCTTAAATACATCAAATTTGTAAAGTCTAAAATATTGTAGTCTATTGATTTTTTGGATTAAACTACATAGCAATTTTTTTCATCAATATTTCAGATCACACTCCATGACCCATCATTAGTATGTAGAGAGAGAACAAGAGAAGAAACTGTGATATGAAACATTGATGAGAAAAAATGTTATATAGTCTAATCTATAAAAAACTATCTACAAGAATTGTCATGGGTGATAGCCAACAAGAATAGTAGAAACATAAGCAATCCACAATTTGAAATATTCCTACAAAGAAGACAATTTTGCCACTCTAAGTATCTAGTTAAACTTAGTTAAAAAATTGTTCCACATTAGAAAAGTGATACAAACCCCAAAAATTATTCCTGAACTTTATAATTTAACCATATCCAAACTCTGTACATTCCGAATGGATCTAATATAAAAGTTTATTCTCCTAAACTAACTATTTTTCTATTTTTTCATTAAAAGAAACTTCTAATAATTATTATAAAATAGGAATTTAATATATGAAACCTTTAATCTAAAGTTATAGGTTAAAGTTAATAATTTTATAAGATCAAATTTCTTTAATGTTTTTAACTTTTTATATAACTCATTCATTTCAAACTACGTTAGGGAAAAAGTTTAAAAGGAACAAGATCTACATAACATTTCTTTGAGGTGCGATTCCATGCCGTTAATAATTTTTAAAATATGATTTTAATATATAATTTTTTATTTAAAAAATATATTAAATTAAAATTTTATTTAAAATTATTATTTGTAATGTTGCACTTAAAGTAATTTTAGTATATAAACTTTTCATTAAATTAACAATAAAGAAAGAGACATTCAATTTTTTTAAATTTTTTTGGGATGACATAAAAATAGATGAAAAAACAAAGAATAATGTTTTGAATGCCACACACAAAATCAATTTTTAATCTCTCGGAATTTTGGAAAGCAACATTTAAATAGATACTGGATAATTATTGCTTTTGTTGACCTTTTTAGACCCTTGGTCTAATAAATAATAATTTAATTAATATTTTTTTTACTTCTATCAATAGAAAATAATAATAAATTAATTACATCGTACTTGTTCATTGAATCTTGGAAATTGTTGGGTAACTTTATGGGAAAAAACGAACCTCCTCTCTTAACTATAATCGCAATCTTTGACTTATATTTTTGTTTATATCATTATTATTGGTTTCTCAGTCCATAAAAACATAATGGCCAAAAATTTATATATTTAATAAATGGTTATAATGTACTTAGAAAGTTTTAAATGTATAAATAAATAGCTTGCTGATTTTGAAGTTTCAGTTTACTAACCAATCTCCAAGGCGGCAATTTCCATGCTTGTAAATGTCAACTTTATTTATGTACTTCAATATTGTTTAATATTTTTGTTTAATAAATAAGATTGTTTTTTTTAAGATATTTTTTATTTTTTATTTTTTATTATATAATATTTAATATTGTTTTTTTTATTATATTGAATAAATAGATTGCAAAGAATAATCAGTTGAGAAGATAAACTTTACAACATAATATATACTATATTATATTGTTGTTTAGGTCTTTTTATCTTTTCTATGCATGCAATATTAGAGTCTCCATTTAGAGTATGTGTAAATGTGTAATAGTCAAGGTAGAAGCCATATAATATATATATATATATATTTAAAATAACTGTTTTACACACACACATACATACACATACACACACATATATATACATATATACATACACATACATATATACATATACATACACATACACATATGTATACATTATCTATGTCAAAGAATTCTCTTAATATTCTTCATCTATTTGTAATTATATAGTATTTTCTTCAAATAGGTGTTCTTATGTATATATTGTATATATGTAATTAGTTATACGTTGTGTTTCTAATGGTGGTAAATATTATGTGAAAACTAATTTATGCTTTTTAGAATAATATTATCTTTAATTCTTTTACTATGTGTATATCTAATAAATGAACTTCTATAAGTTTGAAATATGTTTAACATTATCTTAGAGGTGTTTATGTTGTTGACATGAGGATATGCTTACTCATTAATTTAGCTTATAATACTAATTTGTTATATATCTTTGCATATATAAAACTACAATCTTATCTTCAATTTTAATGATGTGTTCAACAATAGTGTGTCCCCTATATTAATTGAATCATGTGGTGGAGGAATAATAAGAAGTAGATATGTTGCTCATGTCATGGGGGCCACAAATAATCCTTTCCCAGTGGCGTTTCATGAGATCAATAAAAAAAATACTATATCTATTGTTGCTAATGTAGTTGTTGATAATGTATCATAAGAAAAATAGTATAGCAAAAAAATAACTAATTTTTGCAAAATATATCTTATTATACCTAAAATAAAGCATAATCCCTATATTTACTTACGAAAAAAAAGGTTTTTAAAATAAAAATGAAGAAAATATAATTTTACAAAGAATACAAAGAGCTAGAAATGAGAACCTGTCACCAAAACCAATAGTTCTCTATCTAGGACACAAGTGTGTTGTGTAGGCGTCCTCACACCATGTTGTTGTCCTTCACTAGTCACTCCAAAATCTCCCAAAATGTGTGGCTCGGGTACTAGAATCACCCCAACCTACATGTACACAAAGATAGGAAAAATTGTTGGGGCTATTTAGGAGTTTTCCTTGGTCAAATCCCTATTTTTGTCTTTCAATCTCCACAAACAACCAAGATAAAAGATTATTGATAAAATAAATACTTTTAGATCCTAGTCGCAATAAGGATTTAAAGTTAGATGATAAAATAAACTACTCGATAATAGTGTCAACTTTGGTCTACACGGAAAACTACCATTACATGAAAGTAAAATAAATAACAAGAAATAGATAAATACTCCTATCACAAAGAGATATTTTCACTTTGAAGATTAATTTTTTTAAATAAAATGAACTAAAAAAGATTATTACCAACAATAAAGATCTTCTTCAATAGAGGTCTTGAGATACAACTTGTGTGTGTGTGAAATGTGGAAAGTCAGTATCAACACAAACCTTAATGAAACGAATTATATTAAAGATTCAAAGCAAAGAAGCTACTCTAAATTGCAATTTAATGAATCTTTCAAGAACGTCTCATTGTCCTTTATTCTTAATGATTCCTTTAACCTCTTGGCCCTCAAATTTCTAGGTGCACAAAGGCTATTAGAATGACACTTAAGAAACAAGATTAGTATTTACACATGCAAGCTAATTAAATTCCTACATGAAACTAAATGGTAGAAATGATGATGGATATTATGATGAATGATGGATGATTATGATGAATGGCGGGTGACTATGATGAATGGACAAACGGTGGTGGATACTATGGTGGTGATCTATATGATTCTACATATGCTCAAATGCAAACTCTAAATATACTAATCTAAAATGCAACTATGATGTAAATGATGACATAAAATGCAACTATGAAGCAAAGTGTTAGTCTAAGATCTAACTATGATGCAAAACATGATATAAAAACTAATTATAAGACTCCAAAGTGCTCCCAAGCTCAAACGATAAACCTGCATGATAACTCTATTCAAAAGTGGATGCAAAATACAATGCCAAAGGGTTGTATTTATAGCCTTTTCTAAGCATCTTGTGAGGTGGCAATAATCAATGGTCCAAATTCAAACAAGAAGAATGGATGGTGGAGATGGAGAGAATCAAGATGTTGTCCCCTTGACCAAAGACAACATGCCATTTGGATGGAAGAATCTCTTGACCAATGGGCAACATGCCAAATGGATGGAAGACTCAAGTGTGGGAAGAAAAGACCATGTGTTTGAAAATTGGTGGAAGATAATTCTAATTAAAAATTAGAATTATTTAATTTCATGTGACCTTGGTGAGGTGGCATGAAAAGTTGAAGATAATTATAATTAAAAATTAGAATTATTAGAATGTCCCCTTGACCAAGGGAAACATGCCAAATGGATGGGAGAATCGAGTGTATGAGGAATAAGCCATGTGTTTGAATGCCAAATGTGTGGGAGAATCAAGTGTGTGAGGAATAAGCCATGTGTTTGAAAATAATTCTAATTTAAAAATTAGAATTATTTAATTTCATGTGACCTTGGTGAGGTGGCATAAAAAGTTGTAGACATGTGCATGAATTCCTAATATGAGATTAGTGAAACTTAATTAAATAAAAAAAACTTTAGAATTTTTTTTATTTAAATAAATTAGAAGAATATGATTTTTTAGATTTGAAGAATTAAAGGATATGAACAATATAAATAAATTGTGAATTTATTTATACGTAGTCGAATATTAATTAAATAACAAGTATTTAATTAATTAAATGTTGTGAACGATTTTGGGTGTATACATTTTGCCCCTCTTTGAAGTAATGTGTTTACACGTTGCTTAAAAGAAAATTTTGATATCAATGCCAAGAAAATAAAATTTTTGATGCCCTAGACATTGATTTTCAGGTGATGACAGATATATGCCCCCTCGGGAGATAAATCGGTGAATTTTTGAATTTTTAGGATTTTTGAAACATTTTGAAAATTTTGATAATTTTTTGATGATCTCAAAATTTTATGCGTCATAAATGATTTATCTCCCAAAAAATAATGTATAAATAAATTCGTGATTTATTTATATTGTTTTGCAATATCAAACATCATGGAAGTAGTACTCAGGTCATCATGGTTTAAAATATACCATTGATGCTTGTACTCACTTTCAACATTTTAAAGGCCGAATAATGATAAAAAGCATAACAAATTGGCTGTTACGAATGACAACTTTTGCATATGAGATCTGCATGGTTAGAGTAGATTTCATCCATGTTAGTTTGCATTTGTATTTATGGGGTTTCCAAAGCTGCAACAATGATGCTATCTCTCACATTAATGGATTGAGTACACTTGACATTACCAAAAACACATCATTTTCATATAGTTACACCAATCTGAAAGCAATATGTGCTAGAGAAATTGTTGTCTGCGCCAAAAGTATCACGTCCGAACCTACAAACATAAATTTTCTAGAATGTTAAAAAGAAATGGAGCAGGGCCCCATGGTGGGCACCATTTTGTGTGTGTGTTGAATGTGTAAAGTTAGTATCAACACAAACCTTAATGAAACAATTTATATTAAAGATTCAAAGCAAAGAAGCTACTCTAAATTGCAATAAAATGAATATTTTAAGAACGTCTCATTGTCCTCTATTCTTAATGATTCCTTTAACCTCTTGGCCCTCAAATTTCTATGTGCACAAAGGCTATTAGAATGACACTTAAGAAATAGGATTAGTATTTAACATGCAAGCTAATTAAATTCCTACATGAAACTAAATGGTAGAAATGATGATGGATATTATGATGAATGATGGATGATTATGATGAATGGTGGGTGACTATGATGAATGGACAAACAGTGGTGGATACTATGGTGGTGATCTATATGATTCTACATATGCTCAAATGCAAACTCTAAATATACTAATCTAAAATGCAACTATGATGTAAATGATGACATAAAATGCAACTCTGAAGCAAAGTCTAAGATCTATCTATGATGCAAAACATGATATAAAAACTAATTATAATACTCCAAAGTGCTCCCAAGCTCAAACAATAAACCTGCATGATAACTCTATTCAAAAGTGGATGCAAAATACAATGCCAAAGGGTTGTATTTATTGTTGGAAAAACAAGGACAAACAACTGAGAGGGGGGGTGAGTCAGTTGTCACAGAAACTTAAAATTTTCTATCTTAACTTAACTTAATCTCAAATATGATGAACAATCAATCAACCATAAACAATTAACACATCAGAGAGACATAGAGCACCAAGATTTTTTACGTGGAAACCCTATTAGGGGAAAAACCATGGTGGACGTTAGTCCACAAGATTATACCTTGTTAAAAGTATAATGAGAAATAAAAAGGGGAATGCACATGCATTTAGGTACACTGCCTAGAGATCATTGCTCAAATACAAAAGGGGCTCATTGCCCAACAATATAGAATAGGATTAAAATACAGAGGGTATGAAATGAGAAAATAACTTATGCACAAGCCTGATTACAGTTCCAATTAAGCTTAGAAAACCTTCTTCACACTTCACAGAATCTTCTTCACGCTCTGCTCTGCTATCGAATGATATTTTCACATACACACATAGGAGCACTCTTAGCATACAAATCAAACACTTCACCTAAGAAACAATCACACTTATATATCCGCTACATGAGATTTCATCACAACTTGGTCGGCCAGGAAAATAAAACATATTTGCAATGTCGGCCCAATTTTACAAATAATTTTTTAATGCGAATCCACCAAGGTCGGCCAAAACATAGTAGAGACCCAAATTAACATCTCCAACACAAAAATACTTTAATTCATTTCACCACGAAGATCCACAACACGCTACCACCAACATGTTAGCCAGGAACATGAAAAAATGAACATGCGCAAGAAAATATCTTCAACCACGAGCTCTCTGATTAATGTGGACATACCGCAAAGATAGAGAATGATCTAGAGACATCTGAGAGCACCAAGAAACAACAAAGAAACATCCGCAACAACTGCAATTAACAGAATCACACAATCTTCATTTAGGAACATTGACAAAGACCATATAAACACTGTTAGACCATAATAAAATCAAAACTGCACGCGGACCTCTGAAACTTCTGGTAGATGATCTAGATATACTAAAAAATAAACCCTTTAATCCACACCAACTAATCTTCAATGTAAAGAACAAGATGCCTTCATGACCTGCACAGTTCCACTGGGAACCTAGAATACTTTCTTTTATAATTTTCTCAATATCCTCAACATATACATCAACTGATACAAAAAATGCTAATAGTGTTGACATCAATGAAAACCACATATCAACAACACAACCACAATATCTAAGAATCTCCCCCTTTGGCATTGATGGCAACACATGATGTAAAAAATACCATCAACCCTGTTGGAAATAGGATGCCATTTAATTGCAAATCCTAAACATTAATTATTTCATGTATCTCCTAGATTCTTGGAATATGTTCAACAACACTAAGATTAGGATGAGATTAATTATTTGGATGAAATAAATCATGAAATTGACATTTGTAGTTATTCCTAAATAATAGGAACATGTGGGTGCACACATGGTAAGGTGACACTCACCTTGTGCTCAGTTAACTATATAGAGTAACAGTTAACACTTCTGAATGCATGTAAAGATCCTAGGAGTTAAGATTTGATGTTTGCATGTTTGAAGTTCAGTTCAGATCAGTTCATTTCAGTTCAGTTCAGAATCAGTTTAGTTCAGTATAGTTTAGTTTAGTTTAGTTCAGTTATGGTTCAGTTATCTTCAGTTGCATGCAAGTGCATGTTGCATGCATGTTGTTTATTTTGAGTTGCATGTAGTTAGCTTTAGTTAACTTGGAATGCATGGCTAATAACATTGAGTTGTATGACAGATAACAGGGACTACCTCCACTTATTCACCAAAGTTAACTTAAAGGCATAGGGCTTGTTGCATGAGATATGGCATACCTTTTAGGGATAAGGCTTGTGCATTGTAATTGTAACTCATGTTGAGTTTACAAAGTTGATTAAATCCTATATATCTCAAGCAAGTTGAATAGAGTTGTGAAGAGAGAATTTTATTGCAGGTGTGAAGAAGATTGGTGAAGATGAAGAAGCATTCTCAAGCAAGAATTGGAGCTATTGTAATTCAGAGATTGAATAATAGAATAATTCTTGGTGGAGTTTTTTCCCGAAAGGGTTTCTCCACGGTATATCTTGTGTGATCTTTCTAATATCTTGTCTAGTTCTTCTATCAACTTATCTCTACATTCTACAATAGTAAAATGAATTAATCAAGATAATCACCCACAAAGAATATATGTAACAAAGAAAATACTTGCTTAGATCAGCAATATTAAAGTTTTACAGAGCATTAAGCTAAGAAAACACCTCATTTTTCAACAAACCCAACACACTTACTCTTCTTCTTAACCGCTCTTCTCCCCACAAGGCTCTTCTCCTTAGAAATATTTTTCACAATGCACTTCTCCCCCTTTGACATCAATGGAAAAGGTAACCATGACCTTTCCAAATACATGCTCTGAACCACATATCTGCATGTCTGACTACTCCCCCTAAGTAGCAGCCACAAAAACATCAATCCAGATTAGAATATAGCAATGTAGCTCATGGATTGATGCAAGTAAATGCATCTTTTAGTTCTTATCAGGAGGGGTAGTTACCCCTAGCATTCCTTTGAGATACTCAAAAGTATCCTTCGGCAATGGCTTAGTAAATATATCTATAATCTATTCTTTGTTAGGCACATATTCCAATCTGACTTCTTTCTCATTCACTTTCTCCCTCAAGAAATGAAACTTGATTGATATATGTTTAGTCTTAGAATGCAACACCAGATTCTTTGAAATATTTATTGCACTTGAATTGTCACAGTATATGGCAATAGGCTCTTCATATACCACCCTAATATCTATCAACATCTATTTCATCCATATCACTTGAGTACAGTTATTTGCAACAACAATGTATTCTGCTTCAACAATAGATAGAGAAATGGAATTCTGATTTTTGCTCAACTAGGACACCAACTTCTTCCCTAGGAAGAAAGTACCACCACTACTACTTTTCCTGTCATCTACATCTCCAACCCAATTTGCATTAGTATATGCACTCAAAGTGAGATCATCATCCTTTGGATACCAAAGTCCAAAGTCAACTGTTCCTTTCAGATATTTGAAGATTCTCTTAATAACAGTCACATGAGACTCTTTTGGATCAGCTTGAAATATAGCAACCATATATACCACATTCATAATGTCTAGTCTAGTCTGGGTTAAATAGAGCAATCCACTGATCATTGACTTGTATCTAGTTTGATTTTCCTTAGGAGAATCATCATTCTATGTCAACTTACATCCGGTCAGCATGGGAGTACCAACAGGTTTTGAGTCATCCATTCCAAACTTCTTTAGCAATTATCTCATATATTTGGAATGAGATATGAAGATCCCCTTGTCTAACTGAGTAACTTGCAAGGTATACACAACAGTGCTTACCACTTCACTCTAGTACATTTGGGACACATTTCCTTCCATCATCATTATTCTGGCAGCATCCAAAATTGTTCTATTCTTTCTCTCTGCAACTCCATTCTTTTGAGGGGTTCGGGGAGTAGATAACTATCTTTTAATTCCATGCTCTTCACAAAAAGAGTTGAACTCCTTGGAGGTGAACTCACCACCTCTGTTAGATCTCAGGCACTTGATTTTCAGGCCTTTCTCATTTTTTGCCATAGCCTTAAAACTTTTGAACTTTTCCAATGCTTCACATTTTTCTCTCAAGAAAGAAACCCATATCATTCTAGAGTAATAATCAATAATCAACATAAAGTACCTTTCTCCATGAATACTTCTAACTCTGGAGGGACCACAAAGGTCAGTATGTAGCAACTCTAGCAAATTATTTGAATGAAACTGTTTACTCTGGAAAGAGACTCTAGTTTGTTTACTCATCTGACATTCCTTGCCGATTGTGTTAGTAGGCTTCACTAACTTAGGTAGATCTCTTACTGTTTGAGTGGAACTTATCTTGATAATGTTGTCAAAATTTACATGACACAACCTCCTATTCCACAACTAGCTTTCATCTATTTGAGCAATTAAACAACTCCCACTAGCAGTATTTAGGTGAAAGATATTACCTTTTGTCTGTCTACCTATAGCAATCATATTCCCAGAACCTTCGCGTATCTTGCATCTTCCATTTTTGAACTGAAGGTCATATCCCTTGTCCACCATCTGTCCAACACTCAACAAGTTGTGCTTCAAACCTTCAACATAAAGAACATCATTAGTGTTATCCTTACCACCAAGACAAATAGAACCTCTACCATGAATTACACCAACATTGTTATCTCCAAATCTTACAAACCCACTGTCATACTTCCCTAGACTTACAAATTTTCTTTTATCACTGGTCATATGATGTGAGCATCCACTATCAATGACCCACTCATCTTTTTCTTCAACTCGGGTTGCAAGAGCCTTTTCATCTTTAGTAGATTTAGTAGCCATAGGATTATCTTCAATGGTAGCAATGAAAACCCATTCATCTTCATTTCCATTATCTTTATTAGACTCATCATCAGTCACTACTTCTTCAGCAAAGTGACATCTCTTTTGGAATCTAGAATTTTTAGGCTTAATTCTAGGAACTCTTTCAAGACACCTTGATGCAAAATGACTTATTTTACTGTAAGAGAAACATTTAATAGGCAATACATCTTCATACTTACCTTTTCCTTTTCCTTCTTGTTTTGCAATCAATGCTTCCAATTCTTCTACTTCTCTTTCCTTATCTTCAAGCTGTTTAAGTTCTTCATCATACTTGGATATTTTTTTGGAACACTCTCTTGGACTATATCTTTTCCTGTTACTTCCGAATATAGCAGCCTTGAATGCATATTTAGTCTTCGGTGCAGATTCACCAAATTCACTTATTTCAAAAGCAGCAAGCTTGCCAACCAACGTGTCTCTTGTTATCTTTGTTATTGATCTGATCTCTTTAATAGCATGATCTTTCACTTTGTAGGAGGGAGGCAAGGATCTAAGTATCTTAGCCACAATTTCATCCTCATCCATAGAACCACTGTCACATCTAATACCCATCACTATCTCATCTACTCTCTACATAAAAGAAGTGATATTTTCATCTTCACCCATATGCAAATTCTCATACTTTCCTTTGAAGCTCTATAGCTTAGCCATCTTCACCTAAGAATCTCCTTTATACAAAGTTTCCAGCTTTGTCCAAATCTCATGAGCTGTCTGCAATCCTATCACATTAGCCATCTCTGAATATGTCAGAGCACTCACCAAGGCTTCAATAGCCCTAATATTATTTTCAGCATCTTTGATCTCATCAGCAGTGGAGGGACCATTCTGAGGAATAACATATGGATCTTTTGCAATCTTCCAGAAAGCTTCACCAATACATATTAGATGACATTGCATCCTAAATTTCCATAGTGAGTAGTTAGTTCCATCAAATCTCGGACTATCCTTCTTGAATGTTTCCATTTCAGATCACCTCAAGATTTTAGACTTCTTCAGAGGAACCTGCTTTGATAACAATTGTTGGCAAAAAAAGGATAGACAACTGAGAGGGGGGGTGAATCAGTTGTCACATAAACTTAAAATTTTCTATCTTAACTTAACTTAATCTCAAATCTGATGAACAAGCAATCAACCATAAACAATTAACACATCAGAGAGATAGAGAACACCAATATTTTTTATGTGGAAACCCTGTTAGGGGAAAAACCATGGTGGATGTTAGTCCACAAGATTATACCTTGTTAAAAGTATAATAAGAAATAAAAAGGGGAATGCACATGCATTCAGGAACACTTCCTAGAGCTCACTGCTCAAATACAAAAGGGGCTCATTTCCCAACAATACATAATAGGATTAAAATCCGTAGGGTATGAACTGAGAAAATAGCTTCTGCACAAGCTAGATTATAGTTCCAATTAAGCTCATAAAACCTTCTTCATACTTTGCTCAATCTTCTTCACACTCTCCTTTGCTATTGAATGATATTTTCACATACACACTTAATATCATTCTCAGCATATGAAGCACACACTTCATCAAAGAAACAATCACACTTATATATCAGCTACATGAGATTTCATCATAGCTTGGTCGGTCAGGAAAATAAAACATATTTGCAATGTCGGCCCAATTTTACAGATAAATTTTTAATGTGAATCCACCAAGGTTAGCCACAACATAGTGGAGACCCAAATTAACATCTCCAACACAAAAACACTTTAATTCATTTCACCACGAAGATCCACAACACGCTACCACCAACATGTCAACTAGGAAAATGAAAAACTGAACATGCACAAGAAAAGATCTTCAACCACAAGCTCTCTGATTAATGTGGATGTGCCACAAAGATAGAGAATGATCTAGAGACATTTGAGAGCACCAAGAAACAATAGAGAAACATCCACAACAACTGAGATTAACAGAATCACACAATCTTCATTCAGGAACACTAACAAAGACCACATAAACATTGTTAGCCATAATACAATCAAAACTTCACGCATACTTCTGAAACTTCTGGTAGATGATCTAGATATACTAAAAAATAAACCCTTTAATCCACACCAACTAATCTTCAATGTAAAGAACAAGACGCCTTCATGACTTGCACAGTTCCACTAGGAACCTAGAATACTTTCTTTTATAATTTTCTCAATATCCTCGACATATACATCAATTGATACAAAAAATGCTAATAGTGTTGACATCAATGACAACCACATATCAGTAACACAACCATAGTATCCAACATTTATAGCATTTTTTAACCATCTTGTGAGGTGGCAATAATCAACGGTCCAAATTCAAACAAGAAGAATGGATGGTGGAGATGGAGAGAATCAAGATGTTGTCCCCTTGACCAAAGACAACATGCCATTTGGATGGAAGAATCTCTTGACCAATGGGAAACATACCAAATGGATGGAAGATTCAAGTGTGGGAAGAAAAGACCATGTGTTTGAAAATTGGTGGAAGATAATTCTAATTAAAAATTAGAATTATTTAATTTCATGTGACCTTGGTGAGGTGGCATGAAAAGT
The DNA here is from genome assembly GCA_007258455.2 of Sequoia sempervirens. NCBI lineage: Eukaryota > Viridiplantae > Streptophyta > Pinopsida > Cupressales > Cupressaceae > Sequoia > Sequoia sempervirens. The sequence goes on along the minus strand of VDFB02000015.1, from coordinate 197,853,266 downwards.
TGAAGATAATTCTAATTAAAAATTAGAATTATTAGAGTGTCCCCTTGACCAAGGGCAACATGCCAGATGTGTGTGAGGAATAAGCCATGTGTTTGAATGTCAAATGTGTGGGAGAATCAAGTGTGTGAGGAATAAGCCATGTGTTTGAATGCCAAATGTGTGGGAGAATCAAGTGTTTGAGGAATAAGCCATGTGTTTGAAAATAATTCTAATTTAAAAATTAGAATTATTTAATTTCATGTGACCTTGGTGAGGTAGCATAAAAAGTTGTAGACATGTGTTTGAATTCCTAATATGAGATTAGTGAAACTTAATTAAATAAAACAAACTTTAGAGATTTGTTTATTTAATTAAATTAGAAGAATATGATTTTTTAGATTTGAAGAATTAAAAGATATGAACAATATAAATAAATTGCAAATTTATTTATACGTAGTCAAATATTAATTAAATAACTAGTATTTAATTAATTAAATGTTGTGACCGATTTTAGGTGTATACATTTTGCCCCTCTTTGAAGTAATGTGTTTACACGTTGCTTCAAAGAAAATTTTGATACTGATGCCAAGAAAATAATTTTTTCGATGCCCCAGATGTTGATTTTTAGGTGATGACAGATATATGCCACCTTAGGAGATATGAATTTTTGAATTTTTAGGATTTTTGGAACTTTTTGAAAACTTTGATGATTTTTCAATGATTTGATTATGATCTCAAAATTTTATGCGTCAGAAACGATTTATCTCCCGAAAATGATGTATAAATAAATTTGTAATTTATTTATATTGTTTTGAAATATCAAACATCATGGAAGTAGTACTCAGGTCATCATGGTCTAAAATATACCATTGATGCTTGTACTCACTTTCAACATTTTAAAGGCCCAATGATGATAAAAAGCATAACAAATTGGCTGTTACGGATGAAAACTTTTGTATATGATATTTGCATGGTTAGAGTAGATTGCATCCATGTTAGTTTGCATTTGTATTTATGGGGTTTCCAATGCTGCAACAATGATGCTATCTCTCACATTAATGGATTGAGTACACTTCACATTACCAAAAACACATCATTTTCATATAGTTGCGCCAATCTGAAAGCAATATGCACTAGAGAAAGTGTCGTTTGCGCCAAAAGTCTCATGTCCAAACCTGCGAACATAATTTTTCTAGAATGTTAAAAAAAAATGGGGCAGGGCCCCACGGTGGGTTCCATTTTGTGTGTGTGTTAAATGTGTAAAGTTAGTATCAACACAAACCTTAATGAAACGATTTATATTAAAGATTTAAAGCAAAGAAGCTACTCTAAATTGCAATAAATTGAATCTTTTAAGAACGTCTTATTGTCCTCTATTCTTAATGATTCCTTTAACCTCTTGGCCCTTAGATTTCTATGTGCACAAAGGCTATTCGAATGACACTTAAGAAACAAGATTAGTATTTAACATGCAAGCTAATTAAATTCCTACATGAAACTAAATGGTAGAAATGATGATGGATATTATGATGAATGATGGATGATTATGATGAATGGTGGGTGACTATGATGAATGGACAAATAGTGCTGGATACTATGGTGGTGATCTATATGATTCTACATATGCTCAAATGCAAACTCTAAATATACTAATCTAAAATGCAACTATGATGTAAAGGATGACATAAAATGCAACTATGAAGCAAAGTGTTATTCTAAGATCTAACTATGATGCAAAACATGATATAAAAACTAATTATAAGACTCCAAAGTGCTCCCAAGCTCAAACGATAATCCTGCATGATAAATCTATTCAAAAGTGGATGCAAAATACAATGCCAAAGGGTTGTATTTACAACCTTTTCTAAGCATCTTGTGAGGTGGCAATAATCAATGGTCCAAATTATAACAAGAAGAATGGATGTTGGAGATGGAGATAATCAAGATGTTGTCCCCTTGACCAAAGACAACATGCCATTTGGATGGAAGAATCTCTTGACCAATGGGAAACATGCCAAATGGATGGAAGACTCAAGTGTGGGAAGAAAAGACCATGTGTTTGAAAATTAGTGGAAGATAATTCTAATTAAAAATTAGAATTATTTAATTTCATGTGACCTTGGTGAGGTGGCATGAAAAGTTGAAGATAATTCTAATTAAAAATTATTAGAATGTCTCCTTGACCAAGGGAAAGATGCCAAATGGATGGGAAAATCAAGTGTGTGAGGAATAAGCCATGTGTTTGAATGCCAAATGTGTGGGAGAATCAAGTGTGTGAGGAATAAGCAATGTGTTTGAAAATAATTCTAATTTAAACATTAGAATTATTTAATTCCATGTGACCTTGGTGAGGTGGCATAGAAAGTTGTAGACATGTGTTTGAATTCGTAATATGAGAGTAGTGAAACTTAATTAAATAAAACAAACTTTAGAAATTCATTTATTTAATTAAATTAGAATAATATGATTTTTTAGATTTGAAGAATTAAAGGATACAAACAATATAAATAAATTGCGAATTTATTTATACGTAGTCGAATATTAATTAAATAACTAGTATTTAATTAATTAAATGTTGTGATCGATTTTAGGTGTATACAATACTGATGCAGATTGGGTTGGTTGTGTGGATGACCAAAAGAGTACCAATGGCGCTTTCTTGTAGAAGTTGTCAAAACCAACTTCATAGTCCAAGAACACTTGCATGCAAAGGGATACCTGTCACAGGGAAGAGAATGAAGAAAAAAGCAAGAGAGAGTTTTGAGGCTCTGAAATATAAGAGATATATTATCAAAACAATCGAATGAATTATTTACAAAGATCAATCCTTAAAAGGAGATCAAGAAAAACCTAAAAAGTAACCCTAATAGGTATACATTTAATAATTAATATAATTATTAAATGTCACAATATGCATCTAAAGTGAAATCTTAAGAGAGGAATAGAGGTAACTTAATTAACATGATTAAGTTAAAACCCTTACTCTAACACCCCCACTTAAGATGAGCAAAAGTGCAGCTACAAACATGTGCAAGAAAGAAAAAGTAACTACAATGCATGAAAGTAAAATTGGGTCCCAACAACTAGGCCTAATCAGGTATTTGAATACAACCAAATCTCTGTAAAGCGGAGTAAAGGAGAAAACCCAGTGGAAAAAAACTCCTCTCCAAAAAGAGATAAAGAAACATGCTTAAAAAAACATGAAGGAAGGAAGGCCTCACTAAGACCCCCCAATGACAACTTCCTTCACCCCAAGCATGGAGCACAACTGAAGATAGCGCGGAGATGCCAAAGGTTTAGTGAAGATGTCTGCAACCTGCTCCTTTGTAGGAATGTACTCCAAGATGAGAGAACCATCCTGAATCAACTGCTTGATGAAGTGCATGTGGATTTCAATGTGCTTAGTCCACTGATGCTCCACTGGGTTGTGGGAAATGTGAATGGAACTCTGAGTGTCACACCAAAGAATAGTGGGATATCTGGAGGAAACCCAAACTCTGTCATCAACTGCTGAAGCCATAAAACCTCCTGACTAGCTAATACTGCTGCTCGGTACTCAGCCTCTGTAGATGATAATGCAATAGCAGACTACTTCTCGCAAGACCATGTGATAGGACCAGAACCAAGGAAAAAAACAAAGCCAAAAATAGACTTCTGATCATTGACATCACCGGCCCAATCTGAGTCAGTGAAGCTAATAATGTGAGGGAATCCTGAAGTGTAGTGAATGCCATAATGAGTGGTGCCCCGAATGTACCTCAAAATATGTTTGGCTGCTTTCCAATGGCTCTCATGAGGATCATGGGAGAACCAAGAGACAAGGCCAACCGCAAAGGAAAGATCAGGATGAGAATGTGTTAGGTACAACAAACTGCCAACCAACTGCCTGTATAAAGTGGGATCCACTGAAGGAGTAGAACAAGTGGAAGACAAAACAACACCTGACTGAAATGGAGTGGGGGCAGGCTTGCAATCAAGCATGCCAAATATCTGAAGCATATCAAGAGCATACTTCTCCTAAAATATGGAAATCCCATTCAAAGACTGAATAACCTGTAGACCCAGAAAGAAGTGCAGAAGACTGAGATCTGTCATCTCAAACTGCTCCATCAAATCTCTCTGAACACTTTGAATCATGGAGGATGAGCTACCTATAAGAATGAGATCATCTACATATAGCACAAGAATCAAAAGATCACCCTCTTGACACTGAATATACATTGTGTGATTGGAATGACAGTGTGTGAAGTGAGAGGAAAGCAAGAAAGAGTCCATCTTCTCATACCAAGCCTGAGGGGCTTGTTTGAGACCATATAATGAACACTAAAGTCTGAAAACCAAAGAGGTGTCCTGCACAAATCCTTGAGGCTACTCCATATAGATCTCCTCATGTAGGTCTCCATGCAAGAAAGCACTCTTCACATCCATTTGAAACACTGTCCATCCCTGTGAAGCTACAAGTGAAAGTACAAGGCGTATAGAGTACATCTTGGCAACATGAGCAAAGGTCTCAGAGTAGTCAATACCCTCTACCTGAGAAAAACCCTTTGCAAAAAGACATGCCTTATACTTATCAATCAAACCATCTACAACATACTTGGTACGATACACCCACTTGCACCGAACCAACTTTCTTCCCTTAGGAAGAGGACAAAGATCCCAAGTATGATTCTTCATCAAAGAAGAATACTCCTCATCGATGGCCCTATCCCACTCAAGGTGACCTGTCACCTCTGAAAACTTCTGAGGATCATCTAAAATGGCATGACTCAAAAGACTAGAACCAGATGTCTGAGCACGAGTACGATGAGTATCTGAAGGATCACCTGCCAAAGAACTAGATGCCTCAACAGTAACATGGGCCCACCTAGGCAAATGTTGAGTGGCTGGTGGTGGTGGAGATTGTGGATCATCATCTACATCATCCTCAAGAGACAAGTAATCCTTAAGAGATGAAGAGGGAGGATTAGGCAATGAGGGAGAAGCTGGTGATGGAGAATCCATCTTAGGATAGCGGTCATCAAACTGGACATCCCGCTGAAACAAGACCTCTCTGGAATTAGGATCAAACAACTTGTACGCCTTAAAATCCTCATAGTAGCCAACAAATATGAGTGGTTGGATCTTCCTCTCCATGGCTTTCCACTGAGCATCAGGAATAAATGCCCAAGCCTCACTACCAAAAAATTAGAATGTAGAAACATCAGGCTTGATATGGGTCCAAGCCTCCTCAGGAGTCATATGTCGCAATGCCTTATGAGGCATCTGATTCTGAATATAATTGACACAATTGACTGCCTCAGCCCAAAATGAAGAACTCATAGCTCGAGATTGTATCATACAATTTTCCATCTCCCGTAAAGTTCTGTTCTTTCTCTCAGCGACACCATTCTGCTGAGGGGTGTAAGGTATTGTAAACTAATGCTATAAACCATGCTTAGTGCAAAAATCTCTAAAAGCCTAATTAACATACTCCCCCCCATTATCTGTGCGTATCCTCTTGATAGAAAGTCCAGATTGCTTCTCCACAAATGTCTTAAAGGTATTGAATGAGTCAAAGACATCAGACTTGTACTTAAGAAAGTACACCCATGTACGTCTGGAGAAGTCATCAATAAAAGTGAGCACATATCGGGCCCCTGAAAAAGGAGTAAAAAAGGACATAAGATCACTATGTACCAACTCTAGGGGTGCCTTAGCATGTGTGGCTCAACCCTTAGGAAAAGGATCTTGATGATGTTTTCCAAGAGCACAACCTTGACATACACCATCAATACAAGAAATCTAAGGAAGCCCAATCACAAGTGCCTGAGTACTCATCTGCTGTAGATATCTATAATTGACATGGCCAAAACGCTCAAGCCAAAGCCTACTCACTGAGTCTACATGTGCTATAAGAGGGGAACCAATAGTGTCTGAACTCTCAAAGCCATCAAATCTGTATAAGCGAGATGCAGAATCAATACTTCCAGTAGCCAAAACCAAGTCAGGATCATGAAGGTCTTGAATAACCACATCATGTGGTGAGAACTCAACTATCTTACCAGAGCCAGAGTGGAAAATCTGATAAACGGATAAAAGGTTTGTCAAAATGTCAGGAACTAGAAGCACATCTTGAAGACAACCACCATCTAATGAAACAATACCTGAACCCTGAACTGAAAGTTGTGTTGAGTCACCAATTGCAATATGTGTAGTGCCTGTAGGGGCAAGAGCGGTGACCAAATCCTCTGTGTGTGTCATATGGTGAGAAGCACCAAAATCTAGAATCCAAGTGGATCCTGAGGACAATGCTCGTGCAGAAAGAGCATGACCTTTCCCTGTGGGTTGAGAAGGAGGCTGAGGTGAGGTGATATTATGCTACTGCATGGCTTCCTCTAAAGCCTCTAATTTTTTCCAACACCTAGAAGTTGGATGTCCTTCCTTGCCACAAAAACTGCAAGGATCACCAAATTTCTTCTTAGTCTTGGAGGAAGACTCACTAGACTTCGAAGATTTGCCCTGTTTAGAATTGAACTGTGGTTTTGAATCAGTCTTAGGAGGTGGCTTGGAGGAACTCTCGCTGCCTACTGAATCTATCTTGGGCTTTGTTTTTTGCTTCTTTTTCCCTTTAGATGACTGAGCTACCAATGCTTGGTTCTTAGATCCTGTGAGAGCATCCAACTGTGATATCTTGGCCTGCTCTCATGTCAACCAATCACAAAACACCTCAAAAGTAGGCATGATAAAGTGGTTTCCCAATGCATCCATGGTGGAATAAAATGTCGAAGAGAAGATCTAAAAAGGACCTTGAAGCTTAGAAAGAATAAGGTAAATACACTCCTCATCTGTTTTGTTCTTACCACAACCCTGTAGAAGAGATCTTTTTTGTTTGAATTTCATTAGAAAGTCCTCAATAGTGGGAAAAGAATCAGGTACAAGTGAAGTCAACTCTGCCTCAATTTGGATGGCATGAAACTGATTGATGGTACCAAATAAATCACTGAACTTGGTCCACATTTCAAGAGGACTGTTACACCCATCAAGATGAAACAACAAGCTGTCTGAAACATGTAAGGGAATCAAACCCATAGCCTCATCCATCTTATTTCTATGCTGCATAACCTTAAATGGCCATGTCAAAACTAGTTGAATTGTATCTAAATAGGACCACAACCCCTTGGATCTGAGAAGATGTGTCATGAATGCCTTCCAAGTGTGATAGTTATGAGGTGTGAGAAGTTCAATAGTAGAAGGGTTTTTAGCCATGTTTAGGAAGGTTTAATGAATGTTTAATGTGAAGAGTTTTTGTTTTCTAAAGTAAATGACAGAAAGCAAGAAAAAAAAACTCCCCCCACAATGCAAGAAACCAAACCCTAGTAGAGATTTTTCAGCTAAAAAGCAGGAAAAAAGCAAAAGGGCTTCAGACTGAATCTTGTGTACCTAATAATTTTTTGGAAAAAATAATAGAAGATTTGAATATTACGCATGAAGAGCTTTTCGATGCCTATTCATTTTTGAAAAATGGAGCAAAAAGAGCAAGTTATGCCCCCCAAAGTGCAAAAATATTGTTTGAATTTGACTGCGTAAAAAGGAAACCAAACTCAAAAATTTTAAAAAAATATTGCACCATTATGATGGGCTTGGAGCCAGCTTTCCAACGCCTATTTTTGTTCGAAAAATGGAGAAAAAATGACTATTTTATACCCGATTTAGTGAAAGAGGTCAAAAAAAAAAAAGAAGGGCCCTGGTGGCTCCCTGGCGGCGCTTCAGTGGTGCACAGGCGGTGGCTGAGCTGTTGGTGGCATGGCGACGGAGTTCCGGCAGTGACTGGGTGGCCAACTGGTGGAGGTGGAGGCCCGACAGAGTTTTCTGGTGGCCATCGCCTCTGCTAGTGGCCGCTTGGTTGCAGGGTGGCAGTGGCTGCCTTTTGTATTGGTAGCAGTGAAATTTAAAAAAAAAATGATTTTTTTAATTTTTTTTCAATTTTTCACCTCGATCTACATGCCCTGGGGCCATATGGCTCTAGAGCAATTTTTTTTCCTTTTCGGTCGACTGTGGCCAAACTAGACGCGCTTTATATGAAAATAGGGGTTTTTAGGCGCTGCGAATCCAACAGCGAGGTCCATTTGGGCCCAAAATAAACCCAAAAAATGAAGTAAGCCAGATCCACAAAAAACAACCCAAAAACTTGTGAAAGCCTGATCAAACCCTTGTAGCTCCAAAATCTTCAAAACAAGAATAGGCTACAACAGGTCCACGCTCTGATACCATGTAGAAGTTTTCAAAACCAACTTCAGGGTCCAAGAACACCTGCATGCAAAGGGATACCTATCACAGGGAAGAGAATGGAGAAAAAATCAAGAGAGGGTTTTGAGGCTCTAAAATATGAGAGATATATTATCAGAACAATCAAATGAATTATTTACAAAGATCAATCCTTAAAAGGAGATCAAGCAAAACCTAAAAAGTAACCCTAATAGGTAGACATTTAATAATTAATATAATTATTAAATGTCACAATATGCATCTAAAGTGAAATATTAAGTAAGGAATAAAGGTAACTTAATTAACATGATTAAGTTAAAACCTTTACTCTAACATATCTTTCATGGTTAAGTAAGAAACAAGATTCATTTTCTTTATCCACTGCAGAAGTAGAGTATATTGCTATAACATCTTGTTGCACATAGGTTTTGTGGATGAAGCAAACACTGAAGGATATTGGAATGATATGTGATGAGCCTATACCTATTTTCTATGATAATACAAGTGCTATAAACATTTCAAAGAATATGGTAATGCATTCAAGAACAAAACATATATCTATCAATTATCATTTCTTGAGAGAGAAGGTATTGGAGAATAAAGTTAGGCTAGAATATGTGTCTACAAAGGAACATATTGCATATATATTTACTAAGGCTCTTTCAAAGGATACTTTTGAGTATCTTAGGGAGAAGTTAGGGGTCATTGGCCCTCCAAACTAGGTGCACATGGAGGTGCATCAGTCCAGTGGATTTGCAGATTCTTCAATTATCTGGACTGATGAATGGGTCTACTTCGCAGGGGGAGTAGAAAGTTTTCATTGTTGCAGTATGAGTTGTATGGGTGCACTCCTAAGGGGGAATGATCAGAAATTTTGATCTTTTCCATTGATGTCAAAGGGGGAGAGAGAGTCATGTGAAAAATAGTAAAAGAAAGAGAGGGTCTTTGCCCATAATGTAGGAATGTTGTGCAAATTGTCTAATTTGAAAAATAAAGGAGTCTTATCTTTGATGGTTTTTCACATAATGTGTTGCCGTCAATGACAAAGGGGGAGATTGTTGCAAGTATGAGCAAGTTTGGTGGTGTTTTTTGGAAAAATGGAGAAGAACATCTCATTTTTTTATTTTGTGTTGTCATTGATGTCACCATGATATATGAGTTGCAATTGCAAGATCAAGTCTAAAGTTGTTCCGGTATTTTGCTTATATCTTCTGGTATTTTGGTTCACATTTGTTTGCTGGTGATTACTGTTGCTTGCAATTTTGAGAAATGGTTTGTAGACGTCAGGATCATGTACATTCAAGATCTCACGTATCCAGATGCTTGTATGGTGTATCAACGCTACATTGGTATTTGCAATTGTGCTATTAGGTCTATCCTTGGCCGACCTAATGAATGCATTGTGTAATGATGAATTAATTTTTGTTATGCAGATATATGTGCGACCTATCCTAGGTCCATGCCGACTTGATGTATCCTGTTGGATGTGTGAATTACCTTTTGAAAAGTTTTTTTGTGAAATCTTGAAGCTGACAGTTGGTATTTTTGGTGAATGAGACATGCATCTAATTAGGCTGACCTAATTAATGCTTGCAAAGAGATCAGATATATATTGGGTAGTTTTGAAGTTTGGTAATTATAATGGTTATGATGTGAATGTGGATGTGAAGAATAGAAAATATGATGAAGTGTGTCAAGTCATTTTACTGAGCTTCATTGGAATTGAATCTACACTCACTAGGTGTACTCTATTAGTTCATTTTCTAGGTGTAAGCCACTTTTGTCTTTGTAATTCTATAGGCAGTGAGCCTTTGTACTTGGGCAGTGAGTCCTAGAAGTGAGCCACCCATTTTGTAATATCTTTTAACTAGTTATACTATATTATGCGCTAACACTCACCATGGTTTTTCCCATTCTAGGTTTTCCACGTAAAAAATCTTGGTGTTCATGTGTTCTGTGATTTCATGTTTTGTTAATGCTTTTACTTATCCTTGCTATTGTATGCAATGGAATAATTGGATGGTATCTGATCAGAAAATTTAAGAAGATATTGATTCACCCTCTCTTAGTATCTTGGACATTTAAAAATTCATATCAGAGCTTGGTTCCTCCGGAAAAGCCTAACAACTTAAGGGAGATCCTAAAGATGGAGGAAATGAATGATAAAGGAGAGCTCCAGACTGCTCTTGAGGATCTTGAGAAAGTTGAATGAGAAAAAATAGATCTAAAAGAGAATCTTGAAGATGTGAATGAATGTGTCCAAAAATTAAAGGAGCAATTGAAAAAATTCAAAGATAGACATAAGGAAGTAATTGATCAGTTGAAGAAGGCTAATGAACACATTGCCAGTTTGAAAGTGCAAGTAGAGGAGAAGAAAAGAATTGAAGAATGTTTGAACAAGTTGGTACAAAGCAAGTCTGAAGATTGCACCAAGCTTGAACAAGAAGCTGTGAACCTGAAAGTGGATCTGGAGAAGGCAAAAATCGGTGAGAACAATTTCAAATCTAGCTCAGACAGGCTTGATGAATTGATTGCAGGACAAAACCTAGTAAAGACAAAGGTGGTCTGGGAAATGATACTGGTGAAAGTTCTAAAGTTGTGGAAAATTAGAAGACTCATAATAAAGGAAAGTAGAAAGGAAATTCAAAGAACTCTGCTAGGAGACCTCTGGTGAGACAACCTAATGCACAAAGGTATCCTTCTTTTAATGGCACTTGTTTTTGGTCACAAGGAAACATAATGTAGGAGTAGGATGAATCAGTTCCCTGGTCCTTTTATTGGTCAATGTTTCACATGCAAAAGAATTGGACATAGTGCAAGTGAATGCATAACCTTGATGATGAATTAGTTTAATGGAGGAAGAATGAATCAATCTTTTAATGGCTATTGCTATACCTGTAACAAGTATGGACATAAAGCTAATAAATGCAGAACAAGAGTCACTGGAAGTCAATCTAATCAGAGAAATATTGTCTACTATAACTACAATAAACCAAGACATGTTTCAAGAGTTTGTAGAAGCAAGAAGAGTAAGGAGACCAATCCAGTAGAAAAGAATGAATCTGTGAAGAAAGTTGACAAAGATGAGATTAAACAAGAGATGAATAAGATTTGGAGGAAGAAAGAAGAAACAAATACTACTAATGAGTCTGTGCTCTCATTCGGTACAATCGATTTATTCAATAATTAGACCTAGCAAGGTCATAGGGGGAGCATTATCAAAAAATTATAAGGACCCCTGGATAAATGATGTGTCAGAGGCTAGAATGAGGATGAAATATGAAGAATGAATAAGCAAAGGTTTTGGAAAAGGAATCAGAAGAAAATATGAAGGAATGATCTTTTATGGAGCGAATTAGGGTTTTTTCTAAGCAAAAGAGAAGAGTTTATAGCAGCTTTTTGAAATCTACTACATTTAATGCAAATTAGGGTGGAACATTATTTTATAAAGGAAATGTTTAAGGAATTTTTCTCATTCGTGCATTTGAAGAAGTCAAAGAGCTTTGGGAGCATTCTTGGGGAGATTTGGAGTTCGCGCTGTGTGAACCCTAGCTGCAGTTCATCGTGAAGAAAAAGGTATTTTAATCTTCTGTGTAGTTGTGTTTTGTGTTGTTTGAATTTAGAATTGGAAGAATGGCTACCCTTGTAGTCGTTAAAGTGTCGGAGAGGCTGAGACCCTCTTATTGAAAATATTTCTCAAAATTTTTTGAAGATGACCCCATGGGCGCATTCTCATCAATCCCTCATGGAGTTATGCTGACCGAGGATACAAGGATGTATATTTGTGTAAAGTATGAGGAATTCAACCACACAAAATTGATTGACATATGGAAAAATGAGCTTACTGGTGATGATTTCTTGATAAAACCTAAGCACTCAAACCTGGTCATGAAGAGGTTAGACAGATGGAACAATTTTCACAACTTCAGCTATGATGACAAATTTATGAAATTAGTCTTAAGTAGAATCCATGATAAATTCCTATGGATTGACTGGCCGCACCTGATAAATAATGAAGCGATTAGGGTTGTTACTAGGCTCTGAGATAAAGGTACAATACCTGTGTTGAAATATGTGAAGAATGAGGTTGTAATGGAACTTACAAGAGTCACATATGAAAAGAGAGCCTTAATGATGAAATCCATCACTAATCCAGCTATGAAGTATGCAACTATCATGATCGATCACAAAATATACTTCATAAACAGAGAGAACTCTGTTTCGGCTACAACAATCTATACTAGATTTGATATGGTTGTAAAGGTGTTGATTATGATATATGTGAGCTTCTTTGGTTGCAGTTACTTGAGAACTTGAAGTTGACGAAGGAAAAGAAATATGCTTTCAAGTTTGGTTCATTGATTGTATGTTTGTTGTTTTATTTCACGAAGAGGCTTCTAGGAAAGAATGGTGAAGTAAATTGGGACTCATCCAGACCAGTGGCACATCAAATTTTTGATTATATGCATATTCTGGGTAATCTGGATGCTCAAGATAATGCTCTAACAACATTTTTTTGTTGTATTCAAAAGGAAAATGAATGAAAGGGAAAGGATTCCGAAGAGAATTGTTGAGAAGTATAAAGATGACATCATATTCCATGTTTCTTCTAATGAATGTATGATTGATGTTGTAGAACCTAAAACCATATGGATTCAACCTTTGGGATATGAGGTAACAAAAGAAGAAGCTGAAGGTTATTTGGAAATGTTGCTGAAGAATCTAAAGGATCCCAATGAACCTAGAATTGGGACATATGCTAAAAAGTCTATGGAGATTCATTTGGAGTAGTAGAAGCCTAAAATTAGAAAGGTGGAGAAAACCCTTAAAGATGCTCTATTCACTGATGAGGAAATTTCCCTTGGAAGGGCTAGGGGAGAACAGTTGGAGGCATAATCATCTAGCCCGAGGAGATCCAGAAGGACTACCTCTGTAAAATCCTCTACAACCATTGCAACAAAGATTGAACCCAGTACCATTGATAAAGACAAAGGTCTTGTTTCCTACGGATCGACTACTAGATCTAGGAAGAGGAAAGAGACTCCTTCGGTAGCCCCTACAAAGAGAGGAAGGAAAGAGAAAGTGACAAGGGAGAAGAACCTTAGTGTTATAGATGATCAAGATGAAGAAGAAAAAGATCTTGATGCAAAGATGGTAAGGAGAAGAAGAGGAGGCTTATCCTCTGGTGAAGGTGCTTCTATAGAAGTTGTTTCTTCTAAGAGAGTACTTATTGTATCATCTTCTGATGATGAGGAAGTGCAACAATTTGGTGTCCAAGTGTACACCAAACCAGAATCAAAGAAGGCTAAGGTGTCTGATGAAGTCTCTGTGGACTAGAGAGGAGAACATGATAATCTGGTAAGTTCTAGTCCCCGCTTTAAATTAGAGGCAACTCTAAATTCCATGCTACATTTTGAGAACATGCTTCAACCTACAAAAAATACTATGATAATGCTGGAGAAGAAGATAAGAAAACTTTTCTTTTAGCTGTTATTCAATATGTTATCATCTTAAAAGTTAAGTGGGATGATATAAAGAAAGATATATTTGAAAGTATGTGGGAAACTCTGATGAAAAGGAGATCAAAGGCTGCTGATTTCGAAGAGAAAATCAGGAATGATGCATACAATAATATTGGGTCTTCCTTGACCCCAGATGATTTGGAATCTTTGAAGAAGATCTGTGTAGAAAATTTTCGGATGAAGAGAAGAGTAAACATGCTGATGACAAGGAATAAAAAGCTGACAAAGAAGGTAAGGAAACAACAAGAGTGATTTGGGATACAAAAAAAAATGGCATGCTTAAAGCTAATGAAGATGTTGCTGCTGAAAATGCTGAGGAAAATATTCCTCTTGATACAGGTAATATAGATATTTCTGAAAATATTGATGTTGAAGTTGATGCTGGTGGTGAAAATGATCCTCTAGAAGGTGAAAAGCAGAATGAAGGTGAGGTTGAGCCTAAAAATCATAATGATGCTCCTCTAGAGCACAATGAAGGAGAAAGAGGCAATAATGAACAAGGCAATGAAGAAGAGAAGGAAAAGGGAGAGGAAGAAAAGAAAGAAGAAGAAGAAGAGGAAATGGAAGAAGAAAAGGAGGAGGAAGAAGAGAAGGAAAAGGGAGAGGAAAAAAAGAAGAAGAATCTACCGGGAAAAATGAAGAAAGTGAAAAACAGATTGTAAAATCTCTTAAGAATCTCAAAGAAGTGTCCTCTGATAATGATGTTCTGAAAGGCTTGCTATCCAAGCAAATCATATTTTAGTGGATAATTCCCTAGGAGCTTCTACAACTTCCTATGATTGAATGGTTTGTGGATATGGATAAGATGTCTCCGGTGCATAAAGTGGTGTTAGGAGATGCTCTGCAAGCATCTGGAAGGAAGGATATTCTTGAAGCACATCAGAAAGGAACAAAACTTATAGAGGATTATCTCAAGGCATTGTAGGAAGTCCTACCTAGTGCATCCATTGATACATCTCTCGCTCATGTTGAAAATTTGAAATTATTGTTAGACTCTTTCAAGGAGTATACCTCTGGGCTTAGTGAAAAGACAAGACAAGAGGTTGAGAAGAATTTGGTGGAGAAAAGGTTATTGGCATTACATGACAAGTGTGATCTTGCACACTCAAGTGCTGAAAAGAATTTGGAGGACATGAAGGTTTATGAATAAGAAGCAAACACTATTATTGCCTATTGCTTGAAGTGGCTGAATGCCACTCATACTATTAAGGTTGTTATGGAATCCATTGAGTCTCAGCTGTCTATCATCTCTAGTACTTATAGCCTATCTAAAGATAGAGTCAGATCAACCTGGAATGCCATTACTACACATAAAGAAAATTTCTTTGTCTTGCAGAAGTAGAAGGAAGAAATTATCAAAAAATTTGATCAGTTGAGTGACATTGTAAGAGTGGAATACACTTTGGTTGGCAAGGATCTGGCATGTGCAGAAAAAATTGAGAAGATAAATTTGACTCTTGATACTTCAGATGGTGCAAAAGAAACTCTGGTAGAGTTGGAATCTCTGAACATGATGCTGATTGCCACAAAGGATATTTGGGAGAATGGAAAATCAATATGGGAAAGTATTCTAAATGAGCTTCAAGGCTCGCCATTGTCCAGTTGATACACATTTCTTTGTTTTTCTTTGTTTTCATGTTTTCAAGTTGTTTTTGGGACACCCTTTGTCCTTAATGTCAAAGGGGGAGTGAAGAATGGTGAAATGCTGGTGGTAGGGGGAGAAGTGTTGTAAATATTCCTTTTGGTACATGTTGCCATCAATGACAAAGGGGAGATTGTTGGAAAAATGAAGAACATCTCATTTTGTTATTTTGTGTTGTCATTGATGTCACCATGATATATGAATTGCAATTGCAAGATCAAGTTTGAAGTTTTTCTAGTATTCTGGTCTGGTATTTGAACGGTATTTTGCTTATATCCTTCGATTTTTTGGTTCGCATTTGTTTGTTGGTGATTACTGTTGTTTGCGGTTTTGAGAAATGGTTTGTAGACATCGGGAGCATGTACATTCAAGATCTCACGTATCTAGATGCTCGTATGGAGTATCAATGCTACATTGGTATTTGCAATTGTGCTATTAGGTCTATCCTTGGCTGACCTAATGAATGTATTGTGTAATGATGAATTAATTTTTGTTATGCGAATATATGTGTGACCTATCCTAGGTCCATGCTGACTTAATGTAGTGTGTTGGATGTGTGAATTGATTTTTCAAAAGTTCTTTTGTGAAATCCTGAAGCCGACAGTTGGTATTTTTGGTGAATGAGAAGTGCATTTAATTAGGCTGACCTAATTGATGCCTGTGAAGAGATCAGATATATATTGGGTAGTTTTGAAGTTTGGTAATTGTAATGGTTATGATGTGAATATAAATGTGAAGAAGAGCGAATATGATGAAGTGTGCCAAGTCAGTTTACTGAGCTTCATTGGAATTGAATTTGCACTCACTAGGTGTACTCTATCAGTTCATTTTCTGGCTGTAAGCCACTTTTATCTTTGTAATTCTGTAGGCAGTGAGCCTTTGTACTTGGATAGTGAGTCCTGGCAGTGAGCCACCCATTTTGTAATATCTTATAACCGATTATACTATATTCTGAGCTAACACTCACCGTGTTTTTTCCCATTCTAGTTTTCCCACGTAAAAAATCTTGATGTTCATGTGTTCTTTGATTTCATGTTCTATTAATGCTTTTACTTATCCTTGCTATTGTATGCATTGGAATAATCAAATGGTATCTAATCAGAAAATTTTAGAAGATATTGATTCACCCTCCCTCTCAGTACCTTGGACATTTAATAGTGTTGTCATTAATGTTGTCATTGATGTCAACACAGTAAAGGATGTTGCAGATTGTGCATGTATAATTGAGATGTTTGGTGCAGGGGCACCTACAGGCTTTCATGCCCCAAGAGGGGTCAAATATTGAAATTTAATTTTACTTGAGTTCATTTCATGTAATAAGGTCTTATAAGACCATTCCATAGGTTTTTGAGTCAGTTTTGGGTCATTAGGGGTGTTAACTCTCAAAAACGTAGGTAAAGGATACCTCAAGAGGTTGCCAATCTCTTGATACGTTTTAGGGTAACAGACAATGTTTTAGTGGCTTAAACCTTCTACTCTTCAGGTGCTGCTAAACCTAGGCGGGTGTACCTACATGAATTATGAAGACTTGACCTTTTATCTTCTCTCTTATAGTGATTTGTCCATGATGGTAGATGAAAAATGGACAAATAAAATCAAAATTGGTATAAATTGTAAAGCAATATTCAATTCTAAAACCTAATATGCTCAGTTAACAGATGTAAAAAGGATTGAATAAAACTGAATGATAAAACATAGAGACCAGTGCCTTATTGGGTATGCGGAGTCAAGAGAAATCTGAAACAAATACTTCATTCTAGTAGACATTCAAGTTGTTTATCATTTGATTTAGTTTATAACTGGTATAAACATGCAAGGTTATGATTATCGAGTTCTTCTTACTGATCCAATTGACATTCTCTAATTACTATGATCAATCCAAAGGATTTAATCTTTACTGGAAAGAACCAATCAATTAACCATACAGATGCATCAAATGTGCACCGACAAACTGGATATAATCTTGTTACACCAATTCAAATAACCAGAAAACACCATATTGGAGACAACTTCAATAATACTTTCAACGAACACCATGAACAACTGATACTAGAAACAACTGCACCATATTATTAGATTTCAATTAATATCTCCATGATTTGAAACATGCAACATAGTCTCATATTGGCAAAACATTGTATTACCCTATATATTTTCTGCCCTATCTACTCTAATCCATCCTTTTTTATAATTTGAGAATGAACATTTATACATTGGCCACCAAAGTGACACAACGCTTCGCATTCACAAGTCAACAACCAACTGTTCAAATTCGAGCTTCTACTAATCATTCACTGAAGACATTCATTGAGACATCCAGTAAGTATGCCGAAGGCAACTGCATTGCTGTTATCCCGTGCTTTTTGTGTTTCTATTTCGCCATGAAATCTTACTGTCGGAGAAATATCATATCGATTTCAATATGTTTCACCGAGAACTCTTAATGTTTTCCTAGTCGCCAAGACATAAGAAGTTTCTTACCGAGACATCCCCCAAATCCCATTTGCTTTGCTGTAGCTCTGTAATGTCAAGAATACCTTATATAGAATACCTTTTGTTTTACCGAAAGCCCACATGATACATATTGGTCGCCGTGACATAATTTTTCTCTCACTGACAAGCCCTTGCATCACTTGCTTCGCTGTGACTTATTGTTATCAGGGAGACCTTACATAGATCACTTTATGTTTCCCCGAGATGTTCCTTCATCCATCCTGAGTCGCTGAGACTTGAGAAAACTCTCACCAAAAAGCATCTCCCATTCGCTTTCGCTAAGACATTTCAAAATTGGGGAGAAGTCACACATAGTTCATTGAGTCATACCGAAAGCCCTTTATTCATCTTGTGTGTCGCTGTGACTTATTGGATTTCTCACCGATGCAATTTTCTTTATCGACATAGCTTTTGAGTCGGTAAGACTCCAAGACCTTACTCTGAAATACTTTGATAGAGTCCCCCTGTATTTGGTTCAGCAAGACAAGAGCCACTCGCCAAGACCTTACATCAATAACCTTTACTCTTACCGATATGAATCCTTTTGCACAAGTCGGTGAGACATCACAGAATCGTTATGACATTCCACCACAACTTTTAACTTATGCCGATAAGTCCATCCTTCCACCGCCGGTCGGTGAGATAATAAGTCCACGCTGTGACTTCACGTCGAAAACAACTTGTTTGGTCAAAGAGATCCCACAATGTACTAGTTGATGAGACATTTTAATTTCGGTAAGACACTACCCCGATAACCTGACTCCCGCCGATGAACCCTTTCCATGCATTAGTCGGGGAGACATATTGAATTTGCCGTAACATTACACCGATGTGAAGTTTCACACCGATAGGCATCCCCTTTCACCGGTCGGAAAGATAAAACAATCTCGCCGTGACATTACATCGACGCCCAAACTCATGCCGTTATATGTATCCTCCTCAATCGCCGAAACAACATGAAAGTCATGCCGATAACTACCAATGAGTAAACTCCAATCACTATGACACATGAAATGTCTTGCCAATAGGCAACACAAACATTTACAAGCAGAAGAATGGATCGAGGAGACCTTAATACTATCACACCGATAGGAACAAGAATGTGAAAAATGCAAACCGATGGAAACACGGGATAAAATATGCAAAATGTAAGCAGAATGTCATGATGGAAGGGAAGATGTGCTTATGATAAGGATTCATATGGGAGCTTAGGGGTATGCAAACTTGTGAAATTATGCAGAAATTTATAGTCCCAACAAGGGGTCTTGTTATAAAAAAATGTAAAATGTTGTTAATGTTGCAAATGTTGTCAAATTGCACAATGTGGAATATGAAAGGTCAATGTTGTATAAAGTGAATTTGAATGGTTGTAAGTTGAAAATTTTGTTGAGAACTATTATAAAATGGTTGTAAATATTTAAATAGCCTTGGGGAGGTCGAAACCAAGGTTGGTGGTGACATTTTTAAGTGAAATCAATAAAAGACATCCTTGTTTCTACATTTCTAAACATTAAATTGTTGTTTTAGAGCTTGGTACGGTTGATTAATAATTTAAAAATAATTGGAGGTTGTTATGTGAATCTACTTTGATTTTATTTTTGTTTCATTGATTTTTATTGAGTATTAAGAAAGTTACAAGCATTTTGGTGAAAGTAGCTAGGAACCCTAGTAGGCCTAATTTGAGGGAAATCAGTCCAATTTCGAGGGTTTTCGTACAAAACAACATATCTTGATTTTGAGATATGTTAAATAAGGGCCAAATGGGTATTTGAATCAATTTTTTTTTTTTGGAGATTAGTTCTGGTTTGAAAGTTATGACCCCAAAACATAAATTTGCTGCTTCATTTCAAGCCTTATTCAAAGCGTAGCAATAGATTTTTGGCTTTGTTGTTCCAAAATAACCACCCCTAAATTTTGAGTATATTTTATAACTTCTAAATGAGTATCCAAAAAATCTTTTAAATTGTGGCTATGAATTTTAGTTTGAAACTTATGAAGAAAAAACCTTGTTTGTTGTGCTATAAGGAATAATGACAATTTGTGAAGAAAAATCATTTGTTTGATGTTTAAAGAGTTTGATAGAAGGTTGTTTGAGTGAGTTTTGGTTGTATCACCATGCTCTACATAAAATTGGTATCAGAGCCTAAAAGGTTTGGGAAAAAAATTTTGGAGTTTGTGTTTTGTCTTTTTGCAGGTTGAAGGAAGAACCTAGATGCCAAAAGACTATGTAGTGAAGAAAAGAGGAAACCTAGGTGAGGTATCATGAAGATAAGAAGAAGCAAGGTGAAATAGACTTGATTGAGAAAGAAGAATGTACATGTTGAGGAGAGTATTCCGTGGAGACTTGCATAGTAAGGAGGCACCAAACAAGAAACAATAGAAAAGTGAGGAAAAAAAAAGATGAGAGGGCAAAACAAGTATTTTGCAGGAGATAATAAAGTTGAGCCATGCTTTGGAAGAAATGGAAAAGAGAATAGAACTTGAGATGCAATAGCTTCTTGAGAAAGCAAACCAAGAAAATGTATGACATTTAATAATAAGGAAGAAGGTTAAATGACCTATCAAAAAGATCATTTAGAGGAGAAGGAAAAAGATGAGAGTAGCAAGGATGGATGAGTTGCAAGCTATGTTGAAAGGAAGGGTGTTAGAAACATCTGAAGAGACAAGAAAATCTTGTGTTTTTGAAACTAAGCCTTTGTGTGAGTATGTGTTTATAGGTGTAGCAGATGGAAATGAAGACGAAAAAGAGTCTAAAGAAGGAGGAGAAGTGAATACAGTGTATGAAGATGCATATACCAATATAACACACTATGGTGAAGAAGATGTGGCAAAAAAAATGAGGTAGTGGTTGTATTTTCTGAATTTTTTGGATGATGAATGTGTTGATCAATTGTATTCCAATGATGACGATGAATACATAGATGATGGTACTGAGGCATATGAACGAGAATTATAAGTTTGGAACCTAAAAGTTGAAAAGATGCTCAGTAAAAGATGATGTAAGAAGAAGAAAAAAGATCCAAGGAAAACTGCAGAGATGAAGGACAAGTTACAAAAGAATTGGAAATCCAAGAAGAAAGAGAAAACCTACACTCAAGTGGACTTAAGTTCTTCTTTTCCTTGGGAGTATGGTGCAGGGGCACCCACAGGCTTTCATGCCTCAAGAGGGGTCAAATGTTGAAATTTTATTTTACTTGAGTTCATTTCATTTAATAAGGTCTTATAAGACCATTCCATAGGTGTTTGAGTCAGTTTTGGGTCATTAGGCGTCTTGTTGAAAAAAATGTAGAAAATAGTTGTAAATGTTTAAATAGCCTTGGGGAGGTCAAAACCAAGGTTGGTGGTGACATTTTTGAAGTGAAATCAATAAAATACATCCTTGTTTCTGTATTTCTAAATAATAAATTGTTGTTTCAGAGTTTGGTATGACCTGATACGGTCAATTAATGATATAAAACCAATTGGAGGTTGTTCTTATGTGATTCTGATTTCATTTTCTTTTTGTTTCATTTATTTTTATTGAATATTGAGAAAGCTACAAGCGTTTTGGTGAAAGCAGCCAAGAACCCTAGTAGGTTTAATTTGAGGGAAAAAAAGTCCAATATTGAGGGTTTTCGTACAAAACAACATACCTTGATTTTGAGATATGTTAAGTAAGGGCTAAATGGGTATTTGAATCATTTTTTTTTCTTGGAGATCAGTTCTGGTCTGAAAGTTATGACCTAAAAACATGAATTTGCTGCTCCATTTCATGCCTTATTCAAAACGTAGCAGTAGATTTTTGGCTTTGTTATTCCATAAAAACCACCCATAAATTTTGAGTATGTTTTAGAAATTCCAAATGGGTATTCAAAACAAATATTAGATTGTGGGTATGAATTTTAGTTTGAAACTTATGAAGGAAAAACCTTGTTTGTTATGCTACAAGGAATAATGGCAATTTGTAAAGAAAAATCATTTGTTTGATGTTTAAAGAGTTTGAAAAAGGGTTGTTTGAGTGAGTTTTGGTTGTGTCACCTTACTCTGCATCAATGTTGTGAGTACATGGAGCTATCCTTATGATGTTATAGATGTGTTAAAATGATGGGTTACCAAGTGCTTTTGAGAAAATTAGTAAAGAGTGAAGTCAGCGTTATGTATGTGTCTAGAATATGCTCTGATATATGCTCCACATTTCTTTTGTGTTGATCCTATGCTTGTGCAAATATGAAGAGTTTTTTTTGGGCATCTGTTGGTGACATCTACTAGTTTTTTAGCTTCTAGTTTGATGGAGTGTGAAAGTTGTGTTCATCGGTGCATGAAATAGCTTGATAGAGTTGTTTGTCTGTGGACTGGGATAAATGTTTCTGCTCCACAATCCTCCGCTGATTTGGTTCATGTCTTGTGGATCTGGAATATGTCTTGTAATGGTGGTCTCTATGTTCTGGAGAAGGTGTTTGTGGTTTGGTGCTTCAGAAGGCAAGTTTCAGAGCTTCTATGTGTATCTGTACACTTTGGTTGGATTGTTGGAAGGTGTTCTATGTTTGAAGGTTGTTGCACTTGCTGCAGATATATCTGAAGGTATCTGAGATGTGTTCTTGTGCATAATGAAGCATGTTACGTCATTCACGTGTTATCTTCTTGTTGGAAAGCGTGTACTTCAATGTTCATTTATGTTTTCATTAGGTTTGGCTGACCTAGTGTTTACACTTCACATGAAGGATTACAAATTTAATTAAGGAAGCATGTGGTTGATCTAAGACATTGTTTTGGGTCGTAGTTAAGTATTGGCGTGGTCCACTTCCATTCCTTTCCACCGTGGGAATGTTGAGTTGCTGACCTAATTTGAATGTATGAAATGAAGTGTATGTAGCTAACCTTGGAGAAAGTTTCTAAGGTTGAAGAGGGTATAAATACAAGTCGAGATGTTGCAAATGAATCAATCAAGTAATCCACGAGTTTGAAGATAAGAGTTGTGTGAAAGTGAATTGAGGTAGCAGTACTTTAATGTGTTAGATTCCTGAAAGCAGTGAGCTGGCAGTGTCTACAATTCTTCTGATCAAGGCTGTAGATGTGTGTAATCTGTTGTGGTGGATCTTTATTGTAATCTTTTATATTTGTAGGAAGTGAGTCCTTTATGTAGGCAATGATCCCTTGGAAGTGAGCCTCTTGTATTCAGTTTTCTATTACTTTATATTGTGAGTTAATCCTCACCATAGTTTTTCCCTCATTGGGTTTTCCACATAAAATCTAGTGTTCATTGTGTTGATTTTCTTTTCTGTTATTTGCATTGCATGTTCATACTTAATAGAATTGTGTGGTTGTGAAGTTGATAAGTGTTTATAGTTTTAAGTTTGAATTTGGTGACAACTGATTCACCCCCCTCTCAGTTGTCTTGTGCCTTTTAACAACATGATATTTGTGTTTATTTGTGTTTAAGTTTTTGTAACTATTAAAGATTTGTAAAAGTTTTGCAATATTCTCAAACTCCAATAGTCTGGTAGTAGATTGATCTTTGACTTTGAAACTTCTTGCTTGCTTCCCAATTTGACATTCCTTGTAAACAACATTAATAGGCTTTGTAATCTTTGGTCGATCTCTCAAAGCTTGAACTGAATTGATTCTCACTAGGCTATCAAAATTGATGTGACACATCCTTCTATGCCATAGTCAACTTTCATTAATATGAGTAATAAAACAATGACCATAAACAACTTTAAGTTGATAAACATTTCCATCTATCCTTCTTCCAGCAACAACTTTAGTTCCAGAGCTTTTTTTGATCTCACATCCATCATCCTGAAACATAAGATTATATCCTTTGCTACACATTTTTCCAACATGCAAAGCCAAGTATGTGGGTCAACTCTCCTACATATACAAGGGTAGTGACCTCGCCTATGTCTAGTCAACATACCAAGTCAATTGTAACCTTTGGCTAAACCTAATTGACCTATTTGAACCCTAAATTTCTTGACATGGGTGCATTTTTAAATTGCCTTGGATCATGTGTGTCCTAGAAGTTTAGGCCAAAACCCATTCACCCATGGGAAAATGGGCCCCCTTTATGATCCAAGACCTTAATTAAAATATGTTTTGGTAGCATTTTAATGATTAAAATTTAAATTTTAAGTGTTGGATTTTGGAATTTAATTTTCGTGAAATTGGATAAATACTTATAAATACATAGTCTTTTTGTCATTTGAAAGGAAACACAATTTATGAAGAAATCCTGTTGAGAAAATATCATTGTCAAGAGCATTCAAGATCATAATTATTAGTCATTTGTAGTAACAATAAAGATTCTAACATCATGTCAAAGTTTATGTGTGTTCATGTTGTCTTGTGAAGGCTAACAAGTGTTATAGGTATTCATGCATTCAAGAAAATCTATCAAGAAAGATCCAATACCCTTGGAGTGATGTAATTGATTTTAGTCCTCCAAGGAAGCTATTGAAGGGTGGTGAGCTACAACAAATTGTTCATTCATCATTTCCTTCCTTTCCATTCAAGGTTTTATCATTGTCATTTCCATTGTGAAAGTGGAAACACTATTCATGGGGTTTAACTGAGGCAAGCCCCTATATGGCATAAACATCTTTCCCTCTTTGTGTATGTGTAGATTATAGATTGAAGAAGGATTGAAGGGATCTTGAAGAATAATTTTTCATTGTTGCATTTGTTGTCATCATTCTTGTCAATCTACGAAAACTAGCATAATTCATTTTCAAAATTTCAAAATTTTTATAGGTGGAAAACAACATCTTAGATCTAGCACTAGAGAATTGTAAAAAGTTTTTTTGGAGGCCTAATCAAAGACCCATTTTCCTAGGGGCGAATTAGTCCTTTTGCATATTATGAAATCAAATTTTGGTGACAGGTACATGCTCTCTAATGTCTCCTAGATCTTCCTGCAAAGTATTGTTACAATTTGTTTATCTTCAGGAATTTGCATTTCACTTATTTAGGTCACATAGTTCAATTAGCTTCATCATTTTAAATTGTTTCTAGATAATTCTTAATCATCCTAAGGCCCTATTGAATCCACTAACCCAGGTTTGATTGACTCACCAATGAGGTTGAAACTTAATCTCTTGGCTTTGTGGTTGGTATTCTAATGAAATTTGGGAAAATCCCCCTTTGAGTCTTGGTTCTTTGCATTTAGGATCCAGGACTCCTTTTTTCCTAAATTTTAGGTACCAATGTACAAATGTAAATGAAATCTTTCTTAAATGGAGAAAAGGAAAAAATACATGTTTGAAAACCACTCTCCAAAAGAGAGAAAAGATACAATAAAGTGATGAAAGATAGATGACACCATGATAACCCCAAAGTATAAAATACATCACATATATACATTACAAATTCCCCCCATAAGAGGGAAATAAAGAGAACACATAGCCCCCCCATAATGAAGTAGCTCCACAACCATTAAAGAAAGTTTTAAGACTATTGTCTCCTAAAGATGCACCCTTGCTAAGTTACAAAACTTAGCACTTTGGAGGAAAATGGGAACATTCCTAGGCTTATGGGTTGCCTAAACTTGGAATGGATCTCCAAAGAAGGCTAGCTCCTAAGGTACTCATGTAAACTACTCCTTGGGATGGAAAAGTGTAGAAAGAAAAGCATAAAATGAATTCTACCTATGTGGGTGATGCACCTAATTTGTTTTTTCAGAACCCATACTACTATTTTAATAGACAATTTTCTCAAAAAACTTAGCTTAACTTAATACAACTCAAATATTTTTATATATCAATACATAAGTGTTTTACAAGGAGGCTTGGTTCTCTTAACACTTTTGAAGGAAAGGGGTTCTTTGACAAATAAAATAGATATTTGAACCACTACACTGTTGCAAGTATGGATGAGTATGGTGGTGTTGTCATTGATGTCAACACAGTATAGGTGGCTGTAGAGAAAGAAATCAAGTGATTTCAGGTTGTGCATGTATAGTTGAGATACTATAGAGATGTTGTGAGTACATGGAGCTATCTTTATGGTGTTGCAGGTGTGCTGACATGATGAGTTGCCAAGTGCTTTTGAGAAATAGTGAAGATATAGTTGTGTGTGTGCTTAGAATGTGCTCTAGTATGTGCTCCACATTTATTCTATGTTGATCCTATGATTGTTTGGATTTGAAGAGTTGTTTATGGGCATCATTAGGTGATATATCCTGGTTTGTAGCTTTTGGTTTGATGAAGAGTGAAATTTGTGTTCACCAGTGTGTGAACTAGTTTGGCAGTGTTATTTGGTAGTGACTAGGAGAAATGAATCTGCTTAACAATCCTCCGCTAGCTTGTTTTTGGTCTCATGGATCTGGAAGATGGTGTATAATGATGTTATCTATGCTCTATCAAAGGTGTTCATGGTTTGGTGCTTCGAAAGACTAGTTTCAGAGTTTCTGTGTGTGTCTGTGCAGTCTGGATGGATTGATGGAAAGTATTGTGTATGAAGGTTGTTGCATTTGATACGGATGAATATGAAGGCATCTAAGATGTGTTCTAGTGTATGGTGAAGTGTGTTATGTGGTCCACATGTTATCTTCTCATTGCAGAAGTGTGTACTTCAAAGTTCATTTTTGTTTTAGGTTTGGACGACCTAGTGTCTACACTTCATGTGAAGGATAAGTATCAATTAAGGAAGCATGTGATTGATCTAAGATATTTTGGGTCTTGGTTAAGTGTTGGTTTGGTCCACTCTCATTCTCTTCCACCACATGAATGTTGAGTTGCCAAACTAATTTGAATTTGTAATATGAAGCATGTGTATCTGACCTTGGAGAAAGTTTCTAAGGTTGAAGATGGTATAAATATAACGTGAGATGTTAAGGATTGAATATAATAGACATGCCACAAGTTTGAGATGCAAGAGTGTGTGAAAGTGAATTGAGGCAACAATACTTTAATGTGTTAGACTTCTGAAAGCAGTGAGTTGATGGTGTCTACAATCTTCTGATCAAGGCTATGGATGTGTGTAAATTGTTGTGGTGGATTTTTTGTTATCTTTTGTATTTGTAGGAAGTGATCCTCCTTGTTGAACAATGAGTCCTATCTATAAGAAGTGAGTGATCCTCTTTCTTGGGTAGTGAGCCCTTTGGTGGTGAGCCTCTTTGTAATCAGTTTTGATATTACTTTATATTGTGAGTTAATCCTCACCGTGAATTTTCCTTTATTGGGTTTTCCATGTAAATTTGGTGTTCTTTGTGTTGATATTGCTTTCTATTATTTGCATTTCATGTTCATACTTAATAACAGAATAAAGCAGATGTGAAGTTGATGATTGTTTGAGTTTTTTGATTGCACTTGGTGTCAATTGATTCACCCTCCCTCTTAGTTGTCTTGTGCCTTTCAAAAATTGGCGTCAGAGCTTTGGTTCCTCAGAGAAGAGCTTAACCACTTGAGTTTTAGATCTGATGGCACACAAATTGTCAATCCTTGTGTTTGATGGATCTAACTACAGTGATTGGAAAGTGCAGATGAGAGGTTACTTGATCTCTCTTGGTTAGAAGAATTGGAAATATATTGAGAAAAAATATGTTGCACTGGAAAGTGGTCCTTCTTCTACAGATGTGATTTCTTCCTATGAGGAAAATGAAAAATCAAGGTATACAATCTATAGTGCTTTATCTAAGACTGAGCGAAAAAAAATTATTTCTTTGGGAACTACTTATGAAGTTTGGAAAAAGTTGGAAGATATCTATGAAGGAAATGATAGAGCTAAGCGCATATATGAGAACTTGAAAATGGAAGAAGGTGAAGATATTGCAAGCTATTTTTAGAGGGTTGATCTTGCAGTAAATGAAGTAAAAAATCAAGGTGGTACTCTAAATGATGAAGATGTAATGGAGAAGATTCTAATGACTCTTCCAGAGAGTTACAGTGATAAATTCTCAGCCATAGAGGAAGTGTATGATCCAAAGAAGTTCACTAAAGAACAACTATTGGCACCTTGAATGCATTTGAGATGAGGAAGTTTGGAAAAGAAAAGGAGAAAACAAAATCAACCTTCAAAGCCACTAAGATAGAAGATGATCTAGATAATGAAGATTTAGAGGATTTGGAAGCAAACTTTACAAGGAAATTGAAGCAAGGTACCAATAGGTACAATGGTATGTTACCTTTTAAAATTTTTAGTTGTGGAAATATTGGTCACTATGCTTCAAGATGTCCAAATAGAGCTGTACACAAGAAGAACAAAGACAATAAAGACAAAAAGGATAAGAAGTTCAAGAAATTGCACTATGTTAGAGAAGATGTTGGAATTTTTGACGATGAACCTAGTTTTGAGGATGATAATGATGAATGCTTGTTTTTAGTCATGGAGAATAAATCTGTGTCTACTAACTCTAGAAGATGTGCAAGGGAAAGTGGTCTAAAGAACAAGAAGGAAGAGACATAAGGTACTTTGGTTACTTCCTTTCATACTAGATGAGATGAATACTATTGGGTGATTGATAGTGGCTGCTCAAATCACATGACCAGAGACAAAAGTAAGTTTACTAAAATTGAAAAGTATGATGGAGGATTAGTCATGTTTGGAGATGATTCTAGAGCAAAGATTGTTGGAAAATGAACAATTAGTTTTGATGGAAAACACAGTATTGATGATGTCTATTATGTTAAGGGATTAAGGCATAATATTTTGAGTGTTGGAAAAATGTGTAGAAAAGGATTCAAGATTGTGTTTTAGGATAACACCTGTGAGATTAGAAAAGGGTCCAAAATTGTGGTTACTGTAGGAAGAAGAAAATATGGGAAAATTTATTAGCTTAAGGGTGTTGATGGTCAGTGCCTTGTATCTCAAGTTAATGAAAGTTGGCTATGGCACCGAAGGATGAGACATGTAAAATTTGATAATATGATCATGATTAGTTCAAGAGAGGTTGTTCAGAATCTGCCTAAAATCACAAAGCCTACCAATACTATTTGCAGAAGTTGTCAATTAGGAAAGCAAACAAGATGCAACTTTAAAGGAAAATATCAATCAACTACTAGAATGTTGGAATTGGTTCATACAGGCCTCTTTGGTCCCACAAGAACATGAAGTATTAATGGTGACATGCATTTTTATGATCCTTATTGATGATTATTCTATAATGACATGGGTTACATTTCTTAGGGAGAAAGATCAAGCTTTGGATATATTCAAAGTGTTCAAAGCTAGGGTAGAGAATGAAGTGAACCTGAAATCAAATGATTAAGGTTTGAAAGAGGTGGATAATTCACTTCCAATAAGTTTAATACATTTTGTGAAGAGCATGGCATAAAGAGACATTTTTTTCTCCTAGAACTTCTTAGTAGAATGGAGTTGTTGAGAGGAAGAACCAAACTATTCAAGAGTCTGCAAGGACTATGATGAAAGAAGAAAATGTACCTAATGTATATTGGAGAGAGGAAATCCACACTACTATTTATATTCTTAACAGAGTTTAGATCAGAGGTGATAGCACAAAGACTCCTTATGAGCTGTGGACTAGTAAGATTCCTATTGTTAAATATTTTAAGGTGTTTGGAAGCAGATGCTATATTAAAAGAGACGATGAAAACCTTGGAAAGTTTGATGCTAGATGTAATGAAGGTATTTTCCTTGGATATTCAACTAGTAGCAAAGCTTACAAATGCTTCAACAAAAGATTGAGGATTATTGTTGAGAGTGCAAATGTAAAAGTTGATGAAGATATGCATAGACCGGTTGAAATAAGTGAAGTTGAACTAGATGAACCTATCTGCAGACAAGTACAAGAAGAGAACAAGGAAGAAGAAGAAAAAATTGAAGAAGAAGAAGCTCTAAAACCTGCTCCTAAGACCCCAAAGTATGTACAGAAAAATAATTCAAAAGAACAGATAATTGGAGATAAAAGTGAAGGTGTGAAGACAAGAAGCAGGGTAGTGGCAGCTGAGGTAAATATATGTTTACTTTCTAAAGTAGAACCTAAATCAGTGTGTGAAGCATGCAAAGATGAGAGTTGGGTTAGAGAAATGAAAGAGGAATTGTAGCAAATAGAGAAGAATCATACATGGGAATCGGTTCCTAGACCTGAAACAAGAACATAATTGGCTCAAAGTGGGTGTTCAAGAATAAGCTGGATGTGAATGGTGAAGTAGTAAGAAACAAAGAAAGACTTGTATGCAAGGGTTATTCATAGGTTGAAGGAATAGACTTTGAGGAGAAATTTGCCCTGATGGAAAGAATGAAGGCTATTCAGATGTTTTTGGATTTTTTTGCTCACAAAGATTTCAAGGTACACCAGATGGATGTCAAGTCTACATTCTTGAATAGAGAATTGGAAGAAGAGGTGTACATGGAACAACAAAAGGGGTTTCAGTTATCAGATAAACTAGACATGGTCTGTAAGTTGAAAAAGGAATTTGTATGGACTTAAACAGGTTCCCAAAGCATGGTATGCAAGGTTGGACAAATATTTGACATAGAAAGGGTTCAAAAAAGGCTCAACAGATAGTAATATTTATTTCAAAGTTGAAGGAAACAAAATGTTGATAGTAGTTGTGTATGTTTATGATATTATCTGCAGAGGAAATGAGGGTATGTGCAAGAGATTTGTAGAGGAGATGCAAAAAGAGTTTGAGATGTTTATGATTGGTGAGTTGAATTTCTTTCTAGGACTTCAAGTGAATCAAAATAATAAAGGCATATTCATTTTACAATCAAAGTATGCCAAAGAGTTGTTGAAGAAGTTTGGAATGGATGACTCCAAACCAATCTATACCCCTATGGTGACTGGATGCAAACTGAGTAAAGATGATGAATCTCCTAAAGTTGATAAGAGCATGTATAGATCTATGATTGGTGGACTGTTATATCTTACTGCTACTAGACCAGATATCATGCATGCAGTATGTTTGGTTGCCAGATTTCAAGCAGAACCTAAAGAAGCACATGTTACAGCTATGAAGAGCATATTCAGATATCTAAAAGGCACTTTAGATTATGGCTTGTGGTATCCTAAGGATACTAATTTCACTTTGAGTGCTTATACTAGTGCAAATTGGGCTGGTTGTGTGGATGACTGAAAGAGTACAAGTGGTGGTGAATTCTTTCTTGGAGGAAGATTGGTTTCATGGCTAAGCAAGAAACAAGATTCATTTTCTTTATCCACTGCAAAAGCTGAGTACATTGTTGCAACATCTTGTTGCACACATGTATTATGAATGAAGCAAACATTAAAGGATATAGGAGTGATAAGTGATGAGCCTATCCCTATCTTATGTGAAAATACAAGTGAAATAAAAATTTCAAATAATTAGTGATGCATTCAAGGAAAAAGCACATATCTATTAGATATCATTTCTTAAGAGATAAGGTATGGGAGGATGAAGTTAGGCTAGAATATGTGTCTACAAAGGATCAAATTGCATATATATTTACCAAGGCTCTTCCAAAGGATACTTTTGAGTATCTCAGGGAGAATTTGGGGGTCATTGGCCCTCCTTTGAACTAGGTGCACATGGAGGTGCATCAGTCTAGTGGACCTATAGATTCTTCATTTGTCTGGATTGATGACTGGGTCTACTCCATAGGGGGAGTAGGAAGCTTCATTGTTGTAGTATGAGATTTGGGTGCACTCCTAAGGGGGAGTGATCAAAATTTTGTTCTTTTCCATTGATGTCAAAGGGGGAGAGAAAGTCATGTGAAAAAAAGTGAAAGAAAAAGAGGAAGAGAAAGTCATGAGAAAGAGAGAATATTGAAAGGAAAAGAGAGTGCAGGAAATGTTGTGTAGGTTGTCTAATCTAAAAAATAAAGGAGAGTAGATGAATGGAATGGATGTTGTATTTGATGGTTTTTCACATCATGTGCTACCATCAATGAAAAAGGGGGAGATTGTTGCAAGTATGGATGAGTATGGCGGTGTTGTCATTGATGTCAACATAGTATAGGTGGCTATAGAGAAAGGAATCAAGCCATTGTAGGTTGTGCATGTATATTTGAGATACTATATAGATATTGTGAGTACATGGAGCCATATTTATGGTGTTGCAGGTGTGCTGACATGATGAGTTTCCAAGTACTTTTGAGAAATAGTGAAGACAAAGTTGTGTGTGTGCTCAGAATGTGCTCCGATATGTGCTTCACATTTCTTCTATGTTGATCCTATGCTTGTGCAAATTTGAAGAGTTGTTTATGGGCATCATTGGGTGATATATCTTGGTTTGTAGCTTATGGCTTGATGAAGAGTGAAATTTTTGTTCACCGGTGTGTGCACTAGTTTGGAAGTGTTGTGTGCCTATGACTGGGAGAAATGTATCTGCTTTGCAGTCCTCCGTTGGCTTGTTTTTGGTCTTGTGGATCTGGAAGATGGTGTATAATGATGTTATCTATGCTCTATCAAAGTTGTTTGTGGTTTGGTGCTTTGGAAGACTAGTTTCAGAGTTTCTATGTGTGTCTGTGTAGTCCAAATGGAGTGATGGAAAGTATTCAGTGTATGAAGGTTGTTGCATTTGCTATGGATGAATCTAAAGGCATCTGAGGTTGTTCTAGTGTATGGAGAAGCATGTTATGTGGTCCACATGTTATCTTCTCATTGTAGAAGCATGTACTTCAAAGTTCATTTGTGTTTTCATTAGGTTTGGATGACTTGGTGTCTACACGTTATGCAAAGGATAAGTATCAATTAAGGAATCATGTGATTGATCTGAGATGTTGTTTTGGGTCTTAGTTAAGTGTTGGTTTGGTATACTCTCATTCTCTTCCACCATGGGAATGTTGAGTTTCCAACCTAATTTGAATTTGT
This sequence comes from Sequoia sempervirens, assembly GCA_007258455.2. Taxonomy (NCBI): domain Eukaryota; kingdom Viridiplantae; phylum Streptophyta; class Pinopsida; order Cupressales; family Cupressaceae; genus Sequoia; species Sequoia sempervirens. The sequence continues at coordinate 197,820,652 of VDFB02000015.1, read as the reverse complement.
AATATGAAGCATGTGTAGCCAACCTTGGAGAAGGTTTCTAAGGTTGAAGATGGTATAAATATAAGGCAAGATGTTAAGGATTGAATGTAATAGAAATTCCACAAGTTTGAGAAGCAAGAGTGTGCAGAAGTGAATTGAGGAAATGATACTTTAATGTGTTAGACTCTTGAAAGTAGTGAGCTAATGGTTTTTGCAATCTTTTGAACAAGGCTATGGATGTGTGTAAATTGTTGTGGTGGATTTTTTGTTATCTTTTGTATTTTTTGGCAGTGAGCCTCCTTGTTGGAAAATGAGTCCTATCTATAGGTAGTGAGTCTCTTTCTTGGGTAGTGAGCCCTTTCGTAGTGAGGCCTTTGGCAGTGAGCCACATTGTAATCAGTTTTGATATTACTTTATATTGTGAGTTAATCCTCACCGTGGTTTTTCCCTTTTTGGGTTTCGACGTAAATCTGGTGTTCTTTGTGTTGATATTTCTTTCTGTTATTTGCATTTTATGTTCAAACTTAATAACATAATAAAGTGGATGTGAAGTTGATGATTATTTGAGTTTTGTGATTGTGCTTGGTGACAATTGATTCAGCCCCCTCTTAGTTGTCTTGCGCCTTTCAACATACACAACTTACAACTTGCAAAAAAAATATGTTTCTTCTTGTGGACACTAAAAAAGTAACCCTTCTTCTTTTTCTATCTCGTTTGGGTCCTTGTGACTTTGGCTTAATTGTGCCTTGATTTAATGTTGCAATGTGGATGACGCATTCACATTAGGTCTTGGGCCTTAACAAAGTAAAATAATTCAAGTGGTACCTTACTTAAGTGTTGTAACACACTTTCACACTTTTCTAGGGCCTTATTAATATATTTCACCTAAATAACCTCTTTTTATCATTTACCAAGCCTTATTTCAAAGTGTTGTAACAAAATTTCACACTTTTCTAGGCTTGTCATCAATAATTTGACCCTTATGTTTTAATTGGCCCCTTTTTACACTTACAGGCGTTACTTAGGTGCATTTTTTAGAATAATCCCATTAAACATCATTTAATACACTTAATTTATGACACCCACTTAAAATTCCTAAGTGGGACCCATTCGCCTCTAGGGGCGAATGAGTACCCTTTGGCTCAAAAATCAAAATTATTTTAAAATTCTGGTGGGATATTATTTTCTAAGACCTAAAGTTGGCCTGTGATGTGGTATTTTCAGGAAATATTACATAATTGTGTATAAATATAGGGTTTTTCCTCTCATTTCACCCCCATTCATTCACTTATCATTCAAGCATTTATCAATCATTCACTTAAGCATTCTACGCACTTCAAGCATTCTCAAGTCTACATCCATTGGAGCTTCTACTTGCATGTTTGGTGAGTTGTAGCATTGCATGTTGTTCATTCATCATTCTCTTTTCATTTCATTTCATTTTCAAGGGTTTAATTACCAAACTAGGGTTTGACCAAGGCAAACCCCTATTCACTAACCCGTAACCATTTTTCCCCCTCTTTGCATGTGATTTGCAGGTCTAGTGTGTAGATTTTTCAAAGAGAAAGGTGTGAAAAGTTGTCAACAATTTATCAAAGTCATTCAAAGTGGTAAAATCCCTAAAAGAAGCTTGGAGAGAACCTATAGGTCAAATTTTGCAATTTTGGATCCGAAAACCTATTAGGAGCTGAAGTGTAGACCGGGAGCTATAGATTGCACTTTTGAATTTCTCAAAATCTGGAAGTGGACTAAGTTACCATTAATGGCGTATGAGTCCCACTATTAAGCCCAAAACAAAGATTTTATAGTTCTGAGTACCCTTTTGTCTGAAACCTGTTCTGGTAGAATCTTCCTGAAACATGACTAAGTCGTCCAACTTGGTGTATCAGTCCTAGTGGGCTTCAACAATGAATTCTGTAGGATTCCAAAGCTCCTCTCCATCACTTTCTAGTTTCCAGGTGCACATCTTCAGTCTCATTAATTTCTATTATAGTTTATTTGCATTTTTAATCCATTTTGCATATCACAACGTGTTTTCAAACATTTTTCATTTTCTTAGTTTTGCATTAGTAGTTAATCTTCTTTATCACTTTCCAGCCTTAAGAACAATCTCCTTTGACAAATTTCAATCTCTCTTGCATTGGAATCTCAAGGATTCATTCTTGAGTGTGAACTTTGTGAAATCAGATTCCTCTTCCTTCATTCCCCTTTTAGGTGTGGATAAAGGGAGTTGTGCACTCCATTTCCATAGTCCACATTTTGGTGAACCTGACTATAGAGCATCATATTTATGATTTCAAGTGCATTTACATCCTAAAAATAGCTCACATTAACATTGCATTGCTTTTTGCATTGTTTAATTTGCATTTTAGGGTTTTCAAATTTGCATTAGTGAAAAGCTCATATAGCTTGCATTTTTGCATTTCATTTCATTCAAAATTACTAAAATTCTATATTTTCATATTATACCTACATCAGAAAATATAAAAATCATAAAACTCAATTAAAAAATTCTAATTTTTTTCAATAAAATCATCCTTGGACTCATTCACCACCTTGGGTGACTTAGTCCAGTTGCACATTTTGCATTGCATTTTTGTTGTTGTTTCCATAATTGTTGTTTATTCAATTTCTTGCATCTAGTTTACTTTCATTCATTTGCATTATGGATATGTGTTTCAATAAGCTTTGGATGTCCTTAAAATCCTTAGTTGATATGTCAAGTTGTGCCTTTGGAACTGATCCTAATGACATTGAACTTCCTCATGCTCCTTCAAATCCTCATGAATGTCCTCCTCATGATGTTGATGTCATTGGAGAAGATGGAACTAGCATGAATAAGTTCCTAAATGATTGTCTTAACAAACTTAAAGCTAATGCATCCTTTTATCCATCCATGAAACAACAAGACCTTCCTACCATACCACCTCCTGAGATGTTTGGTTACTTACATCCTGAAACAAATGTAGAACCTAAGTTCCCTACACAAGGTGAACCTAGTTCTTCTAAACAAACAAACACTCAAAAATTTTATGATAACAAAGTAACAAACACTCCAATCAACCTTGAAGAGGAATATGGAAAAGGATTTACAATTTTGAGCAAACAAGGATGTGACATAAGAACTGAACATGGAATTCATCAGCTCTTACAACAAACTTCAAAAGATGAAAAAAAATAGGGTTAGGATTTCAAGATCCCTCTCATAACAGTACCCCTCCTAGAGAATATCTAAGGCTTCGTGATGATGGCACGGTGATCTTTGATTCTCCTCCTGATTTGAATGTCCTTCTTCCTAAAGAATAATCGATGCCTCATAATAATAACAAGGATAACAATAAAATCATCTCAGGACCTTCTGCCCTAATCTCATCTCGAGAGGTTGGAGAATATAGTGAACGTAAGAGGCCTTACAAACTACAAAAACTAAAGTTTCCTCTTCGTCCACCACTTGAATGTGAGAGGAAATTACAAATACTTCTAAACAAAAAACTCATAATATTACCACCTATGAATAGGTTGGTGATATATCCTAAAGATGCCAATGTTCCACATTGTGCGTATCATCGTGTTCTTGGACATCGTAGTGATGAGTGTCATACATTGAAAGAAATACTGATCAAGTATCATTTTGATGGCAATAATTGCTATCCATTGAACCCATAAAAACTGTCCAACTCCTTGTCATTTCATAGTTGTAGAACATTCCCTTCTCACTATTACATGACCTTTTCCCATCACCTACCTCGGCTCATTCTTACCTAGCACCTAGTCGGGGCACGAATTTTCTAGCCTTGTCCTAGTAATGCATTTTTCATTGTCCCTTAGCTACGTTATACACCTTCTGCTTATACCACCTGAGACTGGGAGGTGAATGACTTGCTCAACGGTTGACTTGCATGTGCCTTACTAGTCTTTTTCATTTTCTTTGGTGTGTTTGCATGTGTGTAATGTGATCCCCCGTGATGTTCTTGATTCAGGTGGATCTCCATAACTTAAAACTTGAAGTGTTCTAGTTTCTCCTAGAAATGATGCCATGATGAAGAGCTCAAAGAACTAAATCCAATGCAATTTGAATGGGAAGAAATGGAGTTCATTTTCTCAAGTTATGCGTAGTCAAAGATTTGGTCAATAGGGAGTTAGAGGCCATTAGAGAGACAAAAAGTTGATCATCTCAAAGTTGATCAAAATCAACGTCAAATCGAAGGGCTTGATCAAATGAACCCAACGATGTTCGTTTTGTTGAAATCTGAGATTGTACATAAGAGATATCACCGGTCAAAGGCTGGTCAACTTAGGGGCCAGGGATGGAAAAAGGTTCAAAATTTGACATCATCAAAAGTGGTCAAATTTGGTACCATCACGAAGGTTTCGTCATCACAATTATGATGATGTTCATTTTGTAAAAAATGGAGCACGTACACAGAAGTTATCATCAGTCAAAGTTTCTGTTGACTAGAGTTGACCAAGGGTATATATGATGAAATCATCATGACATCAGCTACTGATAGAGCAAATGAGTCATCATACAGATGTTGATGTGGACCAATCAGGTCTTGACACATGTCAGCCGTACAATGACGTGGCAGGTGACATGTCTCAGATGACATGGCAGCTAATGTGGACTGCACGTTGGCACAGACCAATTGTACAATGACACGTGGCATCTGTAGGTCGAAGTGGTAGCTGAGTCAATAGATGACATGGAATCTGATGGAAACATAGTTAGCATGATCATACCATTTACGTGGCAAGTGATTTGGCAATAGTGAATTGAATGTCGCCACGTGGCACCCTATCTTCTCCTCCGGTTGGTTGATTGAATTTTCTATTAAAAATGTTTGTAGGGTTCAATCCCCCACCCTACCGCTTGGAACTACATTTCCCATCCATTGCACCACATAGTCCGTGCTTACTCATATAGGGGTAACAGTTTGTTTTGATTTAGAAACCATTGAAAATGGTGGTAAAAATATAACCAACCAGGGAGTTGAACCCCTGACTGACAGGGTAATAAAAAGAATACCGACCACTACACCGTTGTTGCAGTTTGTAATGTATGTGGCACTAGTTTTCATATAGCATTTTGTTAAGCCCAAAGCTTAACTAAATAACCATTTAATGGTTATGTGCTAAATTTTAAATGAAAAAAACAAAAACCCCAAAAACAAACAAACCTAAATAGCTCGAATAAGATTAAAATAAGAGCCAAAATATTATGTAAAATTCATAAGTGATTGTAATTAGGGGATTTGTTTGTATTTTTTCCTAAGGGGGAAAAATTTCAAAATCTTATGGTTTTTAGCCCAAATAGGCAAACCTTTTGTATAAAAGGGAGAGCTAGGAGAGCTTTCTCATCATCTCATTCTTTCTCTCTTCCTCCTTGCTTGTAAGCATTTTTGTGGGAGAATTTTGAGAGTTGAATTTGAGAGGAATATTGTTCTATGTCTATAGTAGGTCCTTTCAGGGTAGAGTCAGTGTTTTCACTCTTGGTAAATCGTCCTTAGCTTTGAGAGATTTTGTGAGGTGATTTGAGTGAGATACTTTTTAGGACTTTGTGGATAGGCTACAGTTCTTTGTAAAGAAGTATTGCAAGAGGCTCCTTTGGAGATTGTACAGCTAATTCAAAGCATTCTAATAGATTGGTCACTCAGTTGAGCTAGACCCAGAGACATAGTCCACTTGAACGAACTCTATAATAAAATTTGTGTCTTCTCTCTCTTTTCTTGGTGTTATCATTCTCTCTATATATTGTTCCTATTACTCCATTGGTTAATGTATTTTCACCTTTGTGCATAATCACTTAGCAACGTTTGTCATAGATCCCTTCCACATTTCAGATCAAGTGGTATCAGAGCCTAGTTTGGCTAGTTTTGTAGAAGTGATTGTTAGTTAGCTTGCTAGTTTAATTAGTTTGTCAGATTGATAGTTTGTTGGTCTTCGGTGATAGTGTGCAAGTTGACAGGTGGACATTTGGACTTCAGAAGTAGAGATGGCATCAGAGAAGGGTGAATCTTCAAGGGTGACATTGACTGCATCCATGGTGGATGATCTTATGTCAATGAAAAGCATGGTTGAAGAACTCTACCGGGACCATCGAGAGAAGTCTAATAAGATGCAAGAGTTGGAGGAAGCCAACTGTTGCATTTAGTCAGAGAATGTTGAACTCAAATGGTTGCTTGAGGAAGCTAACATGGAGAAGGAAAGACTGTAGGTGCTACTATAGGAGGTCCTTGAAGAGAAGAATAGGAGAAGTCCTCCTATATTAGAGAGTGCTCATGTATGTGCCTTCTGTCCGCATTCCGAGGATACTTCTTCCTCATACTCCCCACTCACCCCTAAGGGCAGTGCGTCATATGCAACAAAGTCCACTACAAAGGGTCCAAAATTGGGATTTTCTTGTGGTCATGGGAAGTGGACCAGTTATGGCTCAAGTCAGGAGGATGCTGGTCAGTGTGTTTTTTGTCGACAAGAGGAGTACCTGAAACTTTTCAACATTTTTAGGAATGAAAGTGGTTACCTGGAAGAGTCTTCTACAAATCATACTTTTGCAGAATTCGAAAGACATACCAAGGGGATTAGTATGAAGTTGCTTATAAGGATGGGCTACGAAGGAAAAGGACTTGGAGTTCATGGCCAAGGCATAGCCAGTCCTATCAAGGTGATAGAATGACCCCATTATGAAGGAATGGGTTATGATAGCGAAGATGGTGGAGAATGTTCAAAGACCATATTTGTGAAAGGTCAAGCTAATCAAGCTAAACATGCACCTGATGGAGAGTCTCCACAGAAGAAAGTGAAGAGGTAGGACAAAGCCCATAAATACTGCACCCACTATAGGATAAGTGGGAACTAGATCAAGAGGTGTTGGAAGTTGCACCCCGAGCTTCGCCACTCACTGAGGCCTATTGAAGGACCTAACAAACAATAGGTTTTTGAGGAAGAGGTGTAGGTGATAACTGAAGCCACGATCCCTGAGGTAGAGGTGCAAGCAGTAGATGAGGCTACGATCCCTGAGGTAGTCCAAGAAGAAAATCAACAAAAGACTGAGCAGTTAGAGAAAGAAAGTTCCTTCAAATAGCTCCGTTAGAGCTGGGAACACTTTGCCTCTAACTAGTTGTATCAGCTTTGTGTATGTTACCTCTTTTTTTATAGTGTGGTAATATGTATGTTGATACTAGACTAGTGTGGTTTGGAGTATGAAACTCTGAATAAAATTGTTTGTAATAGTTTTTTTATGAAGTTGTATTTCTCTAGAGGTTGAGATTTTGTAAGGCTCTTGAAGCCACACCTCTTGTAATTGGAAAGGAGAATACTTTTTAACTTCTTATTGCAGGTTTTTTTTTTAAGAACTTGTACATGTAAATTTCAAGTGTGAAGTTTCTATTGAAGAGAACTTTTAGATAAAGAGTTTTCGAGAATGGTCAATAGTGACCTTGCATGTTCTTAGCTTAAAGACTCAGTCGAGGTCATTTTGAGGATAAGTGCAAACTTAGTTGGAGCTCTTGAAGGATTTTATCAATGACCTTGTTGCTTCAGACGAATGAGACCTGAGCTGTATGGTGGAGCTTTGTATCAGTTATTCTGAAGTACAAAGGTGAAGGAATATTTTAGGCTAAGGCGTAGATACCATGCTCGAGCAGTTGGAGGAGTAACATAAGCGTGCCATAAAAGATGGTGAGAAATGTAGAATGTGAACTACCCCGTGAGAAGCACTGAGAGATAGGTTTACCATACTCAGTTTTCTTCTTGCTTTGGGTATGCTAAGTTCCATTTTGAAGTACATTGTGATGAGCTGTGAAGTCCTACATTGCCGAAATGTAAGATCCCTATAGAGGGAAAATGTGGCGATAGGGAAGCTCTTGCTGACAATACATTGCCAAAGTGTAATACCTCAGCAGGTAGATGTGGCAGTATGTATGTCCTAGTGTTGAGACCGTGGTGAGTGAAAAGATGCAGAATGGGAGATGATTTAAAGGAACTGTAAACTTTTGGGGACCAAAAGTTCTTCAATGGGGAGGTTTGATCTAGGTGGATCTCTAGAACCTGAAAATTGAAGTGTTGTAGTTTCTTTTGGAAGTGATGCCATGATGGAGAGCTCGAAGAACTGAATTTGACATAATTCAAACGAGAAAAAAGGAGTCTGTTTGCTCAAGTTACGTACAATCAAAGATTTGGTCAATAGGGAGTCAAAGGCCATTAGAGAGGTAGAAAGTTGATCATCTCAAAGTTGATCAAAATCAACGTCAAATTGAAGGGCTCGATGAAATTAACCCAACAATGTTCGTTTTGTTGAAATATGAGATCATACGTATGAGATATTGCCAGTCAAAGGTTGGTCAACTCAGGGGCCAGGGATGGAAAAAGGGTCAAAATTTGACATCATCAAAAGTGATTGAAGTTGGTACCATCACGAAGGTCTCATCGTCACAATCCCGATGATGATCATTTCATCAAAAATGAAGCACGTACACAAAAGTTATCATCAGTCAAAGTTTCAGTTGACTAGAGTTGACCAGGGGTATAGATGATGACGTCAACAACTGGTAGAGTAGATGAGTCATCGTACAAAAATACATGGACCAATTGGATCTTGACACGTGTTAGACATACAATGACATGGCAGGTGACATGTCTTGGATGATGTGGTAGCTGATGTGGACCGTATGTTGGCATGGACCAATTGCAGGATGACACATGGCATTCGTACGTTGAAGTGGCAACTGAGTCAATATATGATGTGGCATCTGGTGGAAACACAGTCAACATAATCATATCATTTGCATGGCAGGTGATTTGGCAACAACAAATTGAATGTCGCCATGTGGCACAATGAGGATGCGCCACGTGGCGCCCTATATTCTCCTCTGGTCAGTTGATTGAATTTTCTATTAAAAATGTTGGTAGGGTTCAATCCCCCACCCTACCGCTTGGAACTACATCGCCCGTCCATTGCGTTGTATAGTTCGTGCCTACTCATATAGGGGTAACAGTTTGTCTTGATTTAGAAACTGTTGAAAAAGGTGGTAAAAATATAGCCGGCCGGGGAGTTGAACCCCCGACCGACGGGGTAATAAAAAGAATATTGACCACTACACCGCTATTGTAGTTTGTAATGTATGTGGCACTGGTTTTCATACATGTTGTTAAGACCAAAGCTTAACTAAATAACCATTTAATGGTTATGTGCTAAATTTTAAATGAAAAAAACAAAAAAACCCCAAAAACAAACAAACCTAAATAGCCCGAATGAGATTAAAATAAGGGCCAAAATATTATGTAAAATTCATAAGTGATTGTAATTAGGGGATTTGTTTATATTTTTTCCTAAGGGGGAAATATTTCAAAATCCTATGGTTTTTAGCCCAAATAGGCAAACCTCTTATATAAAAGGGAGAGCTATGAGAGCTTTCTCATCATCTCATTCTTTCTCTCTTCCTCCTTGCTTGTAAGCATTTTTGTGGGAGAATTTTGAGAGTTGAATTTGAGAGGAATATTGTTCTATGTCTATAGTAGGTCCTTTTAGGGTAGAGTCAGTGTTTTCACTCTTGGTAAATCGTCCTTAGCTTTGAGAGCTTTTGTGAGGTGATTTGAGTGAGATACTTTTTAAGACTTTGTGGATAGGCTACAGTTCTTTGTAAAGCAGTGTTGCAAGAGGATCCTTTGGAGATTGTACTACTAATTCAGAGCATTCTAATAGATTGGTCACTCAGTTGAGCTACACTTGGAGACGTAGTCCACTTGGAAAAACTCCGTAATCAAATTTGTGTCTTCTTCTCTCTCTTTGCTTAGTGTTATCATTCTCTCTATATATTGTTCCTATTACTCCATTGGTTAATGTCTTTTCACCTTTGTGCATAATCACTTAGCAACATTTGTCATAGATCCCTTCCGCATTTCAGATTAGTTCTGTTTGATGTTCTCTCTGTGACATTCCTCTATTTTTTCCTTCATTCTTCTCTATTTCGTGCATCTCTTTCACCTTTTCTTTTTTCTTTTTCTTGTGTTTTCCTTTTGGGGATGACGCAAGGCATTGAGACATCTATGTCTCTTTCATGTTGACCCACAAGGCCTTTTCTTTTTTTTTTCTTGTATTTTCCTTTTGGGGATGACACAAGGCATTGAGACATCTATGTCTCTTTCATGTTGACCCAAAATCCCTTTTCTTTTTCTTTTCCTTTTGGGGATGAGAGAAGTTCTAAACAACATTACAACAAAAAACAACCCCAAATCCATAGATCCCTTATGTTTTTGGTGTTTTCATTTTGGGGGAAAATTCTTTCTTTTCTTTTTCTTTCTTTCCTTCACATGATGTAGCCTTAATCGGAAACATATGACTTGGCATAGGGATTTCCAAGTTGGATCTCATGTCTTCTTTCTTTTTGCATTTTTCATTCGCTACTTTAAAGTAATTGCTCACAGTACGATATGCAGCAATTCCTTTAAAGTGGGGGCATACATTGACATTATTATTTTGCATTTTCCTTTTCTTGGTTCTTAGTGCAACCTTCTTACTTCATACGATGCATTTTTCGCTTTGTGGATGACATTGGGTGTGATGTCCTTCATGAGCATGATCTATCTTAGCATATTACATTCCTCTTAGTGGCTTGATGTGATGCACTGCATCCCCTAAGTTGAGAATTTTCTATTCTTTGATTGGTCCTCTCTTGGAGACATTAGGCACAATGTTCCCTAAGTTAAAGATCTCGCATGAACTAAGCAAGACTCCTTTGAACATCCTTTGCATATTTCCTTTGTTATATGGCCACCTTGCATAACACAACTTGCATGCCTATGGTTCCATCGTGTTTGTTCATGAGCTCCAAGCATACAAATTTTTGCTTGTCTCGTGAAGCTCAAAAAGTCATTTTTCTCTTTGTGGTGCTTTATTAAAGTTATCAGGAGGTATAACTTTGGTATGGTTGAGCGGGAAGCCCATTCCAAGGCATGAATTTCCCCATAGCCACCTGTGTGTGTGTGAGTACATACTAACTATGAGTGTATGTTTCTCACCTTTTAGGACTCCTCACCCAATGGGCAACCATGAGTTTTGTCACCTCAGAGTGAGTATGAGTTTTCCAGAAAAACAACCTAGATCTAATCCACATCGTGCTTGAAAAATGATTGAAGCTTGATCTATTTCTTTCTTTTCCTTTTTCCTTTTTCTATCTTTCATATTTGGCATTGTGTGCTTGTGCCTTGTCATTGTTCTCGATATCATATGTGTTCCCTTTGTACTTATGTTGGTTTGTCATGAGATCTTGATCCTGGGGGCTTGATCATCCCTCTTGATCGCTGTTGTCCCATCTTGCTAGCATTGGTTCATGGGAATCCCTCTTGATATACGTTGGTCTACTTTAGTGCGAGTTTGAAGCAGGTTCATCCTCTCACTAAAGTGGGGGTGAAATGTGGACACCAAAAAGTAACCCTTCTACTTTTTTTTGTCTCATTTGGGTCCTCCTTGTGACTTTGGCTTAATTGTGCCTTGATTTAATGTTGCAATGTGGATAACACATTCACATTAGGTCTTGGCCTTAGCAAACTAAAAGAATTCAAGCGGTACCTTACTTAAGTGTTGTAACACACTTTCACACTTTTCTAGGGCCTTATTAATATATTTCACCTAAATAATCTCTTTTTATCACTTACCAAGCCTTATTTCAAAGTGTTGTAAAGTGTTGTAACAAAATTTCACACTTTTCTAGGCTTGTCATCAACAATTTGACCCTTTCTTATGTTTTAATTGGCCCCTTTTTACACTTATAGGCCTTACTTAAGTGCATTTTTGAGAATAATCCTATTAAACATCATTTAATACACTTAATTTCCAACACCCACTTAAAATACCTAAGTGGGACCCATTCGCCACTAGGGGCGAATAAGTCCCCTTTGGCTCAAAAATCAAAATTATTTTAAAATTTTGGGGGGATATTATTTTCTAAGACCTAAGGTTGGCTTGTGATGTGGTATTTTCAAGAAATATTGCATAATTGTGTATAAATATAGGGTTTTTCCTCTCATTTCACCCCCATTCATTCACTTAATCATTCAAGCATTTATCAATCATTCACTTAAGTATTTTAAGCACTTCAATAATTCTCAAGTCTACATCCATTGGAGCTTCTACTTGCATGTCTTTAGATTTCCACTTCAAGGGTTTGGTGAGTTGTAGCATTGCATGTTGTTCATTCATCATTCTCTTTTCATTTCATTTCATTTTCATGAGTTTAATTACCAAACTGGGTTTTGACCAAGGCAAACCCCTATTCACTAACCCTTAACCATTTCCCCCCTCTTTGCATGTGTTTTGTAGGTCTACTGTGCAAAATTTTCAAAGAGAAAGGTGTGAAAAGTTTTCAAAAATTTATCAAAGTTATTCAAAGTGGTCAAAGCCCTAAAAGAAGATTGGAGAACACCTAAAGGTCAAATTCTGCAGTTTCGGATTTGGAAACCTATTAGGAGTTGAACTGTAGACCAGGAGCTACATATTGCACTTTTGAATTTCTTGAAATTTGGAAGTGGACTAAGTCGCCATCAGTGGCATATGAGCCTCACTGCTAGGCCCAAAACATAGATTTTGTAGTTATGAGTACCCTTGAACTTGTTCTGGCAGAATCTTCCCAAAACACGACTAAGTCACCCAAATTTTCATATTAGTCCCAGTGGGATTCAACAGTGAATTCTATAGGATTCCAGAGATCCTCTCCATCACTTTCCAGTTTCGAGGTGCACATCTTCAATATTATTAATTTTTGTTATAGTTTATTTGCATTTTTAAGCCATTTTGCATATCACATGTTTTCAAACATTTTGTATTTTCTTAGTTTTACATTAGTAGTTAATCTTCTTTATCAATTTCCAACCTTAAGAACATTCTCCTTTGACAAATTTCAATCTCTCTTGCATTGGAATCTGAAGGATTCTTTCTTGAGTGTGAACTTTGTGAAATCAGATTCCTCTTCCTTCATTTCCCTTTTAGGTGTGGATAAAGGGAGTTGTGCACTCCATTTCCATAGTCCACACTTCTACCTAAAGGTGCTAAAATGAGACAAGAATTAAAGGAATTATCAAAACTCACAAGAATATTCATCCATCATCACACTACACACAATGAGATAGCTTCTAAGAAGGTAAAACACTAAATTTCATTGATAAAAAAGGTGTTACATACTGCTATACATGTCTAAGATTGAGTTACAATGCTGTCTTTTCCTGAAAGAGCTCCAAAATAAGCTACAATACTTGTTGAAAAGAATAAAAGAACTCCTTCAAAAACTCATGTTTGAAGTTACTTGTGCTTTTTTGAAGCTTTCCCCACACATATACTCCTAGAAGCTTCTTGGTCGTGTATAACCAAAAAACCCTAAAAATAGCCCTCAAAACCTCTCCAAAATGTCTCCAAAGTGAAGAAAAATTAAGTCATGACCTTACCCACAATAAAAGAATGAGAAACTACTCCTAGATTCTCTCATTCCCTCCAAAAATCCAATCAAAGACAACCCACATACTTTCCACATGTTTGGCACAAGTCATCATTAATCCTCAACTATCCTCTTTGACCATATCTTGAAAATCAACACCTCTTTTCTTGTATTTTCATAACATGTATTAAAGTGATTTATAATGCATCACTTTAACAATGTTTTACATTTTCAAAATTGAAATCAAATTTCAATTTATGCAAAGAAAAGAACTTGAATTTTTTCAAAAACATGCAAAAATACATAAGGGAAATTTTGTCACTTGGCATAATAAACATAATGCAAAGGCATTAGTTTATGTTGCAAATGTTAAAAACAAGGAAAAAATTCCTTTTGATGATCAACCAAAATTAGGGTAAATGAAACCCTAAAGAGAACCTGTGGCCAAAGCACATTACATTTCATTTCATTTGTATTTTGCAAGATTCTAGAGAACTCCTTGACTACACTGACATAGGATTTTACATAGGCTCTTCATGGAGATTTTGATTGGAATTTGTATGCATTCTTCACAGGGAATCAATAGGAAAAGCTTGGGTAATCCCTTGGACAATCAAACCTTGCACCTTTTCCATTTTTCTTGAGTAACACAAGCTTGGATGGAAGTGAAATGATGGATATGTTTGATTTTTTTGTGCAGCTTTTCCTTTTGTATTCTTTGGAAATGATGATAAACATTATGTATTTGGCTCGACCCTTTGCAATTTCTGGGTTTGCAAGTTTTTTGGGTGCAAACCATGCTCTATCCTTGCTTCTCCTCTTTGTCTTTTCTATTGATTTCAAAAATAGGCATCATTGTTTTCTAGTGGTGCCATAATCACCTTGTTGTGAAAAGATTGTGCAGATTATAATATGAATGAAACTTCATAAGATGTTGAATAGTTGAAACAAGAGGTATCTCAGCTAACCATTTCACAAGAAAATACTGCCTTGTAAAGAAAAATAGTTTGCAAAATGATTCAAAACCCTTGCACAACACGGGTATAATTCAAAATTATACACATTTTTCCATTTCTTCATGAACACCACCCTTTTCATTTTTTGTGTATTCATTTTCTTTTGAAAATCTTTGTATCTTGCATGAGGGTTTGAAACCCTAAGCCCCTGCTCCTACAAATTTATTAAAATATTCATGTGCTTGACTTTGGCCGAGGCTTGGTTTATGGTATAATGCTTTATTTGACACTATCTTGCTCACTGTTACTGTCATATATTGTTGACCTCTTATGCAGTTCCTCTTTGAATGCAAGGTCATTATGGTATTCTTGTTAATGTTGTCTTTAAAGCTGAGCATAAGTACTATCCTTGTAGCTTGCATTGCACAAATTATCTTTCTCCTTTATCTTGCTCAGTGACTACCTTCAGACAGTTGTATGATTTCCATATGAATTCTTATGCATTGTAAAATAACCTCATGATGCATAATACATTGTTTAATGCTAAGTGACAGTGTTCTTTCATATTCATCTCCTGAAACATGGTATGCATGGGATCACATTAAAAGCACCCTGTTGGTACAATATCAATGTCTTTTGATGACACTTTAATAACACTGTCTTTCATTTATGATTGCTCTTATCAATTTTGATAATGCTATCAATCTATTTCTAGAGGTCCTATGACATGATTCATTACACTTACCTCCTTGAATTATACTTGTTCAATGCATATAAACATTATCATTTGAATTTCACTATCATTTGATATGGCATCCATGAATATGACCAATGTGAGCATCTCTTACACACTACCTCCTTCATGTTTTGATCACCTGTTTTATCAGCCTGATAGCTATCTCTTAAAAGAAATGCCATTGCTCACTACTCCTTTGGGCTTGCTGTGTCATATTCATTATGATAATGTTGTCCTTTAAATCTGAGTATGTAAACCATGCATTATGTTAAACTATCTCATGTGGCTCATGATAGCTCTTAATAGTACTCACTGTTTCACAAACATGATGACCCTGTACTTGTAAATTTAAAACTGTAAAAATCATGGAATCTTTGTAGGCCAATCTTGTATCATGTTCCTATTGGTAAGGAAATTCCTTATTAATATGAGTGAACTCTTATTAATAAGATATATATTCTTATCAATATCAACATGGTTAATGAAACCTGTCTTCAAGGATTACATTGGTGATACAAAATGAAACTATCCCTCTCTAAAGAAACTAGAGGGAAACATGCTGGGATCAACCCTTGTGGGAGCACATTTCACTCCACATGTTGTGATCAATGAAACAAAACAACAACAAATATTTCACCTATACCTACACAATGAGAAAACATGTTAGATAAAATAGAGCATATGATAGATGTTTATGATAACCCTTCTTTTTTCCTGGACATCTATGGTGTGCAAACTATTTTGATTCTTATGAGGATTAGGCTATATGTTTATGGATGTTTGAATATGTATTGATTGGTGATCCTTCAATGCTCTAACCAACTTTCTCTCACACATGCAAGAATTCTTGGAGTAGCAGGGAAAATAACAATTGGAGGCTGGACAAGTAGGAGGGGCTGAAGCTGATGCAAAAGCAACTCAACCGGGATTCATCATTTAGGAAATGATGGGTCCCCTCTCCTTATATATGCATTCTTTATTTCTTGTATCTATAAATGTATAGTTTTTCCATTTATTTTCATTCAAATAGTTAGTCGCACGGCTTGTGTGGGACACCATACATTTATGTTTATCAATAAAGACTTCTTTTATGCTACAATTGTTGACTCTCTTTTCTATTATATGCATTTGCATAATGTAATGCAATTTATTTGTTAATATTTGTGCATATGAATGCAACATGATAGACTTGAATGTATACCTTTTATCTTTTAATCACAAACACAATCTCAACTCTACCTGATTGAGCTGGAAGAAAAATAAGGTAACAAAGAAAAAAGAGAATCCAACACCAAAAAACATGTCTCCCCTTGAGAAGAAAGAGATACAATGAACCTCATCTCCATAATTAAGTAGGAGGGAAGATGCCTCATGAATGATATATTTGAAGATTGATCAAGTGTCTCTAAAGATATCTCAAGAAAATCAGGTGCAACCTCAATCAAAGAAGAAGACAAAGAATATGGAAACTCAAGATTGACCTCCAAAGAAGATGTGTGATCAAAGAGGAGAGAGACCCCATCAAACATGTCCTCCAAATATGTAGAAGAGAAATGACAAACCAAATCTGATATGCCTATCATGAAACCATCCTGTAAAGAAAAACTAGAAAACAAAATATGTCCTGCTTATCTGAAGTCTTGGAAACTGAGTCACTACTCAAATTTGAAGAATTACAACATGATAGAACCTAATAAAATGGATAATAAACAATGAGGTTTAGGAAACCAAAAAACCACCATCTGAACAACTAACCAAACTAGATCTAGGAGAGTGGTCCTTAGAACATTGACCATTAAGAACAAAATGGGAAAAAGTGAAGATATTTACATGATGATTGACCTTACCCATTGTAACAAGTTGTTGACTATGTAAATCACAAATGAATACTAAATCTAGAGTGAACTAAATGGAATTACCAGTTGTGCTATTTTATATATAGAAAGAAGATTATGTCGAATATCAAGAATTTAAAGAACATCATGAAAAACCATTAGTCACATCATAAACTCCTTTACCAAATACATCCAAATAAACACCATTAGCCATAAAGATCTTCATGATTCAAGAATGCTTCAAGGATGAAAACCTGTCAAGTGATCCTACCATATGATATGAGGCCCCAAAGTCCATAATCTAGTTTTTAGACTCATCGACATGTGTTACAACAAGAGCATGACCATTCATCTTATTATCTTTTACTTTATCACACCCACTAGCAATTCCTGTAGTGCCTATGTGTATAGAAGATGAAGGTTGTGAAGAAGAAGAAGGTGAACTTGTAGATTTAGAAGGTAAATAAATGTTATGTTCCTTTAGAAGTTTCTTCATTTCATCTAACTCTTTCTTATAGAAATTATTTTCACCATGCCCAGGTCTGTTACAATAACCACACTTGGGTTTGTCCTTCTTAGTTTTATTATCTCTAGGAGAGGTGGGTGTATCACTAGATTGCATCTTAGGTTTTGAATTATTCTTTCCTTTAATTTTAGGTGATGATACAATAAAATAATGATTCTTAGAGTGTGTATCATATTGAATAAGTTTAGCTTGTTCTCTAGTCAACTTATCACAAAATGTCCCAAATGAAGGCATGACAAATGAATCACCTAATCCATCCATTATAGAATAAAGGAAGTAGAGAAGTATGCAAATGAACCTTTCAACTTAGACACAATCAAGAATATGCATTCCTTATTAGTTTTATCCTTACCACAACTAGTCATTTGAGACCTTAATGATTTAAATTTTACCAAAATGTCTTCAATGGTAGGAAAATAATTTATGGAAAGTGATTCCAATTCTACCTCCAGTTGCATATCATGAATCTTACTAACTAAACCAAATAAATACTTGTTAGAAATTTGAAATTGATTGAATAACCCAAGGAACTATTTAAGATAAAATCAGTTACATAAATTGGAAAAATATAAAAATACAAACTAGGACTCAAAGAGATTATGCAATGTCGATGTGACAATATTGCATTAAGAGCTTCCAAGCTGAAAAGATACAATGAAAAATATTGCAAGAAGATGACAATACAAGCTAGGTAGCGAGTTTATATAGAACTTAGGAGAGGATGTAGGAGGAAAATGCAACCAATAGGAATCAACCACAAAAAGTGGAGATGGACCACCAAAAGTGGAGGATGCCACCAAAAGTGGAAAGTGTTCCACCCTTTAAGGAAGGGGACACCACATAACTTATCTCCTAGTAATAAAATCACTTTACTATCCTAAGAATACTTAATTAATTGCAAGAAAAACCTAGGACTAAGGGAAAACAAATTAACCCACTAAGAAAATAAAAACCTATACACCAACACCCCCCTTAATCGCAGCTTAGGAGGATGTAAAAGATTATGGGCCCCCAAAAATGAGGCCATGTTAGGTACACATGTACAAATTAGATTCCCCCCAAAGAAGAATCCCCCCACAGGAATAGATAGATAACACCCCCAAGAATAGAGAGAGAAGGAAAGAAGGACTAAGTAGCCCCCCCAAGGAGGACATCAACCACATCTTAAGAAAAGATTTCAAATGAATAAATTTGCTCTCAGTGAAGGGTTTGGTGAATATGTCTATAGTTTTATTTGATTTCAAATAGTACTTGAGATCAATGATCTCACCATGAATCAGATCTCAAATGTAGTGCATATGGATCTCGATGTGCTTGGTCTACTAATGATGGACCGGATTGCAAGAGATTTGAATCATAGATGACTATTGGCTTCTGAAAGAGAATGTCAAACTTAGTGAGAATGTTATGAGGTCAAATGACCTCAATAGCAACATTAACTACTCCTTGATACCTAGCCTCTGTAGATGAAAGAGCAATAGCAAACTGCTTCTTGCTCGACCAACAAACTAAAATAAAACCAAGGGAGAAGTAATACCCTAAAGTAGTCTTGTGATCCTGAGAATCACCTATGCAATTTGAATTTGTGTGTCCCACCAAGTTAAAATCCATGCCCGCTACATAATGAATCCCATAGTTGTGAGTACCCTTGATGTAGTGAAGAATTTTCTTAGCTATTTTATAGTGTAGCTCATGTGGATCCCGCATGAATCGAGAGACCATGCTGAATGCATATAAATTTTTAGGCCTCATATGAGTTAGATAGATGAGACTACCAACAAGCTATTGATATAAAGTGCCATTAACCAAGGGTGAAGAACACTTAGCCTCAGTTTTGACCCCTGACAAGAATGGAGTCAATGCAAGAAACCTCAATTTTGACCCCTGACAAGAATGGAGTTAATGAAAGATTACAATTAGCCATGTGAAACCTCTAGAGCATATCAAGTGCATACTTAGACTGTGCAAGAGTGATACTTGAGGAATATTGAGTGATCTCAATCCCCAAGAAGTAGTGCAACAAGCCCAATTCTAACATCAAAAAAAAATCATGAAGGGTGGTTTTCATTGCTCTAATGGTGGATGAGTGACTCCTTGTGATCAACAAGTCATTGATGTAGAGAACCAAGTGTAAGAGTTGAAGATTAGCTCAATACCCAAGACCACCCACAAAAACAATGAAAACCTTCTACAAGAGAGTATGCAAGAATATGAGCTTGCTTGATATTAAGACTTATCAAAATGACGATGAGGTATGAAGTATATTATATATGTGTACAATGACCTTCCTTATATAGGCAAGGTTGAGGAATATGATTGAACATGATTGTGAAATGTTTCTCAATCCTATGACATGTGACAACTAACAAACTAACTACCTAGGAATTAACATAAAAGCTAATACAAGATAAGTTCTAGAAAATCCAACTAAGACTTTTGGAAAGAATCTTATATCCTAAGTAAACTTAACATGTGAATAAGTCCCCTAAGTCCCTAGCAAGACAAATTACTAGGTACAAGACTTTAATTCACACCAATACCCCACCTTAAGTGTAACTTAGGGAGAAGGTTATTGTGCAAATGATGCAAAGGATGGGTCCCAACTACAAGACCAGTTTAGGTACCCATGTACAAATGCAAAAGAAATTTCTCACAAATGGAGAAAAGGAGAAAACCCAGTGGGACAAAACTCCTCTCCAAAAGAGAAAAAATAAAAAAATCAAATGAGGAGGGTTGGAGGACTCCATGACACCCCCAAGTACACCATCCATCACATAGATACATTAAAATCAATAGCCCACACCATAAGATGGAAATAGAGAGGGTATGTAGCCCCCCACAATGTGTAATTACCTGCAAAAATGGTAAGTACCTAAAGACAAAACATAATCTAATAAATAAAAACTTGTCTCCCTTTCAGAAGAAACAAAACCAAGTACAAATGTAGGAATGCTTCCCATTCTAGATAGGAATTAAAAGAAAGAACCATGAATGTGTATGATGATGATGTCTCTAAAATCTACTCATGTGTCTCCTTGACCACTAAATATGAAGATGCCACAATCAAATCAAGTACATGCCTAATCAAAGAAGAAGGTGACAAATCAAGACTCTACAGAAACTGATGTTGAACAATATCCAAAGGAAAAGATGATTTAACAAAATTTATGCAATGGATGTCATCAAAGAGGAGAGATAACCCCTTAAATGTGTCCAAATTTGAAGTGTGAGACTCCACAAACAAAGATACAATGCTTGATAAATAGGAATCCCAATCAAGAAGACAATGAGATACTTGTTGCAATGAATCACTGGAAGTTTTCAATGAATCATCAACACAAGATGAATAGTCCTACTAAACAGGAATGATAAGAGCCTTAATCAATGACTCTCCATAATGAACCAATGAAGGTGAAGGTACAAAAATTATCTCTGATGAAGAAGAAGGAGCATTTGAATAACCCTCGTAATCCTCATCTAAAGATTCAAAGAATTCAAACTCCTGCATAGTAGCATGATCATAGTGTATCTTATCTAAAGAATGAAGAGGCACAAGACATTATAAAACAAGATCATCTGAGAATGGTGGAGTATCAGGATCTCCATATATCTCCCAAATTTTAGTCCAAAGAGTATGAGGACAATCAAAATGATCAATAGCTTTCAAAATGTCATCATCAACATGCATTGCAATAACCTCTAAGACATCATACCTTCTGCAACTCCAAAAACATTTTTGTATACCTTTTTCTAGAGGGGGAACAAAACCAAACAAATATGGCAACAACTAAAGTGATTGGAGATGGTTTATGATGTCATATCTCCATTATTTATAGTTTACCCTTTCTAACATAATCAGATAAGGATGAAATGAAAACCTCGTAATGAACTATGATAAATCTCCAAGATTACAAAGAAATTTACCTCCAACAACAATTAGAAACTCCCAAATATGAAAATACAACTGAAAATGAAGCCCCCTCGACAAATAAAACTTCTCCAGGAGACAGGATGTCCAAGTTATGAACCAAAAAGAAACTATGCAAAAATATGAATATATCACACTTGGGGTTGAATCTAAAAAAATTACATGAACCAAATTAAAGATCTCTTGAATATCTTCCAAATGCAACTTGAATCACCAAAATAAGAGAAACTGACATAATTTTATGAGCTTGGAGGTCCAAAGGGGAGATCTAACTTTAGTGGCCAATAATTCATACCTATAGCAAAATATGGAAAAAATTCCTAGACCACTGTGAAGTACGTGGAAAGAGCTTTCCATCCATATCTTATTTGCAAAATTTTTATATCGTGGTGAAAAGTTATGCAAAATTGAAAAAAAGGCTTATATGAGGCATTCTTTAGGCTAAATAGGGCAAAAAGTTGATTACTAAATGGGTGCAAAAGTTAAGCCCCTCTAGGCTAGTCGATGGTCACCCATGTGACCAAGTCTTTAGTAGGTGGAAAAAAATCCCACTGCTAGGGGGCGGTGGGGCAGCTGGGCATCGGTGGCGGCCCGTCAAGTGCCATCAACTGCAACATTTAGCCCTCTTAAAACAATGTGACCGGGGCTTATAATAGGAGCTCAGTACTAAGGGAAAGCATCCGTGGGGGTAATGAAGGCATTGATAGAAGTCAATGGTCAGACGAGCAATGAATATTGGTGATCGACGGGAGATGGGATTAGTACTGGCCAACAAAATAAAAGCAGACAGACAAAACCTACACTTGCAATAATACCTGTAGTCGAAAGAAAAAGCCGACAAAGGGTACAAAGTCTTTAGGAAATAAATACCATGCCAATAAAATATGTACCTACAAATTTTAATAATAATATGCCCTCATAAAATATTTGACCACCAATAAAATATTCCCAGAAATTTATTGCCCAATAATTTTTTACAACCCAATAACAAAATAATGCAAAAATTAATTTATTTTTACAAATTGTACCCTATACTCGAGGGGGGCGTACAACTTGGCTAGGTAATTTTTTTTGCCTCACAAATAGTTGAAGCCAAAATAGGGAATGTTATATATCAATATTTGTCTCTCAGGTCCTCTAAAGATGATGAAAAGGTTTGATCGGGGGAATGTGCACCAGAAGCTTTGCTACCTCCAAATCTTGCAAATCTTAGAACCCTCATAACTTTGAAAAAAATGTCAGATTTAGGCAAAAAAAAGTTGATATTGACTTTCTCAGTTGTCGTGAACTTGAATCTGAGCTCAGATTTCCACCAACAAAAGCCAAAAGTGACCTGCCATGAAAACCCACACATAGAGACAACCTCAAATTTGGTATTTTTTTCTAGTTTTTTTGATTCCCAGGTTCACCATATGGTGCAAGGGAAGAGCATACTCAACCTTACTAAAAATAACCTAGATATCTCAATAGTAATAGCTCAACCCTTGGATTTGAGAAGGGTTTTACAAGGCTTGGATCTAATACCATGTAAGAGCTGAAGATTAGCTCAATACCCAAGACCACCTACAAAAATAATGAAAACCTTCTATAGGAGAGTATGGAATAATATGAGCTTGCTTGATATTAAGACCAATCAAAATGATGATGAGGTATGAATTATATTACATATATGCACAATGACCTTTCTTATATAGGAAAGGTTGAGGAATAGAATTGAATATGATTGTGAGATGTGTCTTAATCCTATGACATGTGACAACTAATAAACTAACTACTTAGGAATCAATATAAAATCTAGATAAGATAATTTCTAGAAAATCCATCTAAGACTTATAAAAATAATCTTATATACAAAGTAAACTTAACAAGTGAATACGTCCCCTAAGTCGCTAGCAAGATAAATTACTAGGTACAAGACTTTAATTCACACCTACACCAAGAAGGTGTGAGTGTCATCCTACTACAATATGTAAACATTAGGATTAGAATGGCATCGAGTGAACCCCACTTTCAGAAGGAAGGAGTCCATCTTGGAATACCAAACCTGAGGGGCATATTTGAGGCCATAGAGAGACTTCCGAAGATGACACACAAGTGAAGGATCCTAAATGAACCCCTATGGCTGCTTCATGTATATCTCCTCTTGAAGATCACCATGAAGAAAAACACTCTTCACATCCATTTGATGAACATCCCATCTATGTGCTACTGCTATAGCAAGAATAAGTTAGATGGAATTCATTTTGGTGTCTGGTGCAAAAGTTTGAGTAGTCAATCCTTAGAACTTGGGAGAATGCTTTAGCAACCAAGCAAGCCTTATGCTTGTCAATTGAACCATTTGTTGCATATTTTGTTCGATAGACCCACTTGCATTAAACAAGTTTCCTTACCTTAGGAAGTGGGACAAGATCCCAAGCATGGTTCCTCTCAAAGGAGCTAAATTCTTCCTACATTGTTGCATCCCACTCGGGGACACCAAAAGCTTCCCAAAAGGTCTATGGATTGGAAGCTGAGGCAAGGAAGAAATGTGGAGCATCCTAAAACTATGATTTTGTTCTCCTATGATCTAAAGGATCCCCTACCCAATCACTTGCTGACTGCAAAGTCTAACAAGCCTAAAGAGGCCCTATGACTGGAGAAGGAGGAGATTTAGGAGGATAATCATCATCCTTTGAAGATGAACTATGTGCATTCTCATGATCACTATCATCATCTGAAATGGAGGAAGAAGACTCCTCATCATGATCTGAAGTATTATGAGCCTCTGAAGAATTATCATCATGATATAGGGACTCCAAAATGATGGTGGTAGGAGAAGTGTCGAGAGAAGGACTAGAAGTACTCTCCTCAAATTGAACACTCCTCTCAATGAACAACTCATGTGTAGTAGGATGAAGAATCCTATAGCCTTTGACATCATTTGTGTAACCAAAAAATATGCAAGGCTTACTTCGCGGATCCATAGCCTTGTGTTTCTCTACTGGAATGTGAACCCATGCATTAGATCCAAACACTTGAAAGTGCTTAACTAATGGTTTCTAACAAGTTCAAGCTTGAAAATGAGTTACCCCCTTCATAACTTTATGGGGAACACACTTTTAGATATAACATGCACAGTTAATGACTTCTACCCAAAAAGATGCTACCAAAGACTTGAAGTGAATCATAAAATTAGACATCTCTTTCAATGACTAATTCTTCCATTGTGAAACTCCATTCTGTTGAGGACTGTAGGGGATAATATGTTGCAAATTAATTCCCTCTAAAGCATAATATTGCACAAATTTGTGGTTGACATATTCCCCCCACTATCTATACACAAAAAGTTAATATATTTTCTAGTTTGTTTCTCTGTAAAAGCCTTATACTCCAAGAATGAATCAAAGACTTCAAACTTCTATTTGAAAAAGTACATAATGGTGTACTTGGAGAAATCATTAATGAATGTCAAAACATATTGGGCGCTATGAAAGATGGTTGTGGAAATGTCCATGCCAAATCACTATGTACCAAATCCAAAAGATGTGATGCTCTCCAAGCTTTTCCTTTGTCAAAGTTCTCTTTAGGATGCTTCCCAAGAATGCAACCATGTCAATCACCTTTAGAAAAGTGAACTATAGGAAATCTTGTAACCATGTCCTATTTGCTGAGCTACTACAAGTTGCAGTAGTTTAAGTGGCCAAACCGTTGATTCCAAAAATTACTCACATCATCTGAATGAGTGAGTAGAATAGCCGAAGGAGGATCATGAACAAAGTGAGAGAACAAATAAATCTAAGACTGATAATCTACTCTCCCAATTGCAATTGTAGAATCATTTTGCATCTCACGAATCACCACTGAATCAGGAGTAAACTCAACTCTCTTTCTTGTACCTGTATGAGTGATTTGATAGATAGATAGGAGATTAGTTGATAATGAGGGAACACAAAGAACATCCTAAAATGTTCCATCCCTCATATCAATAGACCCTTTCCCACACACCTCAAGTGGAGTGTCATCACCCATCAAAATGGAAGACATAGAACATGGCTCCATAAGTTCAAGTTCATCTTCAATTAAAGCCATGTGGTGTGAAGCACCCAAATTAAGAACCCATGTGGATGGTGGAGAAGCAACTACTACAAGGGCCTTACCCTTTCCTTTCCCCTTGCAACTGTATTTTCCCTTGTGAGAACCCTCTTTTGAACTTAGTTTGATGGAATTAGGAACACTGATATTATTCTTCTCGAGAATGTGTGTCAAATGATCAACCCGTTTCTTCAAAATTTTTTGCTCATCATGACCTGGTTTCTTACAATAGACACATTTGACCCTCTCTTTCTTAGGCTTGTCACCTTTTGAAGATGAGGTCTCGTTACTTGCTTTTGGAGTAGTTGATTTTTTATTCTTCTTCTCTTTTCTATTATTTTGTTTCTTATCCTTATTACTACTTTGTCCTCTTTGTTCATTCGTGCAAAGGTTGGCAACCAAGGCATGTGACATAGAATACTTAAGAGTGCCCATCTAAATTAGCTTTTCCTAATCCTATGTGAGAGAAGTAGCAAAATCATCCAAAGATGGCATCTTGAATTGAAACCCAAGTGTATCCTTAGTACCATAGAAGGTAGAAACAAACAATGAATATTCAAAACTTAGCTTTGAGAGAATACTTAGAATCAATTTTTTATCTTTCTTAGTGATTCCACAGTGTTGCAACTGTAGCCTTAGTGATTTCAATTTGGTGAATAAATCCTGAATTGTGTTGAAGTTTCCTAGATTTAAACTAATTAGTTAATTCTCCAACATATGAACCCTCATAGAATCTTGTGTGCCAAAAAGAGATTATTGGATTATTCAAAGATTTAATATGAAAGAGTAAATTAGGAGATACAAACACACACAATTCTCCATATGCTTTATCACATTTGTTAAACCACTTAGGCTTATCTTCATTTTTAGTCGGTTTAGTTTCTAGTCCCACTACTACTCTATGCAAACCAAGTCTTCTTAAGTGAATATCTATTTTTTATTTCCATTCAAAATAGTTGTATGTAATTAGAGTAGGAATTTTTATTGATGCATTGATAAAAAAATGCAAAAGGAATACAGAAAGAAAATGAACATAAGAACACCAAGAACACACCCACTCTTTTCACTAGTATCAAGGATCACCCCCCCAAATAGTATAAGGTTGGCACTTTATAATTTAGTGCATTTACAAATCCTTTTCTAAGATACAATGCTTAATAGGCTCAAAATAGAAAAAAATACAAATTATGATACAAAATGAACCTAAGATAAAATATGAAAAAATAGCCTTATGTCTATGTACTGCTCTCTAAGAGCTTTCCAATTCATATTTGTTTACAAAAATCAAAGCATCAGGGTGAAAGTTATGGCCTATTGAAGAAATTAGGACAAAACAACTTCAACTTGAAATATCTGGTACAAAATAGCAAAAAAACTTATCATTACCTCTATGGATGGAAAGTGCGCGTCTCTAGATTTTCGAAAATATCTCATTTTCACAAAATGGACACCATGGAAAAAAGTTATGCAAAATTGAAAAAAAGACATTATTTAGGCAATTGGCAGGCTAAGCTGGTGCAAAATTTCAGCACCTAGGGGATAATTATTGGCCATCCATATGACCACAACTTAGATTGTGCAGAAAAAAATGTACCACCCACAAGTGGCAGTGGAACTATGTTTTGGTGGAGTTGCGGTGAAGGACGGGCGATGGTCTTAACTTAACCATTGGTGGTTTTCTTTATAGCACCAATGGTTAAAGTTTATATTAGTGGTTTAAATATCCTACAGGTTGTTTGTTTAACTGTGTAGTGGGCAGTTTATTTAATCGCACCACTGGTGGTTTATCTGAAAAGTCTGCAGCCTTTTTAAATCTGTGGGAGGGTTTAAACCTTCTATGCTTATATGCTTAGTGCTTTAAGCGCTAGCACTTATAAGCACAATGCTTAGGTGCTTAGTGCCTTAAGTGCTAGCGCTTATAAGTGCAATGCTTAGGCACTTAGTGCCTTAACCGCTAGCACTTATAATCACTAATTTTTTTGAAATTTTTTACAAAAACTGCCGAATAAAAAATTTCTAATATTTTTTTTAATGACGTCATACCCGTGCAAGCTAGGGGGACGTACAACCCTTCAACTATTTTTTTTCCCTTGAAAACAACTCTTTCCAAATATAGAAAAATTATATATATCAAAATTCATGGAATTGACCACCTGAACACAATGGAAAGGTTATTTTTTTCCAAAAAATCTCTTGGAAAAATTTGTTCACCAGATTGAGCTTCAAACCCCCATTTGCAACTTTATCAAATGATCTCCAATTTGGATGAAACAAAAGCCAAATTTGACTTTCTCGAGCCTTTTGGAAGCATTGGAAAAGTAAAAAATACTGCCAGTATAACCAAAAATGTTGCAGTCACCCAGATCTTACAAAACACATATACAATATGAAGAGGTTATTAGATCTTTGTAAACCCTTTTTATTCTCTAGATCATTTAAAACGCAAGAGAAGAGAATACAAGAATTTACAAGATCTCTACATGAAAACTCAATCTCTCAATCAAGAATATATGAACTTAGATTTCTCAAAACAAAAGCTCTGATACCATGTTAGAAATCTGAAATAGATTGAATAACCCAAGGAACTTTTTAAGAGAAAATCAAAGTTACATAAATTGGAAAACATAAGAATGCAAACCAGGACTCCGAGAGATTATGCAACAATGATGTGAAAATATTGCATTAAGAGCTTCCAAGCTGAAAAGATACAATGCAAAAGATTGCAAGAAGATGCAAATACAAGCTAGGTAGCGAGTTTATATATAACTTAGGAGAGGATGTAGGTGGAAAATCCAACTAATAGGAATCAACCACAAAAAGTAGAGATGGACCACCAAAAGTGGAAAGTGTTTCACTCTTTAAGGAAGGGGACACCACATCACTTATCTCCTAGTAATAAACTCAATTTATTATCCTAAGCAAGATTAATTAAGTGTAGGAAAAACCTAGGACTAAGGGAAAATAAATTAACCCACTAGGAAAATAAAAACCTACACCAACACTTTTACTTAGCCCATACCTAGTTAGGAGTAGTACATTCATCAATATGGAAGAACAAACTATCAAAAACACACATTACAATCAAGCTCATAACTTCATAACATTTGTTCCTATGAGAAAATATTTCATATTCTCTAGAAAAATCAAGTTACTCGTCATCCAAGGTGGAATACAAACCCCTAGACCAAAGTAATTTCCTCATTTTCTCCTTCCACGTATGATAATTATGAGGAGTTAGAACCTCAAACCCTAATTCAACTATTAGGACAATGAGTGCCAATAAATAAAAAATAGAAAAATAATTGAAACAAACTAATGTGATACCTCCCAAATCTGAAGTACAACTGAAAATGAAGCCTCCCCACAAACATAACTTCTCTAGGAGACAATATGTCCAAGTAATAAGTGAAGATGAAAAATATGCAAAATATGAATTAATACTAAGGACTGAATCTAGAAATGGTGCATAAACCAAATGATAGAGCTCCTAAATACCTTTCAATTATGTTGGAATCACAAAAATCAAATAAAATGGCAAAAATTTAAGAACTTAGAGGTCCAAAATGGAAAATGTAGAACCAATATGAATTATGCAGAACCATGACCTATACCACTATGAATTATGCAAAACCAGTTTTTTGTCAATATCTCATTTGCAACATTTTGATATCTAGGTGAAAAGTTATGCTCTGAGGAAAAAAGGGCCCTGTTCTCACCTAGAAATGCACCCTATGTGAAGTTATGAAACTAGGATTTCTGGTGAAACATGGGATCATTTCAAGGCTATGGGTCACCTGAATTTGAAATGAACCTCCAAAGAAGGCCGACTTCCTTTGGGTATCACCTAAACTAATTGTCTTGTAAAGGGAAAAGGGAGGAGTACATGAAAATGGAACTAAATTGTGGTGACACACTGTATTGATAGGAAATCATGAAATGAAACAAGAGAAAGATACACTGGGAAACTTAATCGCTACTGTTTCACCTAGTCAGAACAACTACTTTTAGACTTATGCATCATTCTTAATAGGTTTGATCTACATACACATCTTAGGGAGGAAAGATAAATTTCACAGCTTTAAGGTCTGAGTGCAGACTTATAAAACACAGTTAAAGACTTGCATAATTGAAAGAAAGATACAGAAATGAGAGCAGTACAAACATGAACACTAGCTTCTGAGGTAAACCCTGTGTTGCATTCTAGATTCTAGTTGAGTTACAAAACATACATTTAGTCGAGAAAGGATTGATTAAAAATCACTAACTCTTCAGAGTGTATAATCCAAACTCCTTACAAAAAGGAAAAAAATGCCTTATATATCAAACTGTGTCAACCCCTTAGGGCTTACAAAATATCAGTCCTCAGGATAGATCTCCCCCCCAAATCTTTTGATTGAAATTAATGTTGCACCCCTGCGTGTCCCTGCTGTGTGTGTCGGTGAAGAGTTACTGCCTAGAGAAGTTCTTCTTTAGATATTTTGCAGCTACCGCATTCACTTCCTGGCATCGTGTCCATCTTTGAATCCTCTAATAAAGAGCAGCATTGAATGTCCCCGAGTTCAGAACAGATACATATTGCTTTTTATTCAGTTGATCTTTCTTGCCGAAGTATCAGTCAGTAAAGACGTCAATGGCTCATCTTGGCTCCTTCTGGTTGGCTAGTTCACATTCCACATGGATCCCTCGACGGTCAAACCCGTTCAGTCAGAATCACATCTCGACAAGACACTGTAAGTGTCTCACCGATGCGATTATGTCCCCCTGTAGCTATTGGCAAGATGTGGATATATCGATGAGTCTTATTGAGCCTCAAAACTCATACCGATGTTGCCTTTGTGGTTGCCAAGACAATCACCATTAGGAAGACCCTTTACCTTGCACATCTACTCTGTTGGGGAGACATTTCTATCTCGGCAAGAGGTTGTGCCGAGGGCACCTTGCTTTGGCGAGGGCTCATTTCGTTGCACTTCTGCAAGACTTCCTTTGATCGCCGAGACATCCTATCGACCTCCTCATCTTTCTTTGAGTCCACCTTGACACCTTCTCAAGCTTCCTCCTCATCGACAAGAGTCAATTAATGTCACCCTAAACATACTCCACTTTACCGAGCTCTGCATTCCATTCATCGAGACATCCTCAAGTCGTGAAGACATCATGCCATTGGCAAGACATCTTGTCATTCTCTCTTTTTATGCTCTGGATCATTCCGCATCGGCAAGACCCTTGGGCATCTCTGAGACTTCACGACAACCCCTCCATCCTTTGTCAAAACCAACATCTTCTATCGGTGAAACTTTGTCCTGTCGGCCGGACCCTTTTCTGAGCATACCACAGTCTCCCTGAACTTTTTCCTTTTGGCCAGACTGGTGTCTATTGCCGAGACTCACTCCGAACTCCTCCATTCGCTGAGACTCCCACTGGTCGGTGAGATGTTTCACCGAGCTTCCCATCCTTTTGGTGATGAGTTCACTTTTCTTCTATCGGGGAGACATCACGTGGTCGGGGAGACCTTACCCTGAGCCTGTTTCCTTTCACTGATGCTGCCTCATGAACAATTGTCGGTGAGACCTTCATCCTCGATAAGACCTCCTAGCGAAGCCCGCCTACATACTCCAAAAAAATTCTTTTGGTGAGACCTTTTTCCTTCACCGAGACTTCATTCCGAAGGAAAAATCCTCCGCCGATATCCATAACCCTTTGTCACCGGGACGGTGATCAAAGTCTTGCTGATAGGAACCTGTAGGTGAATTCCACTCGCCGTGACATTTCTGGGGTCTTGCCGACTTTCTCCTTAGAGGATTTTCATGCCGAACCTGAACAAGGCAAGCTTCCAAACCGAGTTTCCTGTAACCTAGCATCTGATTCATGAATTTTTCCCTTGTGCGAATGCTCCATTTGGCCTCTCAAAGATCTATCAGATGATTATCTTGCCTGACTGAGCTTGTGGGTGAAAATTAGGTAACATTTCTGGAGACCTTTGCTGGATGTTTGCCTGCTAAACATGAGAACTAGTAGCTACAACTTGTCCATTAGGTATGGAGTCATTAGAAGGATCAGGAAACAAATAAAAATGCTAGCCTTGCACATGGCTACAACTTGCATAAGATCCACAAGACACAACAAGTTGCCAAAAGGAAAATAAAACAGGGGAAAATGAAAAAGAAAATACCGTGCCATCACAACACCCAGGAAATAGAAAATAATTAACCTGAAGCGTAGAAGCACTTATTGAAAACATAAACCTAAACTAATATGTACAAAAGAGGAACTCCATCAGACTTGAAAATAGGGCTTAAGGTGTATCCCATTGACTAGGATAGGGAGTTCTTCCCCTTCTGTTGTAGCCAGCTGATAAGCATTGTGCTCCTTACAGTCTCTGATAAGGAATGGGCTTGTCCACATGTTGTCAAACTTGGTGTGATGGCCTGGTCTACTTTTCAGAACATCCCATTTGAGCACGGGGTCTCCCACCTTAAATGATTTTGCTGTAGCCTTCTTGTCAAATGTTTTCTTTGTTTGGAGCTGATGATACTCCAAAACCTTCATTGCTTTATCCCTTGATTCTTCAAGCTCCATGAGCTCTGCATATCTGATGGACATGGGGTCCTGTTCCTCAAACATTTCCAACTGATGTATAATGTCAAGAGCTGGAAGCTCTACAGATAGAGGCAATCTAGCCTCTTTGCCATAGATTAACATATATGGAGAATTTCCAATAGACCTCTTAGGGGTCACTCTATCTACCCAAAGTGCATACTTTAATTTGATGTGCCAAGTCCTTTGATTATCCTCCATTGTTCTTTTGATAATCCTGATGAGATTCTTATTCATGCTTTCAGCTAAGCCATTACCCTGAGGGTAATAATTTGAGGATGTATTCAAATGAATGCCATGTTTAACAGCCCAATCAGTTAGCTTCAATCCCACAAATGCAAGGGAATTATTAGATATAATAGGTCAGGAACTCCAAATCTGGTGACTATATCTTCATAGAAGCTCAAAACTGAAGACTCTTTTGCTTCTTTCAAAGCTATTGCTTCTGTCCATCATGTGAAATAGTCTGCAGCAGCCATCACCCACTTATGACTAGTACTCGATGGTGGATTTATTGGTCCAATGAAATCAATGCCCCATCTCATGAAGGGCTGCTCCACTTGAATTGGATGCAGAGGCATAGCTGGCAACTTTTCCTTCCCTAAAAATAGAGCACACTTAACACACTTTCTTGACCAAGCATATGCATCTTTGAACAAGTTGGGCCAATAGTAACCAGCTCTCATGATTTTCTAGAAAGTAGTTCTTGGGGAAAAGTGACCTCCCACAGTTCCATCATGAAACTCATGAAGTACCTTCTCAATTTGATGACTGTGAATGCATCTTAATAGGACACCATTCAGATCCTTTTTGAAAAGAACATTGTTTACCAACACATACGGTATGGACTGCAGTCTGAAGTATCTTATTTTAGCTCTGTTCAATCCTAATGGGAACTCACCAGTTTGTAAAAATTGGGTCATATCTTAAACCCAATTAGTTCCCCCCACATGCACATCATCTTGAGCATTCTGAAGTTCATTTGTATTAGCAAGCACAACATCTTTTTCTAATTCAGTTTCACTGCTTGACCCTGTAGCAAGCTGCTCACAAAGACCTTTACCTCTAACCAGTTTGGTAATCTTAATATCTACATCATACTCCATGACCTTGGTGATCCACCCTGCTCTTTTTTCATTTAGATCTTTATTCAATAAAAATTCCTTCACACTTGAGTGTGCAACCATAATATGAATCTTATTGTTCTAGATTAAAGGCTTGAATTTCTTTAGACTTCTAATCAAAGAGAGGACATGCTTCTCAACAAATGTATACCTCTCTTTGTAATCAATAGGTGCTTGGCTGAAGAAGGCAATGGGATACTCTAAATTATCCCTATTCTTTTGAACCAGCATAGTAGAGATTGAACCACTACTACCAAAAGCATATAAAAAGAAGTCTTTAGCGAAATCTAGATTTACCAATGTTGGGGCAGATGCTAGAGCTTCCTTGAATTCTTCAAAACTACACCTTGCCTCCTTTGTCCAACTAAAAAATATGTTCTTTTTGAGCATGGCAATCAAAGGCTGTAGAAAATTTGCAACATCAGGGATAAATCTTCTCAAAAAGTTGATTTGGCCCAAAAAGCTTTGTAGACCCTTCTTGTGATTTGGCAATGGCAACTCAAGTATGGCTCTGACTCTTTCAGGGTCAATAGTAATTCCTTGCTTTGACACTATGTGTCCTAATAATTTCCCTTCATGGATAGCAAAGATGCTCTTTTTTGGATTGAGAGAGATACCAAACTCTCTGCATTTTTCAAAAACTTGCTTAAGGTGTGACAAATGTTCATCATCATTCTTAGAATAGATTGTAATATCATCTAAATAAATCAACATAATCTTGTTGATCAAATTTTGAAATTCCATGTCCATGGCCCTCTGAAACGTGGCACCAACATTGGATAGACCAAAAGGCATCCTTTTATATGCCATGGTGCCCCACTTAGTTGTGAAAGTAGTTTTGAACAGATCCTCTTCTTTAACCAGCACTTGATTATAGCCTGAAAAGCCATATAACAAGGAAAATATTTTAGAACCGACAACTACTTGTAGGATTTATTCCATGGAAGGAAATGGGTAATGATCTTTCAAAGATGCTTGGTTAAGATCCCTAAAATCTACGCAAAGCCTTATTTCACCACTTTTCTTCCTAACTGGAACAAGATTAGAGACCTAGGAGGTGTGTTTAATTGGAAAGATGATACCCCCCTCAACTAATTTGGTTAGCTCCTTAATCATTAAGGGCTCAAGCTTAGGATTCAAGGGCATTTGTTTTTGTCTTACTGGCTTAGCATTAGGTTCTAACTCAATTGTGTGCTGGGAAATATGGGTATCAAAACCTTTCAAATCTGAGTACTCCCAAGCAAAGACATCATAAAATTCTTGACATAAAGCAACAAAGGATTGTTTAACTTCATATGAACAAATTTTTCCTATCTTAAGAAGTTTACCTTTGAAAATCTCTAGTTCTTCATAATGTTCTTTGATTTGCAAGCCAACTTTACCCTTTTTAAGTTGATCATCAGTACTGAAAATTGACTCTAAGGTAACAAGGCCTTTGGGTAACTTATTTGTCCTCAGCTGTATGACTTGATCATCATACTGTTGCTTGAGTTTTGGTTGATTCACCATGGAGAACTGATCTTTGAGCAAGAAAGAAAGAATCTGTTCATCACTGTCAAAAACTTTCCAGTGAATGTTGTTATCAGGAATTGATGGTCTGACTACAACCTTCACATACTGCTGTACTTTCTCTTTTCTAATGTCACCTAGGATATCAAACTGTGCCCCAATCGCTGCAAGCCTATCAACATGCTTGTTCTGGTTCCTTGAAATAGATACTAGGTTAAAGGCATCAAAATCCTCAAGCATGTTCCACACTCTGTTTCTATAAGACTTTAGTGTATCATTTCTAGCAACATTCAGGCCTCTTATTTGATTGGAAATTAATTCACTATCCCCATGAACTTTCAAGCGGGTTATTCCTCTCTTCCTTGCCCACTCAAGACCTTGGATAAGGCCCTCATATTCAGCAGTGTTATTGGAGCATGCAAAAGCAAAATGGAATGCAGAGTAATACCTATCCCCTTGTGGACAAATCAACATTGCACCTCCTCCTACTCCATTCTTGCTTCTGGAATCATCGAAGAACATCTCCCACAGTCCACTTAATGGTTGCAACAACTAGTTTGTATCTTTCTCTAGATTTGGAATCTCTATGTCAGGCTCAAGAATGACATAGTTACCCATACCAGCATCTTGAATGAGTTCCTCAGGACTGTCCAACACATTTTCAACCACCCACTCATGTAACAACAAATTAGGAATAGATTTTGATTGAAGCTCTTGACCGACAACCAGCTCACTGTCAGTTGAAACAACACAATTTGTGTCTGGAGTAATGGGGACAACATTGATAGGACTTGGACTATATGGTTCAATGTGATCTTTAGCCAACCTTTCAGACTTGATGGTAACCTTAGTCCCATATCTTGTTCTAAACAACATGTGTGACCAATCAGTTGATACATAACCACCTATCTTGGCTGTAAAGTCTCTTGATAAGCACAAGGAAAAGAAAGGTGGAAGGTCTATGACACATATGTCTTGGGGAACTAAAAAATTAAGACAAGCATGAAGGGTAAGACTCAAATATTTAATGATGCCCAAAGTATTAACTGAAGTACCATCCAACTGGATCACTCCCTTCTCTAAAGGCTGATATTTTAGTCCAAGTTTGTCAGCAATCTGTTTTGGCATCATAGAGCTACTAGCCCCACTGTCTACCATACAGTTATGAACTAACTTGTCACCTATGATCACTGACACATAAAATGGAGGTGGTTTAACTCTTTTTTCTGTTTCTTTTCTAGGTTGTTGATCATTTCCTTGAGGACTATTTGTTAACACAACTCTAACTTGACCTATTGGGGACTCGGATTCATCAGACATCTTCAAACTTGACAAGGATGACTGTAACATATCCTTCTGACCTGGGATGGCTAATGAATCCCACATAGACATTGCAACATTCATTTTCTTCATACTATCAAGGATATTATAAGGTACTGTTGGGTTTACTTTAGAATGTACCTTTATGATGGCATGATCAGCTTGCAAGTGTGGCTGCTCCTTGGTCAGGAGTTGTTGATCTCTTTGCGAACCACAAATTGCTTGAGATGTAGATGGTTCCATAGCTACCGCCTTTCCTCTATCAGCTACTTGGTCAAGCTCAAATGC
The DNA here is from genome assembly GCA_007258455.2 of Sequoia sempervirens. NCBI lineage: Eukaryota > Viridiplantae > Streptophyta > Pinopsida > Cupressales > Cupressaceae > Sequoia > Sequoia sempervirens. The sequence goes on along the minus strand of VDFB02000015.1, from coordinate 197,784,362 downwards.
TCTTTTCTTTGCTCTCGTGTTAGCTACAACTGGAGAATTGTCCACATTCAACCCACATAATTCCTCGCCTTGCAAATTAAGTAGAGTAGTGTCATTGGTAGGCTGATCTTGGCGTTGTGGAGGTGCATCATTGAATTCATTCTGCTGTGAACTTGAGGCAGTCTGTACCATTAGTGCTTGATTAATAAGTCCATTTGAGCAAGTGGCTTGATTGTGGGGCTGGTTGCAAGGGTAACACCACTCATAGTCTACTGCTAAGTTGTTTTGGATAGGAACTAGCTCCTTGGTCACACTAACAAGGGCGGGAGCATAGGCCTGAAAAGGTCTTGTATTCACATTTTGTCTTGCGCCTTGGTAATTACCTTGATACTGCTGTCTATTCCCCTGGAATTGTTGTTGTTGACCTTGAAAAGGTTGACTTGGGGCTTGATTCAGCTGCTGATAAGGCCTAGAATAGAACTGTTGTTTTTCCAAGTTCACCAACTTGTTACCAAAAGTTTGTAAAAGACTTTTGATCTCTTGTAACTCATTTGGAGAACTTGAAGCCTATTTTCCTGTGTTACAACAGTTGGAACAGATGGTAAAAGTGCAAAAGGAGGTATCTGCAAGGGAATATTTTCATGAATCTCTAGGAATATTGGCATTGGTGGCTTGGGAGCAAGTTTACCAACTTGTATTAAGCTGTTTTCAGTTCTGATGGCTATTTCATAGGTGTCTGGTAGAGAAACCCCTCCCATTGATTGGATCATGACAACTATATCACTGTTCGGAGCCCTCAAAAAGTATAAAAATGCATATTCTGGAGGTGGCCTCACTGTTGTAGGGATTCTATCCTAGGTTCTCTAAAATCTGAAGTTGAAGTCATTCATCTGCTCTTGTGGAGCCCTCTTAATTGTAGTCAATTGTTCCAATAGAGACAAGTTATCAGACCTGTCTTGAAACTATTTATGCAACTTGTCTCCAAATTCATCCCAAGTTGCAATTGAACTGACTGGTAGGCTCCTATACCATTGCACAACTCTTCCTTTCAGTGAAGCAGCTAGTAATCTCACTGCAACATCTTCTTGGGTTATGTGATGGACTCCACATAACGAAGCCACATCTTGCATGTGTTCAATTGGGGTAGTTTGATCTTCCCCAGTGAAAGTTGGCAGTCTCTTCAAGGCTGCCATTGGAATGTCATTGTGTTGTGCCAAATTCAAGGGGCTTCCTCCATTAAAAGCAACAAAGGGTTGATTCCTTGGAGTGGCCATTGGAGGTGGCTGAGGTGGATTTGCTGGTACACTAGATGAAGCCAAACATGGTACAACAATGTGTGACCCCACAGATGGAGGAGTGGATTGAGTTCTTCTAGAATAGATAATCATTGTTCCTCGCCTTTCCTCTACTCTGCCTTGTCTTCTTGGTGGCGACAACTGCAAGTATTCAAAAGGGCCTGAGCTACTTCTTGTCCGAACTCTTCTCATAAACTGTAGAAGGCATTGATTTATGGATTTCTTCCTCTTTATGGAGTCACCAAGTATGCCAAATGACTTCTACAAAGTCTAGGACAAGTTGGTTGCATACTAAACTAGTAGTTCAATCTAATTTGTGTCCCACTGGGCGTGCCAGAAACTGTTGTCACCTAGAAATGCACCCTATTTGAAGTTATGAAACTAGGATTTCTAGTGAAACATGGGATCATTTCAAGACTGTGGGTCACCTGAATTTGAAATGAACCTCCAGAGAAGGCCGGCTTCCTTTGGGTATCACCTAAACTAATTATCTTGTAAGGGGAAAAGGGAGAAGGAGTACATGAAAATGGAACTAAACTGTGGTGACACACTGTATTGATAGGAAATCATGAAATGAAACAAGAGAAAGATACACTAGGAAACTTAATCGCTACTGTTTCACCTACTCAGAACAACTACTTTTAGACTTACGCATCATTCTTAACATGTTTGATCTACATACACATCTTAGGGAGGAAAGATAAATTTCACAGCTTTAAGGTATGAGTGCAGACTTATAAAACACAGTTAAAGACTTGCATAATTGAAAGAAAGATATAGAAATGAGAGAAGTACAAACATGAACACTAGCTTCCGAGGTAAACTTTGTGTTGCATTCCAGATTCCAGTTGAGTTACAAAACATACATTTAGTCGAGAAAGGATTGATTAAAAATCACTAACTCTTCAGAGTGTATAATCCGAACTCCTTACAAAAAGGAAAAAAATGCCTTATATATCAAACTGTGTCGGCCCCTTAGGGCTTACAAAATATCAGTCCTCAGGATAGATCTCCGCCCCAGATCTTTTGATTGAAATTAATGTTGCACCCCTGCGTGTCCCTGCTGTGTGTGTCGGTGAAGAGTTACTACCTGGAGAAGTTCTTCTTTAGATAGTTCACAGCTATCACATTCACTTCTTGGCATCATGTCCATCTTTGAATCCTCTACCGAAGAGTTGCATTGAATGTCCCTGAGTTTAGAACAGATACATATTACTTTTTATTTGGTTGATCTTTCTTGCCAAAGTATCAGTCAGTAAAGATGTCAATGGCTCATCTTGGCTCCTTCTGGTTGGCTGGTTCACATTCCACATGGATCCCTCGACGGTCAAACCCGTTTAGTCAGAATTGCATCTCGACGAGACATTGTAAGTGTCTCACCGATGTGATTATGTCCCCCTGTAGCTATCAACAAGACGTGGATATATTGTTGAGAGTCTTATCGAGCCTCAAAACTCATACCAATGTTGCCTCTGTGGTCGCTAAGACAATTGCCATCAGGAAGACCCTTTACCTTGTGCATCTACTCTGTCAGGGAGACATTTCTATCTCAACAAGAGGTTGTGCCGAGGGCACCTTGCTTTGGCAAGGGCTCATTTCGTTGCACTTCGGCAAGACTTCCTCTTATTGTCGAGACATCCTACCAACCTCCTCATCTTTCTCTGAGTCCACCTCGACACCTTCCCGAGCTTCCTCCTCATCAGCAAGAGTCAATTAATGTCACCCCGAATGTACTCCACTTTACCGAGCTCTGCATTCCATTCGCCGAGACATCCTCAAGTCGGGAAGACATCATGCTGTTGGCGAGACATCTTGTCGTTCTCTCTTTTTCTACTCCGGCGCATTCTGCATCGGCAAGACCCTTGGGCATCACTGAGACTTCATGGTGACCCCTCCATCCTTTGTCGAAACCAAAATCTTCTATTGGTGAAACTTTGGCCTGTCGGCTAGACCCTTTGCTGAGCATACCACAGTCTCCCCAAACTTTTTCCTTTCGGCCAGACTGGTCTCTGTCACCGAGACTCCCACCAGTCGGTGAGATGTTTCACCAAGCTTCCCATCCTTTTGGCGATGAGTTCAATTTTCTTTTGTCGGGGAGACATCGCGTGGTCAGGGAGACCTTACCCCTAGCTTGTTTCCTTTCGTCGACGCCACCTCATGAACAATTGTTGGGGAGACCTTCGTCCTCGGTAAGACCTCCTAGCGAAGCCTGCCTACATACTCTAAAAATATTCTTTCGGTGAGACCTTCTACCTTCGCCGAGACTTCATCTTGAAGGAAAAATCCTCCGCTGATATGCATAACCCTTTGTCACCGGGACGGTGGTCGAAGTCTTGCCGATAGGAACCTGTAGGTGAATTCCACTCACTGTGACATTTCTGGGGTCTTTCCGACTTTCTCCTTAGAGGATTTTCATGCCGAACCTGAACAAGGAAGGCTTCCAAACTGAGTTTCCTATAACCTAGCATCAGATTCATGACTTTTTCCCTTGTGCGAATGCTCCATTTTGCCTCTCAAAGATCTATCAGATGATTATCTTGCCTAACTGAGCCTGCGGGTGAAAATTAGGTAATAGGCCCAATTTGGGTACTTAGAGGGCCAAAATAAAGCTCCTAGTAGGCTAGCTGATGGTCACCACATGACCTTGCACATATAAATTGGGTGCTGTGGCTTTAAATTTTTTGTGTTGCTTGCTAAGCAATAGGTAGGTGGTGATATGGGGTGGCATTTCCCGTGCTAGTGGTGGGTGCCTTGCGTTGCTTGTTGGATGTAGCACTCGAGGTGTTAGCACAAAACCAACTACATGACCTAGGGCACCAAAAAAATATTAAAGGAGAAAATTAATATTAAAATAATAAAAATTGCTGATTGTACCTTCCATGACAAAAGTACGACTGGCACAAACTCGACACAGGACAATACACATACATGCAAATTTTATGCAGATGTTGACATAGGTAAGAATATTCCATCAAATATTCATGTACCCTACAAAATGGATCATTAACAGATGCACAAACTATACGGGCCATACGATACCATACTATATGGAATCTGTATAGTCATACAAACAAATTTGGTGACCAAAATTTGAAAAAAACCTCAAAGGCCTTGAGGAATTTTTTTTATTTTGATGATTTGATAGGTGAACTTGAGGTTTTTGGGCCTTCTGGATGCAATGATAGGGTCTTTTTTGGCCCAAAGTGCTCTAAAAAATTAGGTACCTCCTAGATCTGGTAACCACTTCCCACCTTGAAACCCTTGTAGATCTAAAAAATACATTGGATTTTGACAAAATGAAAGCCAATATTTACTTTCTTAGATACCATAGAATCAACAGTGAGCTTAGATTACCTCCAACACATGCCAAAATTAGCCTACGATAAAACCCACAAAGAGGAACCCTCTAAAATTGGTGTTTTTTTCAAGTTTTCTTGATTCCCTAGATCACCATAGGGTGTAAGGGAAGAGCATACTAAACCTTACTAAAATTCACCAAGATCTCTCACTGGAAATAACTCTACCCTCAAATCTAAGAAGGAATTTCCAAGGTCGTTCTTTGATTCCATGTAAGAGCTGAAAATTAGCTCTATCCTATGACCACCTATGAAAATAATGAAAACCTTCCATAAGAGAGTATGCAAAAATGAGCTTGCTTGATATTAAGATATATCAAATATGATGATGAGGTGTGCTGACAAGAAGAAAAGTTGTTGTGACAGAGGAGCAAGTAAATTTCTTTTCACTTTTTGAGGTGGAACCAAAAATAGTGACTTAGGCATGCAAAGATGAGAATTGGATCAAAGCAATGAAGGAAGAGTTAAAAAAATAGAGAAGAATCTGACTTGGGAATTGGTCCCAAGACTGACAAATAAGAATGTGATTGGTAGTAAGTGGGTATTTTGGAACAAGTTGAATGAAGATGGAAAATTTGTTAGGAACAAGGCTAGAATTGTGTGTAAGGGTTACTCACAGGTTGACGGTGTAGATTTTGAGGAAAATTTTGCTCCAGTTGCAAGAATGGGAGCTATTAGGATGTTTTAAATTTTGTAGCACATAAATATTTCAAAGTATATCAGATGCATGCGAAGTCTGCATTCTTGAATGGTGAATTGGAAGAAGAGGTATACAATGAACAACTAGAAGGTTTTCAGTTGTCAGAAGATGCTAATATGGTCTATAGATTGAAGAAAGCATTGTATGGATTGAAGTAAGCTCCTAGAGATTGGTATGCAAGGTTAGATAAGTACTTGTTGCAACAAGGATTCATAAAATGTACTACAAATAACAATATATCTTTCAAAGTTGAAGGAGAATAAATCTCAATTGTGGTGGTATATGTTGATGACATAATATTCAAAGAAAATGAAGGTATGTGAAAATTTTTGTAGAGAAAATTTAGAAAGAATTTGTGATGTCAATGTGTGGGAGATGAATTTATTCCTTGGTTTGCAAATCAATCAATCAAAGAAAGGTATATTCATATCACAATCTAAGTATGTTAAGGAAATGTTGAAGAAGTTTGGAATGGATGACTCTAAACTAGTAAGTACTCCTATGATTATTGGTTGTAAGATGAGCAAGAATGATGAATCTCCTAAGACAAATTAGAGCAAGTATAGATCAATGATTGATGGACTGTCATACCTTAATACTACCTGACTAGATATCATGAATTTAGTTTTTCTTGTGGCTATATTTCAAGAAGATCCCAAAGAATCCCATGTTGTATCAGTGAAGAGGATATTCAATATTTGAAGGGCACTCCAAAGTATGGTTTATGGTATCCTAAGGATATTGAATTCTCTTTGAGTGCTTATACAGATGCAAATTGGGTTGGATGTACAGATAACAAGAAAAGTACAAGTGGTGGTGCTTTCTTTCTTGGAAGTAGGTTAGTTTCATGGGTAAGATGCAAGATTCAATGCCATTATCTATAGAAGAAGAAAAATATATTGTAACAACATCATGTTGTACACAAGTGTTGTGGATGAAGCAAACATTGAAAGATATTAGAGTTTCATATGATGAACCTATTCCTATCATGTGTGACAATACAAGTGCAATCAATATTTACAAGAACTCGATAATACATTCAAGAATAAAACATATCTCAATCTGATAAAACTTCTTGAAAGAGAAAGTTGCAAAAAATGAGGTGAAGCTAGAGTATGTGCCTACTAAGGATTAGATTGTTGATATTTCCACAAAGGCTCTTCCAAAAGATACTTTTGAGTATCTCCAGGAGAAGTTATGGATTGTTGCCCCTCCTTCTTTCAACTAGATGCATAAGTGTGTGCATCTATTTGGGAAGCATTTCAAGATACATTCATGGTCTTGAACTGATGTTGAAGGCTACCTCTCTTGGGGAGTAGATAGTAATGGTTGCTAGTGTAGAAAAGTGAGTGCATTTGCTTGTTGGTGTTACAAGTGGTGAATTCAGATAAGGTATAGGTTTTTCTCTTTGAATGTTGTCAAAGAGGAAGAGAAAAAGAATAAAATAAGGAGAGTTACATGCATCCATGACCCTTTTCCTTTGATGTCAAAGGAGGATAGAGATTCCAAAAAATATGGAGTGTTAAAGTGGTTGAAAAAGAAAAACATGGAGAGAGTTGTAGAAGTGAATATGGTTTGAAGACCATAGGGGGAGAAAGTATGGAAAAGTATTGTTTGAGGATCAAAGGAGGAGAGTGATCTAGAAGAGCAAGTGTTGTTGGTGTTGTAGGAGAAGTATGTGAAGATAGAGGATGAAGAGTAAAAAAGTGTCCTAGTTAGAGGGAGTACTACTTATTGTAGTATTGATGTTGGTTGCTTTTGTTGTTGATGGTTTTTCAGAAAGTAGGTGTTGCCATCAATGACAAAGGGGGAGATTGTTGGAAGCTTTAGTTTTTTGTGAATTGCTTGGGTGTTGTCATTGATGTCAAACCCTTGTATGAAGAGAGTGTTGGAATGATACTGGTGTTGATGATGTCAACCCCTTGCATTGGAGTTGTTGGTATTAATGTCAACAAAAGCTGGTGTTGTCATTGATGTCTTACTTTAGTATAGTTATAGAGGTTGTTGGTATGAATTGTGTTTGGGAATATTGTTGTAGTTGGAAAGTGTTGCATGTTGCAGATGTTGTAGATATGTTACAAAGATGCTAGTAATGTTGTTGATGAAGTTGGTTCACTTGGTTTCCAAGTGATTTTGAGAAAATTTGAATAAAAGAGAGTTCAATGTGACAAAGTGGTGTTCAATGTTTTTCTCCGCATTTCTTCATGCTTGAAGCTATGCTCATGTAGTTTGGACATGATAATAAAAGGTGTTCAAAGATGCCATATCTAGAGTTTTAGGTTTTGGATCATAGTACAGTGGAAGATATGTTTGACAATATGTCTATTTGGTGAAACAAGGTGTTTGGGAGAAATGAGATTGCTCCACATTTCTCCATAGTGAAGGTTCTAGTGTTGTGGATCTGGGAACATGCTTATAATATGTGTATCTACCTTCCCTTAAATTTTTTGGTACTAAGTTGTTCTACAAAGTTTTCTGGTGTGTTGGATGTTTGTGCTAGTATGTCTAGTTACACAGAATGAAGGCGTTCTTGAGTTTCAAGTGGTTGGAGTAGCTATGCAGAATATTATGATGATGTTGGAATATTTTGATATATTATATGGATGTTGTGGAGTTTTTCTTTGTGGTCCACAAGATGTTTTTAGACCTTGAAAGGTATGTTTGGAGTCACTTGTTAGTGGTAGTGTAGGTTTGGCCAACATGATGTGCTAGAACTAATTATAGAGCACAATTGTTGTTTAAGAAAGTGTTGAGAAGTATGTTGGTGTAGATTTGGGTCCCAATTAAGTAATGTCATGGTTTGGAGTCACTTCTTTATATTGTGTAAGTGTTTGGCACTGGTCTATTTGATGTTGTATGGTTGAGGTGTATATGTTTCCTTAAGGCGAACCTAATTGATATTTTTTTAGTTCGCAGAGGGTATAAATACAAGGAGATTTTTTTTGTGGATGTAGATCAGAGTGTGTGATGTGAAAGATACAAAAGTGATCAAGTGCATTAATCTGAGTGTGAACCTTAATGCCTATGAATTCCTAATGTAGTGAATAAAAGGTGTCTACATTTCAGTCTGTTTGATGAGTTGTTTGTGCTTTAGTGGAACTGTATCTTCAAAATATGTGTTAAAACACAATAATGTACTAGGGGGTGAATCAATAGATAAATTAAAACTTATTCTTTTAACCCTTTTAATGTAGATTAAAAAAACATGTAGAGATCACACATAAATACTCATAACACCAGATATATGTGGAAAACTTGATATGGGAAAAACCACGGTGAGAATAGCTATTAGGATCTCCTATCATAATCCAACCTCAGAATAAAACCTCATTGGTTACAAGTTCAAGGGAACCAACCCTAAGGAGACACCAATCCCCTAATTTAGGAGCATCAACTCCAAGGAAGCACCCACTCCCTACACTAAGCACCAAATCAACTATCTGATGACACCAACTAATTAGATTTACAATGCAAGAGTTATGGAGCTATAACTCCAAATGATTCAAATGAATCCAGTTCCAGTTTTGTGTTATAAACTTATTTTGTAACTTCTCAATCTCTACTTTTCTTCCATGCAAGCATACACTCTATCTCTGTTGCTGCTAATTCAACAACTCATACCTCTACTCTACTCTTCTCTTCTCTCCAATCTATACTTTAGAACATCCTTTGTTCTAACTCTCTCCTTCTTTGTTCAATAGTCTCTCTACATTGCTTCACACTTGATGCATACCATAGATGATTTTATAAGTAACAGTATAAGTTTTCTTCTGATCGCATATGCATATTGAGATCTCTCACACTCATCTCCCTCTTTCATTCAACTTCACATACTTTCCTTGACTGATAAGTTCTTTCTGCACCTTGAGCCTAACACAATCGACAACGTTCAATGTATTTTCTATATTTCACATCAATCAAATCTAGGGTTTCATGCTTGATTGACTTGTTCTTGATTTCATAGCCACCTATGCATTAATGGTGTCACTCATTTCTTCCAATCACCAACAAGAATGTATCTAGGGTGGTTACTCTATTTTCTACGCCATAAATCCATTCGTCTAAATTGGGAGTTTCACCATTTTTCCACCTAGCCATTGACATAATCAAATATTTAATCACCAACCATTCACCTCTATTTTTTTGCCATGATCAAATGTTTATCATAGTTTAGCCACCTCACTTTAAATCACCACCATCTGATTAAACAAGATTTAAATGATGGTCGTAGATCTTTAATGAGTCACAACAATGATGTGAATCAGGTCAAACAATCGATCTTGCCATGTGTCTCATTCCCAAAAATCCACATTGGTCAACCCAAGTCAATGCAAGCTTCCCATAGAATTACTCCATTTTTAGCGATCTTATTCTTTCTTTCCATAAGGGGTCAGGAGTCACTAATCCCTCTTACCTCTTGCTTGTTGTGTATACTAGAGCTTAACAAGCAAGACAAAATACCAATGTTTGATGTTTCTTCATACCCATCGAGGTTTGACCATTGGTCCTACCCTTTACCTTCTACATTCCTTCGCATCTATCACTAGCCAACACATTGACCTCCGAACCATCGAAGTGCAAAATATCAAAATTTTCATTAAGCTATCAGATGTCGGTGTTCGCCCTTTCACTTTACCACTTACTTTCCTTTCAACATTGTTGGGAAAATGTGTCTCAACCTTGCAATTACATAATGTATTGTTGCTACATGAGGTACTATTGATACATTAGCGATGATGGGGGGGGCATGGGGGGTTTTCCCCCTATGAGGGGTCCAAGGGCAGTGCCCTCAAAAGGAAAATTTTATTCATATTTTATTATTGTAAATCTGGGCTGTTCATCATTAGGTCTTAGATCTGACAACCAATATTTTATTAGCTTGACTTGCCTTAGAAGGAAACCCTATTTTATGAGGGTATTGTATTATGGTTGTGTATTGTGATGTTTCTTAAGAGTCTAATAGTGGTCATGTTGCATCTGTATCTCTGGTTGGTGATAATTCTATGAGAAGCTTGCTCTACAAGTATATTGTAATATTTGTGATTTTGAATAATATACTAGGAAACCTTTGGAGTGTGGGGTTTTTCTCCCAAAAGGGTTTTCCCCACATAAATCACTGTGTTGTGGTATGCATGATATTTATGTTAAAGTTTTTGTAACTGTTAAAGATCTACAAAATTTTTGCATTATCCTCCTCTCATGATTAGTGTAGGAAGTTGTTTCACTACCTTAGCTTCCTTTCAAGTGGTATCAGAGCTTGATCACCTTTTGTTTTAGTTGTGAGTTGTTGGGTTTATTGAACTAATCAATATTTGAGTGGGAGCTTGTGTAGAAGATAATTTGTGATCTTGTTGCAAGAATTTTTAGATGGTAAGTTCATTAAGGAGAATAGAGGTGGATAATTTTTTTGGAAATAATTTTGAAATTTGGAAGTTGAAGATGGAGGATCTGTTGATAGATCGATATTTGTGTGATGATGTTGATGAGAATGTTTCAAGGCCTATAGATCCTACTTAGGATGCTCAATATGATGTTATTAACTATAAAGCCAAGGGTCTAATTAGATTATGCTTGGCATAATCTATTTTAATCAATGTCCATGAAGAGACCTCTACACATAAACTATGGAAGAAGCTTGGTGAGATGTATCAAGCCAAATATTTAGTGAAATTTTTTTTCTTGAGGAATAAATTATATTCCTTAAGAATGGAAGAGGGTGGATGAATTATAGAATATTTGGAAGAATTCAATATATTGGTGGCTCAATTGACATCACTTGGTGTCAAAATGGATGAAGAGGAAATTTTTTGGATCTTTCTTTGTTCTTTGCCTAATTCGTGGGATCCTCTTGTTATGGCTATTGGGAGTACTTCTGTTATATTGAAGACTGAAGATGTGGTGGGTTCTTTTCTTTTTGAAGAGATGAGGAGGAAGGTATCTATAAATTTCAAGGAGGCCCTAAATGTTCATGGAAGACCTAAGGAAAAAGGAAAGAAGAACGAGAAGCATGATAAATCCAAGTCCAAGGGGATATCCAAATCTCCTAGAAAGTCCAAAGTTACTTGCTAGAACTGCATTAATCCTAGACATGCTCGTAAGGATTGCAAAGAATAAAAGAAGAAGAAAAATAAGAAATTTGATTATGACTCTGAGTTTGAGAAGGAAGATGGTGATGTCTTCATTATAGCTTTGGCAACTCATGTAGGTAATGATGCATGGTTAATTGACTTAGGTGCATCTTTCCATATGACCTTTAATAGAGATTGGTTTTCTGAATATGAAAAATTTGATGGAGATAAGATGTACTTGGGTGATGATTCTTATTTAAACATTGTTTGTCATGGTAAAGTTTAAATGGGGTTTCCTAATGGTATAATAAAAATGATTAATGGTGTGTTGCATATTCCTAGTTTAGCGCAATTTTTTTTATCTGTGAGAAAACTAATAGATGTAGGTGTGCAGGTAGTATTTTCTAATGTAGGATGCAAGATGGTTAGAGGTGTTATGGTGATTGATAGAGGTGTTAGATATGGCACATTGTATAAGCTTGATGTATGCATTGTTGAGTGCAATAGTACTTCTGTGAAAAACAATTTTGTGGAAGAAGTGATGGTTTCACCTTCAATAGATGGCCATGGATTTTTGGTAACCAAGGGTGTTCTTTCTTTTGAATCAAAGTTACCTTTAGAGAAAACTATGTTATGGCACCAAAGACTTGGCCACATTGGAGAAAAGGGTCTAAGGACCTTTAAAAATAAAAACCTTATTGAAGGGTTGTTCGATTGTAATCTTGAATTTGATTTCTATGAGCATTGCATTTATGGAAAATAATATCGTGTTTAGTTTACTCAAGTTTTCATAAATCTTGTGGTGTATTGGATCTTATTCATTTTGATGTGTTTGGTCTTGTAGATGTTCCTTCAATTAAAAAATCCACATATTATGTTTCATTGATTGATGATTATAGTAGGACACGGGTATACTTTCTAAAGATTAAATCTAAAGTTTTTAGTTGATTTAAAGAATTTAAAGCAATTCTTGAGTTGTAGAATGGAAATAATTTTTTTTTTTTGAGGATTGATAATGGTAGTGAATTTTTATCTAATGATTTTGACATATTCAATAAAGATTTTGGTATTCATAGATAGAAGACAACTCTGTATTCTCTACAATAGAATGGAGTTGTAGAAAGAATGAACATGACATTGATGGAGAAGGCTAGGAGTATGTTGAGTGGTGCTGGTCTAGAACAAAGGTTTTGGGTTGAAGCTGTTGCCATTGCTTGTTAGCTGATTAATAGATCTCCTACATCAACTCTTGTTGATAAGAAACCTATAATGGCATGGTCCGTCCATAGGACTTCATTAAGACATCTTAGAGTTTTTGGTTGTGAGGAATATGCACATGTGCCAAAGGAGAAGTGAACACAGTTGGAGAACAAGGCTATGAAATGTATCTTCATCGGATATAGTTATGGTGTGAAAGGATACAACCTTTGGGATATTTTTGCAAATAGGGTAATACATAGTAGAAGTGTTATTTAGAGAAACTAAGCCTTCTATTATATTGCAGCCATAACAAAGTAAATAGGAATATGTGATTCAATTTCCTTCTACACCTGAGAAAGTTGAATTGAGGCCCATGGATAGACAAGAAGTTGAGGAGAACTCATCTAGCTCCAAATCTTTAGAAGAGGAGGAAGAACCTCCAACTCAACTTATTCGTAGGTCTACAAGGAATAGACAACCACTTGAAATGTATTCACTTGATGATTGGAGATGTATTTTTGCTTTGAATACTAACATGGATGAACCTAGATGAATAGAAGAGGCATTAGGTATGAATGATGCAGAATCCTAGAAGATTGTTATGGATGAAGAAATGATAGCTTTGAAAAAGAATGATACATGGGATATTGTATTGTTTCCTAAAGGAAAAAAACCTATTGGTTGCTGTAAGATAGGGGGCCAACCACACCAAGGCTCCAGGTCATGGAGAGATGAGAGTAGAGGGCTGCCCTAACTTACCTCAAGCTAACATATGTTTTAGGATGTGAATTGAGAATGAAGAGAATTTTCAAGCACTTCTATCACTCTACAAATTCAAGAGTTTGAATGGGGCTAGATGAGCTAGTCTATTGAGTCCAAACTGCACCTCAGACAACTCTTTGTTTGAGGACGATATCACAGGTCTGGGATGACAACACAATGCACTGTCATCTCTCTGGCGCACTGGTGTCTGTATGACCATAAACTACAAAAATGCAGTAAGAAATTTTCCAAAAACCTACTAAACTACCTAGCTAATTAATTTTAATGAAATTAACAGAATGATAAGGTACAAAAAGTAAGTGTGTAAATTATAAAATAGGTAGATGAATATAAGGGTGACAAATATCAACTCACAAAACACCAGTTCACCAATGAGTTCCACACACATGTTCACCTACACACAAGAAAGAGAGGGAAAAATGTTGGGTTGTATAGGGTTTTTCCTTAGTCAAACCCCTGCTTTGGTGTTTCCACCTCCATAGACAACCAAAAAATCCACGAATAAAAAAATACAATAAAGGAAGTGAAAAGGGAAGTATTGAACACTACAAGAGATGCTACACTACTCTATCAAACCACAAAATGAAAAGTGAAGTGTTACCACCTCCACCCAAAGGATCTCAAGGCCAATGAAGGGATAATGCAAGCAACAAGCTTGGAAAAGTCACCATAGCTACAACAATGATGAGGGAGGTCTTGCAAGACTCAAAACTCACAACTTCTATGGTATCACCACATGTCTAAAGATGAAACATGAATAAAGTAACAAGCTACTACAATGCTCAATAGAGTTGTGAAAACTCCTAGAATTGTGAGAAGATGGAATGAAAATGCTCAAGGATGTGAAAAAGATGAAGTGAGTGTGAAATGAATACCTTTGAAGATCAAAATGAGAGGGAAAGAAGTCATTTTCTGGTCGGTTGGTCACATAGAGGTGTTACAATTCGGCCCGAATGAGGAGTGTAACATCCATGTGTACTCCAGAGGTACAAATTTTTCAGGGATGGTAGCATGCCATGCGGTCATTTGTGCACCGCGCTTGCATCCCTGACAAAAATTCCCCCCAAAAAACACTCCAAGTGGATGCATTTCGGATGGGCAATGTGGAATTTTTCCTTCGAATTTGATTTTCTAAGGTGAGAATATGCAAAAGGGGAATCTACACAAGGGGTCAAAATTCACTCATACATTTTCCCACCACTTTAGCGAGCATGAGTATCGATGAGTGTTCAGTATAGTAGATCGAAGAGTTATAAATGTATACCTAAACAATCAAGGAAGTAGAACACAATCTAGAAAGCTTGAAAGGGTAGGGTAGGCAAGGGATTCCACAGGTACGCTCTCCTGAGGAGGTTTAAACAAAAGGACTCTGTAGCTCTGTGGAACTATGAAGTTGAGTAAAGTACACCGAAGGCCCACAGACCAACGATGGAAAAATCTCATAGGATGCAATTGCTTCACAAGCCCTTGAACTTGCAGAGAAGGCGTTCCCCCATGTACTCTCTCATGAAGGAAGCCCAATGAAAGGGGACTTCATAGAGTCAGACTAGAAAGCAACTTTATAGGCACAGCTGCAAAGTGACATGTTAATCCATAGATAAAACATGTTAGAAATCAAAAATCATCCATGCAAGAAAACATATAGAATATAAAAAAGTTGAAGGAAGATCTTTCAAAGGTCTCCCTCAGGAACCCTTCAAAAGAAGAGGGGTCTGCTCAAGGGACATACTATTTGAAAGTGCAAGAATATTTTTAATAAATTAACTCAATATCAAGGAATCCTTTCGAAAGACATTCACTTCATCAAGGAATTCAAAAGGAAGAAAATGCCCCCTCATGAGGGGAAGGTCGAGGCTTCTCCTGTAGGAAAAGATGCTCCCTCCTTGGAGGAAATTTCTTCAAGTTCTTTCTTTACGAACCCATGATGAAGGAAACACATTCTGCTAGGGGGTCCTTGTTAAGAATACAATTTTTTGAAAAAGTTTGCAAAGATTTTTGAGAAAATACTCATTGGCAATGAATGCATTTTCTAAAAATAAAAGTTGACATGGCGGTGGTGTTGTCGCACACACAAGGGACAAAACATGAACACCACAACATTACAACCCAAGCAAAGAAGAGAGAAAGATATAAAGGAGGTAAAAAGAGACAATAACATCACAGACAGAGGGCACATGGGAAATTTGATATTTCGGGATCAGAGCTACTCATAAATATATATAAGTATAGTAATAGTATATAGATGAATTTTCATCTGTTGGATATTGATGATATGTGGTTGTCTTTGATGTCAACACTATTTCCATTGATGTCAACACTATTGCTATTGAAGACATGGAAAATATACCGATATACTTGATCCCAATTACTAACACCATTTCATCCTAAATCACCTTCTCAACTTATCACTCTTCATCCCTTAATTAAATAAATAATCATTTATCTGATTAAGTCATTATCTCTTGGTAATTAAATCAATCAATCTGATCTAATTAACCCTAGGTTTCTATTTAATTAAATAATTCATTTTATTTGATTAAATCTCTAAAGTCATCTTATTAAATTAAATAAATTAAACCTTGTTTAATTTAATCTAACATCATCCCCTTTAGTTAAATAAATCAAATCCTTTATTTAATTAAATCTAAATCACATTCTTCTCATCCTTTGATTTAAATCAACCCATAAATCTAAATCAAATAGTCACATAATCTAATCCCTCATTAAATTTATTAAACCTTGATTAATTTACTCCTAATCTCCAAATTCCTCTAGCTTTTTCCACTTGCACATGAAAACACATTTAATGGATTTATTAAATCCCTATTTTCTTTCAACTTGGCATCTTTAGGGGAATATTCCTCCAAGTTTAAAAATCCCTCCAAGTGGATTTGTCCTTCCAACAAGACATTCATTCCTTCTTACATGTCCTTGTGAATTGATCCAAGTGGCATTTAATTCATTGTTTTTCCCTCTTGCATGCCATTTCACTATTTTCAAATTCCACCTAATTTCATTTATTGTGCACATTCATCAAAATGTGCTCAAGCTTCCTCCATTCACATCTTGACAAGTGGCACTTGCCCATTAGGTGTTGAATGATCCCACATTCATCCCATTTTTCATTTCTCCATCTTGTCTTTCTATAAATAAGAGGCTTCTCTCCTCATTTTGATCATCCACAATTTGAGCAAGTTTACTATACTCAATTTTATCCTCAAGCATATCTATTTTCATCGATTTTATCAAGGTCTTAGCTAGGTTATGCATATTTTTCATCATGGAGCTCAAGTGAATCTTCAACAAAGTGGATCAATCTTCATCACTCATCAACATTGCATCATATGAGTTGGGAAAGGGCCAATTTTCACATCAAATTGGCACCAATTCCCCCATGGGATCAAGAGTTTGCTTGCTTAATTAGGATTTCATTGCTTTCTCATTGTGTTCAATTTTATTTCCTATTTTGAGCATTGCTAATGGATTTCATAGGGAATCTTGATTCTTACTTGCATTTGGACCTAACTATGTGTTTGTTTATTGTGTTTATGCAAGTCTAGGATTGGAGTTCTACATTTGGCACTAGGAGGGAAAATCTCAAGTTTAAATCACATTTTTTAATAAATTTCTATGCTTTTCTCTATTTTTGTGTGTCTACAGGGAACTGTGCCACTAGCAGTCCAGTGTCACCATACAACACCGCTACCACTCCAGTGTTGCCATACAACACTGCTTCAAACTTCAAACCACACTGCTTTGTCTTTCCTGCCCAAAATTCAAATCTTCTAACTCCACCGCTGGGTTAGTTTACGGGCATTGGAATTTCCAAACTTCAAACAACACCACTGGGTGAAACTCCACCGTAATCAAACTCTCTGGTTTTACTACAGAGTGTTGCTATCTAACAAGTGGTGTCATACAACACCACTGAACCTCCTCAAACTACACCACCTATGCAGACTACGCCACTAGAGTCAAGTAAAACGTTTAAATTAGTTCAATTTTGACATGTGCTTTTTCATTTTGATTGCTTTAGGTTGCTAACTGGTTTTTCTAACCTTTGTTTTGTAGTTCTAATTAGTTTTTGTAGGTTGGTCTAATCAAGGTAAAGGAGGAAAATGAGGTTGAAGGTGAAACTATGGCATCATTCTCTCATTACATCAAGTGTTTTTAAACAATTTAGTGTTTTCTTAACACTTTGGGAGAACTCATAATTTCTCTTAAGGATTTGTTACCTTTCATGCTCTTAGGACATACTAAATTTCTTTTAGGCTCTAAAAAGAACACTACAATTTTTTTCAATTTTTTCTAGAAAGGGCTTAAAAATAACATTAGACAAATCCACTGGATTTTGTTTAAAGGTTAACAATTGAACAATCAAAATCTCACATTTCCTTTGGTGCTTAAAAAGAAGTCACTCTTGCTTTGAAAGGATAAAATGAACATGTGCTACTTTTTCTTGTAATTACTTACCCAAAGTAATACCATCGAAAAGATGTATGCGCTTCTCTCGCGCCTCACAGTGATCTTGAGAATCAAAAGGCTTTTTGGTGATCTTAAGTTGGGTAAAGTGATTGCCTCCACATTTCATTTGGGATTAAAATTAAACACATCTTGTGAGTGTGAGTGGAACATATTGCATGTGTTCTCTCTTTGTTTCTCAACAATGATCGATCAAACTACGTATATGTTTGCTCACTTTTGTTTATCTCAGAGGACCTACCTTGTGGGAAAAAGTAATCACCCAAGGGAATGACCCAACCGACAACACGCTAAAGCCAAGCGACTTCCAACTGGTATATAAGTGTGGGTACTTGTTGAAACACAAGTATCACGATGGTCATTTCGACGAGAAGGGCAGCAATGGTCTCTCGCCACATGGATTATCCCCCATGAATGGAATGCCGCATTAAAACCATTTTTTAGAAAAGGCCAAAATCCTTGATCTATTTATTGGTGCAAGAACGGTCGTTCTAAAGCCGCCCCACACTTTTACAACTTTTAGTAGAAATGAAAAGTATGCCATGGGAGTTTCATGGGTATTGATGCTTGGCTGCCCCGTATAAGTGAGTGCCATGGAGGGGAGCCAGTGGGGTCAAGCATCTAACTATTCGCTAAAAGTAGGCATACCTGGACTTGTCCAAGTGGGGATTCAACAAATATAGTCTTTCATATCCATAGGGTTGTGGATGTTCTTGGAAACAAAACAATTTTGCTTGTTCGTAAACATTGGAAAAAAAACAAACATTCAACATTATCATCAAACTTCAAACCCTTTAGGAAGCAAATATCTTTACAAAATTCATTTTTTATTTCTTTCCCTTGGGATTTTATCCTTAGAGGTTTCTAAACACTTTGATTTATATCTCAATTTTCTTACTAAAGTCAATAATAGGAAACTTTTTCCTTAATTTCCTTGATTTCCACATAACACACTTTGTGGGATGATAAGAAATTAGGATATTAGACATTTAGTTTGAAGAAACCTAATCAAGAATTGTTTGTGGTAAAAATATGTCACTAAGAAAAGCTAAGAACAATTGAACCCCACAAATGTGTCTCAAATGATTTCATGCAAGATCAAAATCTGAAAACCAAAGTCAAAAGATCTTAGTCCAAAAGAAAATCAAAAGCGTCTCTCAATGCTCTATGAATTCAAACAAAGATTGCTTTTCAAATTTTACAGAAGAGCTTCAAGAAACAATCCCAATTTGTACTCGTTCTATTTTTGCCAAAATCCAAATATTTTTTAGGAATTTGACATCTTGTTTAGAGTAAAGTGTGTTCTTCAAAACCGAGGTCATGTAAAAAAGAGTCATTTTAGGTACACATAGGATCAAATCAAAACCTTAATCCATCTTTCACACATCAAACCAAAATCATCTCACCAAGAACTCTTGAAAATATTGAAATAATCCTTCATGTTAGACTTTTTGGAAAATCCATGAATCAAAATCCTTGAAACAAATCAAAATCCTTGAATCAAATATCAAATCAATTTTGTTTAGCTAGGTATATGTAGATGCATACTTCTCCATATGCTTAGTTGAATTATCATCTTGTTTGGTTAGGTGTGGGTAGATGCATCATTCTCCCTACACTTAGTCAAATTATCATCTTATGAGAAAATCTATCCCATAGATAACATCCAACATCTTGGGATCTATTTGTTCATCATCCAAAATCAAAGCAATCCAAAACCAAATCAAGGTCGAATAAAAAATTCAAAGAATCCAAGAAAGTACCAAAAGTCTAGCATCCCCTCAAGATCTTCTAAGTGTTCCACCATCCATATCATCCATCTTTCACACATTTCATTATCATACATTTTGATCCTTAAATCATCATAGATCTTCTCTTTTGAACCTCATTTTATGGTTCAAACAAGATCTCAACACAAGAAGAACATGGAGGCCAATAAAGAAACATCCACTTCAAGTGACCTAAGTCAAACCAATTCCGAAATGAATCTCGTTGGATCAAGCAATGCCCTAACTAACTTTCCTTCATCATCATAAAATCCTCAAGAAGAAGGTCAAGTAGAGGATATCACTAATAATTCCTTTGGAATGACACAAGATGAGATAATCAAAACGGTCCAAAATCCTAAGAATCATAGAATTATCAAAATCATGATGAGACTCAATCCCTCACAATACATGCTTGAATTAGCAAAACAAGGGGTTAAACTCCCTTCTGATTTCGATGTGAGCACCATTGTGGAATCACTGTTTGGGGTCATGCGTCCAATTTCATCCATGCCCCCAATTTCATCCACACCTCCATTCCAAAACAACACTCAACCCATCCCCCAAATTACATAATCCATTTCTCCAACACAACCTATTGTTAACAAAGGAAGCACATTTCTCAATGCACTACAAAGACACCCCCTCATGAACAATCAAGATTTGGACACAAACATGATCTTAGGGAAATATGTACCCCAAAATACATCACATACATATGTCCCACTCACCTTTCATAATCCTAATGATCCATCATCATCATTTCATGCAACACCTCAAACCTCTCTCCCTATGATCTCGCAAGGAGAAGGAGACTTATTTGGACCAGGGGGCATCTTTGACTCTACATCTTCATCATTTCCTCAAGGAAGCATGCCACTCACTTTTCCACCACTTCCACCCTTGCCATCAATATCCACATCACCTCTTAGTTTAGGGCTTACCCCTTTACCAAATATCAATCAACAAAATCAAATCAACCCCTCGATCATCAATCAAAATATCATACCAAATCCTTCCATCTTGTCATTGACATCACAACAAAAGATGGAAACCATCCCGATAACATAAGACACCACCATGACATCATCAAACATACCCTAGGTATCTAAAAACACGGTCTGTCAAGGACCAAGCATATCAATCGCACCATCCACCACCCAAACCCCAATCATTAATACAACAGTGCCTCTCATCACCACAACAAACACCATTCCAAATCTGCCACCACCACCACTGCCACCCAATTCAAACACATCAAACCAATACAACATTGTGTTGCAAGCTGATCAACAAGCTGCCTATCAAAAGACACTCCAACAAATCCAAAACCAACAAGTTGCACAACTAGCCACTCAAGAAGCGCAAACACAATTAGCTGCACAACAAGCTGCTCAAGCCGCTCAAGATGCTGAAGATACTCAAGCTACCCAACAAGCACAAGCCCAGGCTCAGGCCCAAGCACAAGCTCAAGCCCAATACCAAGTTCAACAAGCACAAGCATAGGAACAAGTGCAAGCACATGCACAAGCACAGTACCTTGCACAACAAGCAACCCATCAACAAGCATATCAACAAGCGCTGAAGCAATACCAAGAGTAGAAAGAAGCAACCTGATTAGTAGCCCAACAACAAGCATTTTTGGCACAACAACAAGAAGAAGCTCAACAACAGGCACTATTAGTGCAACAACAGGACCAACATCAAGCATTGTTGGTACAACAACAATTACAATCATACTTGGCGCAACAAAATGTGCAAGCACCATCCACCAATACACCAACCAAGCCACCCATCCCACTGACAATTGAACCATAACAAAACATCTTCACTCCACCCCATGATCCGAAAAATGATGTGACATCACAAATCAGGTTGCTCTCACAACAAGTGCTTGATCTTATGTCAGGGAAAACCATGAAGAAACCCAACAACTTGTGTCCTTATCTATTTGACAAGAGTCTTGAAATGAAACCATTCCCAAAGGGATTCTAAATGCCCAAATTTGATAAATACCGTGAGACTGGAAACCTTGAAGATCACATCAGTGAATTCCAGGCGCATTGCATGGAAGTTGCATATGACGATACATATCTAATGTGGCTATTTCCTAGAAGTTTTGCTAGCCAAGCCATGGAGTGGTTCTCTCACCTTCCTCCTGGCATCAAAAAGTTCCAAGAAATAGTAGATGTATTCATAAAGAAATACGGATTTAATATCGGTATGGATGTCAGTCTAGAGGAACTATTAGCTCTGAAACAAGGTAAGAATGAATCATTTGCTTCCTTCTTGCAATGATGGTGATCCAAGGCCAATCAGAGCAAATGGGCCATGGTTGAAGAACAACAAGTTTGCAATATCATCTCAAATCTGGAGGGAACCTTGGCATTTCACCTCAATGTGCAAGGTATCACCACATATGATCAATTGATCTCCAAGGTGCTTAACATTGAATGAGCCCTTATTTCACAAGGGGGGACACCGTATATCCTAAAAAACACAACAATCACCCATCCACCAGCTATAATGACAAATCTCGCACATGGGTGAAGAACATAAACATTACCAATGATGGTGTTGTCAATGCCAAAGTTGTCATTAGTGCCCCTTGAATAAACATGCACCCCAACAACAACAACCCCAAAACAACCATCAGAACAATCATCAAGCTAACATTGTGACTCAGTAGCCAAACAATCAAACAATCAACAATGTGAACGATCAAATGTGGCCACCCCAACGAAATAAAAACTCCCCCAAGTGAAAGTACATAGCCCTTGGGGAATGAGTTGAATCCATCATGAAGAGGCTAGTGGTGGAAAAACTCATCACAATCCCCACTTATGAAAATTATCAAGAACCCTTGGTAAAACCACTGTGGTACAATGAAAATCACCTTTGTGATTTCCATAAGATCAAGGGACACACCACTGCCAGTTGTATGAGGTTAAAAAACCTGATTCAAGACCTTATTGATGATAAAATAATAAATGTGGAACAATCGGCAGGAAATCAAAACCTCAATATCTACACGAATTCGATGCCCAATCATAACAACAAAGGGAAAAATAACAATGATAAGGGAAAGGGTACCTTCAAGAGCGTGAATCATGTATACGACCATGTCATCGCATCCCTAGATGAGTATTTCACTGTTATCACCATCAAAGGAGCCTAGGCTGATTGTGGATTCACCACAAGAGGTGGAAAAATCACCATCGCAAGGTCATCTCAGCCTCCTAGACCACCTACTTCCAACCCAAGATCCATTCCCAATGGCTATAATGTCCTTGATTAGCTGAAAAGAACCCCAACTCAAATATCCATCATGGAGTTGCTAAAAATTTCATCAGCCCGTAGGAAGATCCTTGAAGAAGCATTGGCTTCATCCACCATCTCCATAGATCTTGATGTTGAACAATTCCAAGCGATGGTCAGAAACATCATTACCCCAAATATTCTTACATTCTTCAATCAATATTTTCTGGCTCAACCATCTCACAATCGTGCACTCCATCTATAAGTCCTAGTGCATAAGAACAAAGTCAAGAGAGTCTTGGTGGATGGAGGTGTAGGTTTAAACATTTGTTCCCTCAAGCTCATAAAGAATCTGAAAATCTCTGAGGATTCCATTGAAAAAGGAAAAGGCATCACAATCAGGGCTTACATCAAGAAAGAGTGTCTCGGGGCACAATCCAACTCCGTATTTAAGTAGGGTCAACAATTATGGAAACCACCTGTCAGGTCCTTGACCTCAATTTTCCTAACAATATTCTCCTGGGGTGTCCATGGATCCATGCAATGCAAGCAGTAGCATCAACTTTCCACCAATGTGTCAAGTTCACATACCAAGGCCAAGATGTCACTATCCATGGGGATGTCGAACCCTTCTCTTACTACAAAATCCTAGAGGCAAAATATTACAAAATCCCCCAAGTGCCTAAAAATGATGAAGGCCCATCAACTCCATACATTGACCCGACTACTCTCACCTTCACTTCTACGACAGAGATACCTGCCATCCCTACCATCTCCGATATCAAGGTCATAATCCAGGACAATGGGTGTGGACACTATACAATTCCAAAAAATGATTTTGTGGTAGGAGAGTTACTACAATGTCCTAGGTCATGAGGACGACCACAATCAAATGATGCTTCCTTATCCCAAACCTTCACAATAGGTTCCTCCAACTTCAAAATTTGGGGAGATCTTGGCCAAGAAGTAATAGAAGAGGACCCATCCTATCTCCTATACCAAGACAATAAACCAATACTCGATCTACCTATGGATGATAGTAGTAAAGGATTACAAATGATGCTTGCCATGGGCTATGATAGAAATAGAAAGCTTGGAAAAATGATAATAGTCTTCTAATACCCATCATTCCTGAGACGCGAATGAAAATTCTTGGCCTTGGATGTACCCCTCTGAGTATAACCATACATGGCCAAAATTCCCCGGTTAAGAAGGTCAAAACTCCTTAGCAAACAACAACCACCCTTCAATTGCTCGTATCCACTGGTATGCCCTTAGACAATTTCACGTTTGACATAATTGTCATCTGCAGCAGTAGTGATGAGGAAGATGCCATAACTAACTTACCTAGGATTTTTGAGAATTCCTCTATCCTCATGATTAGTACCGTGTCATTTGAGTCAACCAGCCAAACCCATGAAATCAACCTAGTATACACCCAGCTGATCGATTACAACCAACAAGGACCACCAGTTTTAGACACTTTCAAAAATGATGAAGCACTCTTAGAATTCATGGGATTGTGGAGCACGATAACATGCGGAGATCACAAGGCTAGGTTTGATATCATTCTGGACACACAAGCTTACTATGGAGAGACGATTGAATCCTTTAGTTGCAAAAGTGAAAACTTGAGAATAATCTCAAGGTCTTTGAGTGAAAACCACACTGTGGCACTCTCTGTCCCTAAAAAGAGTAAAAACAAATGACGTATCCAATGGTGAAAACCTCTTTGAGGTGCTTGAGGATGAAGGATTCAATCTTCCCCTTAGTGCTCTACATCAGGAAAAGTCAGCAGTTCTAGCCAAAAAATGCAATCCAGTCAACTTGGGAATAGAGGACACTCCGCATATCACATTTTATGCTGAATCATTAATGTTAGAAGAACAGGAGCTCCTAGTTTCTTTCTTAAGGGAGAGAAAAGTCAACTTTGCATGGAGCTATGCCAACATTCTTGGGCTTGATCCGAAGATAATGGTCCACCATCTAGTAGTCTACCCTGAAGAAAAGGATGTTAGATAGAAACTTAGAAAAATGCATCCCTAGATAGCCTTGTTGGTTAAAATGGAGTTGAAGAAGCTACTTGATGTAGGGTTCATATGACCAATTGACTATCTCTAGTGGGTATCAAATCTGGTACTTGTTTCAAAGCCCGATGGGGGCATCTATATATACACAAACTTTAGAGACCTAAACAAGGCATAAATCCAAAAGACAACTTCCTGCTTCCCAACATTGATATGATTGTAGACATGACCGTGGGACATGAGATGCTTTCACTGATAGAAAAATTCTCTAGGTATAACCAAATCATGATAGCCAAAGAGGATCAACATAAAACAACTTTTACTTGTCCATGGGGGACATATTGCTAGAAAATGATGCTATTTGGCCTAAAGAACGCTGGAGCAACATATCAAAGGGCCATGACCTTAATATTTCATGACATGATCCATAAGGTTGTGGAATCTTATGTCGATGACATATTGGAAAAATCCAGAAAAAGAAGGGACCACATAGCAGCATTAAGTGCCATATTTGATAGACTAGAGGAATACAAGGTCCACCTTAATCCAAAGAAGTGCTTCTTCGATGTACAATTAGGGAAGCTGTTGGGATACATTTTTTCTATGAGAGGAATTGAAATAGATCCCGCTAAGGTAAAGGAAATCGTAGAGATGGAGGCACCCAAGACTTTGAAGCAGCTAAGAGGCTTACAAGGCAGGCTCCAATCAATCCACCAATTCACAGCTCAGCTAGTAGACAAGTCAATCCCATATTCTCACCTACTCCACAAGGGGAGGGCGTAAAAGTGGTATGACAAGTACGGTCAAGCCTTTAACAAAATTGAAGAGTATTTTCTCACACCTCCAGTGCTTATTCCACCAATCCCAAGAAAGCCTCTAATACTCTACATATCAGCAATAGCAGCAGCTCTCGATGCTCTCCCAGCTCAACATGATGAAAATAGAATAGAGAGATCCATCTACTACATCAGTCGAACCAAGGTAGGGCATGAGTTAAACTATTCCTTCATTGAAAAAGCTTGTCTAGTAGTGGTGTTTACCTCACAAAAGTTCAAACACTACATGTTAACACATAAAATCAAACTCATTGCCAAGATTGACCCACTCAAGTATCTACTTTCCAAGGCAGTGCTCATAGGAAGGATGGCCAAGTGGGTCATGATCCTATCAAAATATGACATCGAGTATGTGGAACTGAAGGCTATCAAAGGGAAAGCTATTGCAGACCAATTGGCAGAATCACCAATGTACTCAGAGAATCCATCTTCAACTTGACCATAGCAGACCATTGGAAGTTGTAATTTGATGTCTCCTACACAATATTCATTAGGAGCCTGGGTATTTTTCATCACTCCATAGGGAGATTGCATACCAAGGTCCTACAAGTTGGCATTTCCCTGCACAAACAATATCATAGAATATGAGGCTCTAACCATAGGAATCATAATAGTAGTGCAGTGGCATATCATGGCTCTCAAGGTATATGGGGATTCATAGCTAATAATCAATCAAGTGAATGATGAGTATAAGACTAAAGATGACAAGCTCACTCCATATAAGAAATTGGTAGAAAGCCTTAAGGAGTCCTTCATTGAGATCACATTCGAGTAGATACCTAGAGTAAACGACAGAGTGGAAGACACCATGGCAACAATTGGATCCCTACTGGATATCCCTTGCAATGTCCCAAAGCATGGATTCCTAGTAGAGCAACTTCTCGTGCCTACATTCGAGGTACCATAGTTAGAATTCATGTGCAAAATCGTTGGTCCTAGTGATCCTTGGTACCATGACATATACACTTATCTAAGAATAGGAGTCCTCCCAGCTGACATAACCTCAAACCTTAAGAAAACCTTTGTCAAGAAAGCATCCCTGTTTGTCATCCTAGGAGGAACCCTTTGCCATAGTAGCATAGAAGGAACCTTGTTACGCTGCTTAAACACTAAGGAGGCATTGACCACCTTAACTGAGGTATATAACGGTATTTGTGGTTTGCACTCAAGCGAAATGACCTTGGCCAAGAAATTGCTGAGGATGGGGTATTATTAGCCTACTATGGAAAGAGAAGCACATGACTATGTCAGAAGGTTTCTACAATGTTAGCAGTATGGGGACCTCATCCATGCTCCAGCTCAAGAGCTTCATCCTATTGTCACACCATGGCTTTTTTCATAGTGGAGGCTTGATCTCATTGGAAAAATCACCCCCACCTCATCCAATGGCCACAAGTTTATCATCACTGCTATTGAGTATTTCACCAAGTGGGTGGAAGCCATACCCATGACATACATTACTGGAAAGTAGATATCAAAGTTCATCTTGAACTACTTAATATCCCGTTACGGTGTCCCACAAGCCATTATCTCAGATAATGGGACACCATTCAAGAATCAGGATGTTCGTGACCTATACGACAAATTCAAAATCCAACATTGCTTTTCCACTCCATATTATCCCCAAGGAAATGGCCAAGCAAAAGCCACCAATAAAACCATTTTGAAAATCCTCAAAAAGATAGTCAATAACACAAGTTGTGACTAGCTTCTATAGCTAAATCCCACCCTCTGGGCCTATGGATCTAGCATCCACACACCCATAGGTTCCACCCCATTCTCCCTGGTCTACGGATCATAAGCCATATTACCCATCGAGATTGAGCTCCCATCACTGAGAATATCACTGCAAAATCTCATCATGGATGAAGAATACTAGGTATCAAGATTGAACGAGTTGGAGCTTTTGGATGAGCAGTGTATGGATGCCTTAAATTATTTGTAGGTCTATTAGAACCGACTCAAGAGGAGCTATAACAAGAAGATCAAGAGTCAGACATTCCAGGTAGGAGAATTGGTGCTGAAGGAAAATCAGAAGAACATTCCAAATCCAAATGGCAAAGGAAAATTTGTACCCAACTAGTTGGGACCATTTGTCATCATAGCAAGCTATAAGTTAGGGGCATATCAGTTATCAACACCCAAAGGGGAACCACTGCAAGAGCCCATGAATAACTCCCATCTCAAAAAGTTTTATGCCTAGTCTTGCAGGGTGTAAAACCAAAAAATACAAAAAAATTAGAAAATGTCTTGAAAAAATGGTCACCTTGATGAAAACCCGACAAACAGGCGTCATGGTGACAACAAAAAAATTTTAAATTTTTAAAAAAAAAAAATCAGAAAAAAGGATTAAAAAAATAGTAAAGAGAAAAAATCATCCTCTAGTGAAAACCACTTCGGTGGCGCTTTGGGCAAGTACCTCAGTGAAAACTTGGAAAATAGGCACCTTGTGTAAATAATCACTTTCCATCCACCAGGATCTTCACAACTTATTCTACATCATCCATCCATCGCATTCCACATCTCTATCCATCACCCATCTATTCGACATCCGCATCATAGCTTGTCATGTGTTAGTGTCATGATCCCTCCTAGTACTACTCGACCCATTCAAGTCAGTTTGTCTTGCCTATATTGGAGTAGTCTATTGCATCATGCTAGGGGTGTGTTCTCATTGGATCAGATTCATGTATGTTCTTGAAGTCCCCAAAATTAGAAAATCCAAAAACATCAAAAAATAAGAAAATCCAAAAACATAAAAAAATCAAAAAATCCAAAAACATCAAAAAATCATATCAAAATCCCAAAACATTCAAAATAGTCAAAATCCAAAAATAGGTCAAAAAGTCAAAAAATAGAGTCATCTTGTTGAACTATGGGTCTCTAAGCCTTGAACGTAGGCAAGGTTGATCTTTGATCATCCCCCGAGACACTTAGGTCAGTCCTTTAGGAGTCCACCATAATAAACTGGCAATCCATCTGTTCATATCTCATCAATAATCGAGTCTGTGTTAGTCGAACTACGTGGTCTCTGCATGTATAATGGGAAAGGCTAATCTATTGATTAGCCCTTGAGGCCCCTAGGATAGGTCTTTAGGTTAGGTCTTGGTCAAAATCTCAGAAAACCCCAAAAAGATTAGAAAATTTGAAAAGAAAAACATTTGTAAAATCTAAAAAATACCAAAAAAAGCCTCATAATAGTTCATAAAACTTCAAAAACATCCAAATATTTGAAAAATCCATCTGTCTCATCTCACTTTCACCCGCAATAAACATCACTCATAATAAACAATCGTCATCCTCAACCTTTGGTAAAACAGTTGGAAACAAGTCTATTGGTTCAAAAGTGAACTCAAATGTCAAAGTCTCAAGTCTAGGTCAACATGTAAACAAGTTGGTCAAATCTTTGTGTGAATATCCTTCCATCCAATCAGTCCCATATCAATCATCTGATATCATCATGTCCTAGGATGCATCCTTCCTACAATGGACATCAACATTAGGCATCACCGTAGTTTAGTCTTGGCTAGCGGTATTGAAGAACATTAGCTTGTTTGTTTACTTTATCTTTGTCTTTTGAGTTATCTTTTTGTGCCCATTGCAATGACCTCTTGATGATGTCCCAAAACAAAGGGATTTAGAGAGAAAGGAATGGGGAAATGATCATGATCTTTTTATCTGTTGCACTTGTCGGATATTCTTGTAATATAACCTTGGTCATGTGTGCTTTGTTTGAGTGAAGGGAAGGTATTTTAGATATCTTGTTGACCACATAGGAAGGCTTGCTTTTCTATGTTTTGGTCCAGGATGTCTAAAATATCTGAACTGCATTTTGAATAAGGTTCCGTATATTAGGTGTGAATAGGAGTACTCCTATCTAATTGTCAAGTCAAAGTCCATCACACTAAGTACAATGCCATCCTGGTTCTTTATACCTTGATGCATCGTACCCTATGTGTAATCAAACATAAGGTAATTGGACCTTTTAAAATCCCAACTCCTTGGTATGCATCATCATCATCATCATCATCACCTCATTTCTTGTTGGAATCTCTTGCTTTCTTCCATCCTCTTTCGTGCTAACATGGTACCATGACAATTAATCACAAATCATTATTGTCATTGCATTAATCTTGCATCCACAAACCGTTAGCATTTTGCATATTTCATATCATATAACATAGAAAACATAATCATACCATATGCATTGCATCTCCATCATTGCATAATATAGATTGGTTATTCTAAGCATCTCATAAACCATAACATAAACATTTCATTAATCATCCCATATAATCCATATCACGCATCTCATAAACATCCATTGCATAATCATACGAGCATACCATGACCACTAGAATTATTAACAATCCATCACATCACATGCATATGTATCATCCATTTCCATAATCATATGGACAGGTCATAAAAGCATCCATTACGTCATCATATATACATCACATATCATATATCAAAATATCCATTTTGCATAAACATCATATCATAACACATGCATATATTGTTTCATAAAACATCATTTCATCACGTTATCATCATAACATCATAAGTGCATATCATACATGAGAAAATTACACACATATTATCATCCATCAAGTGCATAATATAGATATGTTAGTCTAAACATTTGCATACCAGAACATTTTGCATACATCATAAAAAGTGCATAAGAAAAGGTATGGGAAAAGAAATGCATCCATACATCATCACATAAGAATCATATAGTATCATCATCATAGCATCATAACATAGAACATCATTGCATCACATTGCACATCATATAGAAATAAGATCCATCCATAATGCATAGAAGTAGAATAGGACACATCATATCGGATAAATATCATCTCATCTCATATATCATCAAAATAAATATACTATCATGGTACAAAAAGAATTGGATCAAGTGTGTATCAAATATATAAGTACAAAGGCCCACTGGGCTATAAAAAATGAGCCTATGGGGCACAAAAAGAATCCTGTCTCTAAATAAAAATGAAGGTTAGCCCTGCTGGTTGTTGCCCTCGCCACCTGCTCTCTCCCCGTGATCCTCTGCGGGTCTATGGCCTATCCTCTATGAAAAATCTAGCACTCGGGCTGCCCTTGGCACAACCTAATAATAGTGCATCTTGTAGTAATCAGCCTCCTGAATGGCCTCCCTATACAAACGAAGTGGCACCATGCTCCAGGAGGAGGATGGAGACATAATCTCTATCTGCTGCCATCTGCCCATCTCTGCTATTACTTGTAGCTCTGTAGCCTATCTCTGCTGGACTTGGTCCCGCTCTTCCCACAACTGATCTCTCTTAGCCGTAAGTGTTTGTACCTATGCCTATAGTTGGAGAATATGTCCATCCCTAGGGTCTAGCTAGAGAGGTGGCTGCACGGGTGGCTAATCTTGATCCCCATCTCTGGGCGGTGTCAGAACCCTATCTTGGTGCCCATCTAGTCATCCCTAGTCTTGATCTTGTCTGAGGACATCCTATCTCTGCTCACTTACCTATTGATCTGGGAGTGGCTGATCCTATGGCCCCCTATCTTGATCTAGCTGATGTGGTGGTGGTCCTCCCCCTCCTTGACCCTCATCTCCATCCCCTCGACCCTGTCTTGCTCCCCTGCCTCTGGATCTGCATTGGGAAAATGGTGTCCCTAGCACTATAAATCGAAGAGGTGGCTGAAACCAATCTCTGTATGCCTACATCATGCTTGTGTCTACTTGACCCTAATCATATGACCATGGCTTGGCCACCAGCTACATAAAACTTTGCACTACCTCATGTGCAAGTATATTATAGCCCTAGGAGCTCTAGCTCATCATCCGTGCAAAAATGGCCACATACTGATCATCTGGCCTATCTCGTGGCTCACCGAATTTCCTTTGAACCCTGCCTGGTAGGTACATCTCAAGCATCGTGTGCTCCCTGCCATGCATTAGTCTGTCCTAGCGGGGAAGAAAAGATGTTGTACGTCATCATACCATGCAGGCCATCCAAGGTAGGGACGCCATGTGAACACCTGCATATCATCCAAAACTCTCCTCCAATGAGGAATCTCGTGTTTTCTTGTGTGGGTGAAATAAACACCTCCTCTATATCACCAGATAATTGGATCATCTAGCTCCATAGTAACTAGAACGACCCTCGAACAAAGCACAACAATGTGCTACCAAGCCTAGATGTGTAGTAGTGTAACGCTAGCCCCAAGAGCTCGACTATCTAGGTATGCAAACTCGTGCAAATCTTTGTACAGTGAGGCTAGAAGAATTGGCCCCCATGCAAAGCATGTCCATCACCAAACCATGCGCTCCCAAGTGAGCCCCCATCTAGGATTAAAGTATCAGCCCCATCGATCTGGTGCGACAAGACCTGATATGATAACTGCAATAATAAGGTGGAAGGGTGACACAAAGAGCCTATAACTCTCTAACTCAATCTGACCCTCATAGAAAACAAGCTCATCCTGGTCCATGACATCGTAGTAGGCCTCCCTCCCGACATCCACATCATATATCACATGCTCTCCATGGACGGGAAATTTGTGGATCCCCACACATCCTCTAGGGTGATCGTCGCCTCACATATCAGGAGGTGGAAGGAGGATGTCTCACTATGCCATCTCTCAGTGAGTGTCATCATCATACCCAAGTGTGTCCAAATGGGCCAAGCATAAGCAATATACCAAAGATCGATGGCCTATAGATGCTCTTGCTGTCGATCGGGCATATCATCCAAAGTGCCAAATAGTACCTGGGACCTATGCTCATGTGAATATAGTATCATCGCCTCCTCTTGCATTAGGAAAGTCACCATGTTAAAATTATCAAAAATTGTGATCCTAATTTGTCTTAGCATACCCAAAGCAACCTCAACGTCACTGTTTGTGGGTGCGGTACAGTTTGAAAGTTTCAAACTGCACCGCTAGGAGTCTTTGACCCTCAAAACTCCACTGTGGCATCGTAGTCTATGTGTGCAGCCCAGTTTGACCTAAACCCTAAATTGGAAAAGGGACCGTCGTGTTGCATTTTTCATATGCGGTTGGGTTTTGAATTTAAACCCTAATTCCAAACTGTGCCATAGCGTTGCTACTCATGACTGCGACATAGTTTGAGGCTGCGCAATGCTGAATTAAACTTTCCAGTGGTGCAATACAAGACCACTCCTAAACACTAAGTTTCCTAGCCTAATAAATGCGCACAAAAATTGAAAAACAAAGTTGGGTCAAGTTGACTCACCCGTGGTCTAGTGCCAGGTAGCCTATGGTGTGTGCGTACTCTATCCGAGATGTGTCAGGGAAGCTATCATTGTGCCATCTTGCAAAGGGGTCAAAGCTCAAAATTTCAAAATCTCTGAAGGCTGAATGTGAAAATGAATTGGAAGTGGCCCCTCAAGGCCTATTTAAGCTTAAAAATTAGGGTTTTTTGACCCTGTTTAGCCATCCAGCTAGGGTCTTTGACCCCCGATCCTGGTTTCGCTTGACTAAGGGTTGTTTTGCACCATTTTTTGCATTCTAGAGCCTTTTTGGACCCATCAGAAACCTTGTCCCTCTTTTTTCGTGAGATCACCCAAAAATCTGAATTTTCATCCGATCTCTCAAGGGGGCAGTATATCGGCATGTTTTCTCTTGCCGGGGCAATAGTGGGGCAAATTTTGAAATAATTTTTTTTTGACTTTTGATCGAGATAGTTTATTCTTTGAACTAATGTAATGAGTACTTTGATTCAAAGAGGGGAAAAATGTAGACATGGAAAATATACCGACATACTTGATCTCGATTACTAACACCATTTCGTCCCGAATCACCTTATCAGCTTATCATCACTCTTCATCCCTTAATTAAATAATCATTTATCTAATTAAGTCATTCTCTCTTGTTAATTAAATCAATCAATTTGATCTAATTAACCATAGGTCTCTATTTAATTAAATAATTCATTTTATTTGATTAAATCTCTAAAGTCATCTTATTAAATTAAATAAATTAAACCTTGTTTAATTTAATGTAACATCATCCCCTTTAGTTAAATAAATTAAATCCTTTATTTAATTAAATCTAAATCACATTCTTCTCATCCTTTGATTTAAATCAACCCATAAATCTAAATCAAATAGTCACATCATCTAATCCCTCATTAAATTAATTAGACCTTGATTAATTTACTCCTAATCTCCAAATTCCTCTGGCTTTTGCATCTTGCACATGAAAATGCATTTAATGGATTTATTAAATCCCTATTTTCTTTCAACTTGGAATCTTAAGGGGAACATTCCTCCAAGTTTAAAAATCCCTCCAAGTGGATTTGTCCTTCCAACAAGAAATTCATTCCTTCTTACATGTCCTTGTGCATTGATCCAAGTGGCATTTAATTCATTCTTTTCCCCTCTTGCATGTCATTTCACTATTTTCAAATTCCACCTAATTTCATTTATTGTGCACATTCATCAAAATGTGCTCAAGCTTCCTCCATTCACATCTTGACAAGTGGCACTTTCCCATTGGGTGTTGAATGATCACACATTCATCCCATTTTGCATTTCTCCATCTTGTCTTTCTATAAATAAGAGGCTTCTCTCCTCATTTTGATCATCCACAACTTGAGAAAGTTTACTATACTCAATTTTATCCTCAAGCATATATATTTTCATCAATTTTATCAAGGTATTAGCTAGGTTATGCAGATTTTCATCATGGAGCTCAAGTGAATCTTCAAAAAAGTGGATAAATCTTCATCACTCATCAACATTGCATCATAGGAGTTGGGAAAGGGCCAATTTTCATATCAAATTGGCACCAATTCCCCCATGCGATCAAGAGTTTTCTTGCTTAATTAGGATTTCATTTCTTTCTCATTGTGTTCTTCAATTTTATTTCCTATTTTGAGCATTGCTAATGGATTTTGTGGGAAATCTTGATTCTTACTTGCATTGGACCTAACTATGTGTTTGTTTATTGTGCTTATACAGGTCTAGGATTAGGGTTCTACAACTATTAATGTATTTAAGGTTGTATATGTTGAGGATATTGAGAAAATTGTAATAAAATAAGTTACAGGTTGGTGGTGCAGTGAAGTTCAGTATGGTAGCTAGCTCAGTATATTGATGATAAGAGGTTATGGATCAAAGGGTTTTTTGTCTAGTATATCTAGTTTATCCACATGAATTTTCAGAGGTTCGCATGAAGATTTAATTGAGTTATGAGTATTTGTGTTCTGATAGTTGTTCTGTTGCTTCAGCTGGTGTTCCTGAAAGAAGATGATGTGATTCTAGTAACGTGAAGTGTTGTAGATACTTCTATAGTAATTCATGATGCTTGTGGATGTTTCTAGATTGTGCTCTATCTGTGTTGTTGATACGCCTTGATCGTTGTGCTCGCGATTGGTGATTTTCTTTTGTGAGTTCATATTTTTCATGTTCATGGCCGACAAGGTGATTGTAGCGTGTTGTGGATCTTTGAGGAATAATTTTTGAAGGTGTTCTAAATTTGAGGATGTTGTTTTGGGTCCTTATTATGTTTTGGCTGACATTGTTTCAGTTCACATTGTAAATTTTTCATTATTTTGGGCTGACAATTTGTACACATTTCATATTTTATTAAAGCCGACATCTAATTGATGTTATCCCTAGTTGCGGATATATATGATTGATTTTTTATACCATTTGGAGGAATGGTGAGCGAAGGTATGTGAAGTATGCTCTATGCTAAGTGTGAATAATGTTCTAATCTTTCGAAAGTAGAAGTAAAGTGTGAAGAAGAGTGAGAAGATGAAAGTGTGCTTAACTGGAATTGTAATCAGGCATTAGCAGATGCTATTTTCTCATTTCAAAATCTTTCAAATGTATCTGTAAGAAAATGAGTCTTATTTGGGTAGTAAGCCTTTTGTATTTGAGCAGTGTGCTCTAGGTAGTGTGCTTGAATGCATGTGCATTCCCCATTTATCATACTTTTAATAGAGTATAATCTTGTGGACTAACCTCCATCGTGGTTTTTCCCCTAATAGGGTTTCCACGTAAAAATCTTGGTGTTATGTGTGTTTCTAATGTGATGATGGTTTATGCTTTCATGTTTATTTATTAGATATGAGAATACGTTTAATAAGTATAATTTTTGTGACAACTGATTCACCCCCCTCTCTCAGTTTTCTACCTTTGTGTTGCCAAAAATTGTTATCAAAGCAGGTTCCTCAGAAGAAGTTTAATAGCTTGAGGTGATCCGAGATGGCGACATATAAGAAGGATAGTCTGAGATTTGATGGAACTAATTATTCTCTATGGAAGGATCAAATGGAGTGTCATCCGAGATGTATTGGTGAACCTTACTAGACAATTACAAAGAATAGGTATATCATCCCACAAAATGGTACTTCTACTATAGGAGAGATTAAAGATGCCGAATACAATATCAGGGCTAAGGAAGCATTGTTGAGTGCTGTGACCGATACCGAGATGCCAAATGTAATGGAGCTGAAGATTGCTTATGATATCTAAATCAGATGTGTCGGTGGAACATTGTATGAATTATAAATTGTTGCTAAAGTGCTCAGATTCTTGCTTATTGCATACAAACACAAAGCTGCTACTATTGAGGAGATATGGATTGTGACAAATGTAAGCAGAGTCATGTTGATTGGTAAGCTTGCTGCTTTTGAGTTAAGTGAGTTTGGTGAATCTCTTCTTAAGAAAGAATCTGCATTCAAAGCTACTATCTCCAGAAAATATAAGTAGAGATATGATCTAGGAGAAAGTTCTAGAAAAATGTCCAAGTATGAGCAAGAAATGAGAGATATTGAAGAAGAAGAGAGAAAACTAGATGATCTTGAAGCATTTTTTGTCAAGAGGGTACCTAGAGGAGAAGGTAAGTATAAAGGGAAATTTCCTCTTAAATCTTTTTCTTGCAATAAGATAGGTCATTTTTCCTTAAGGTGTCCTGAAAGAGTTCCTAATGTTGGAAACAAGCAACACTGAGAGGGGGGATGAATCAATGTTCTACAAAAATTAACTTTAATATTTTTATCTTTAATCCACATAGAACACTCAATCAAGAATAATTTGTAGAAATTGAAAGCAAGAAACCACAACAACATAACACAAATATTTTTATGTGGAAACCCTATTAGGGGAAAAACCATAGTGGATGGCCAATCCACAATATGTTCTGAGTATATCCAAAAAGAAAAATTACAATATGGGAATGCACTTGCATTCAGGCCCACTACCTAGAGCTCACTGTTCAAATTAGAAAGGAACACTTCCTTACAGAGTTTTGGATTAGATCCAAGAAAATGAATTGAGAGAATAGCATATACAAATTCTTGATTACAGTTCTAGTTAGGCTCAACAGTCGATCTTCTATCCTTTAGACTGATTCTGCACTTTTGCTTTGCTTTGCTTTGACTCACACCACAAAAACTTTAATGCACAAGTAAAACTATGCATAATCACTTAATCTCCCTTCTAATATTCACAACACACATAGAAAAATCTTCTACATACATCAGAATGATATATTCAATCTCATATATATATCCATGACTAAAGATTTAATCACTATAAGTTGACTCTAACAAAATAGAAAAACATTTGCAATTGTTGGATCAAATCATGAGAAATATTAAATGCACATCCAAAATGGTTGGCCACAACATAGATTGGACCAAAAAAAATGCACAAACACAAAACCACTTGACCAAACACTCCTCAAATATCCACGACACTTGAAATCATTCGAGTCGGCTAACAAACATAGATAATCAGAAAAATATCCAATCAGATCTCCAAACTTGCACACAACTTGATACAAGGCATTGAGATTTTTGAACAACACAAGACATGCATTGATCAACCTCTCATGAGATCCACAACTCAAAATATCAACAAAAAATTTGTACATGAGTTGATGAACATAAAACAACCAAATGCTTTGTTCTTCCTGATTGTCTTCAAATTGTCTGCCGGTATGAGCAATTTATGACATGTGGATCCAATTACCGACTAGGGTTTCCATCAATGAAAACACCAGATAACATTTGCAGTGTCTCTTGCCAACAATATCCCCCTTTGGCATTGATGGAAACACTTAGTGAAAAATGACTAAGTGTCAGATCAGTACCAACATGAATTACACTGCCACTTCAAAACTTCAAAAATAATCTTCAATCTCAGCTCTGAAAATGCAACACCCCTAAGATGAATATACATTTTTCACTATACAACTCTCCCCCTTTGACATCAATGGAAAAAAAATGGGTAAACCAAAAAATTTCAAAATTTCAGATTGTACAAAACTTACACAAATTTGAAAACATCCACAAAATCCTTCTTCAGCATGCTTAGATTTGTGTCCCAAACCCTTTTGAAAATCTCTAGAATTGTTATGTGACCACAAAGTAAATAGGATTAAGTTTCTATAGACTCAATATTCATTGGGTCATTGGATGCCATATCATCTTGGGCTTCCTTTAAAGCACTTGCCATTATTTCAATTTTTGGACCAATTAGTCCTCTCAGCTCGCTTACTCTTCCTACAATCTTGTCATTTTCATGCTTCAAGCTTCTTATTTTGTCAAGTAGAGATATTACTTGAACTTCTTGCTTACCAATATCACCAGGTAACGAATCTAAAGTGTCAGAAATAGTAGCCGATTTTTTTTCAAGATCCTTCACCTACTTCTCATTGACTTCAGTAAATTTAGACAAAAACAAACATGACTTATAAGATTTTCCACCTTCAGTTAGAGAACCTTGAATATTCTTCATATAGGTGGCTAACAGAGTTTTATCATTTTCAATCATTTGCTTCAACCTACCAAACCTTCTTCCATCAAACTCTTTCTGTACTTTAACAATGGCTGATCTCTCAAGACACTCAAAGTGAGTACTTACATAATTTATGAGCTTCTTTAGTTCACCAGAAGGGGAATTTGATGGATCCTTAGCATGGGTTGGCATAAGTTTCTCCAGAACTCCAGAAGCAAGACCCAAAAGTTCATTGTCCTCAATGTGGGACTTCAAAAATTCTTCTTTGGCTTTTGCCTAGGAAAAAGAAGCAACTTTCATTTTCTGAATTGGGGACATGGTGGATAGATTGATCAGACCTTCAACCAATTTAGGATCGAATTCTTCCTATTGATCCACCAGAAATTTCTTCACTGCCTCGGCAGTGTCTCTTGCATCCATTGGAATTTCCTTAACCTAAACCTTTTCTTCTTCATCACTAGGTTCTTCAACAAATGTTTCTTGATTGCCTTTAGGATTTTCAACTTCTTCATTTAGCATCTCCTTTCCTTCATTTGAAACAACCTTAGGAGCTTCAGTCTCCATAGGTATTTCTGCATTACCCACATCAGGAGGAATCTGATTGTCCTTAGTACCTGCATTCACCTCCTCATGCACTGGATTAGATACAACATCTTCATCATTCACTTCCTTAACATTAACCTTATTCCTTGACATGAATGCTTCCAGAATCTTCTTTGTTTCATCAACAACAACACCAATTTCACTGGTCATCAGTTTATTTACCCTTGTTTTGATTTTGAACTCCTTAGCTTTTTCCAAGAGTGAATTCATCTCCTCAATACATTTTAGGACACAATTCTGCAAGGACTCTCTTTCTCATATTTTCTTCTTCTGTCCTAGCACCTACTCTTCTCATCTCCAAAAAATCATACAAACTCTTGGGTAAACTAGAAATAATTTCAACAAGAACATTATTGAAAATATTCAAATGTTTAATTGTTTTTTCCTCAAGAATTCTTTGACTTGATTCATCAAAACTTCCATACCATTTGTAGAGAGGCTTGAGGTTTCCATCCTTACAAATAGCATTATCAACTTCTTCTATTGAAATACCTGGCTTGTCAGTCTTTACCTTCTTCTTTTCCTTTTCCTCTTCATTGGAGGATTTACCCTTGGATAGCTTTGTAGCCTGAGTTCCGGTAGCCTTCATTTGTATCATATAATGGTCTGTATCAGTCTCCTCATCTTTTGAGACAACTTCATAGGTTCTTGTGCTCTTTTTCTTCTTCCTCTTACTGGAAGCCTTGTATTCAGTTTGCATAGGAATTGAATTGGATGTAGGAGTGGATGGGGATGGAGAATTCCTTGTAGATCTAGTGTGGGAAGAGGATGCTCCCAAATTAGTAGATTGAGTTTTTGCTGGCTTTTATCCTACTTCTGCTTCATCTCTCTTCCTTCTGGCTTCTTTCAATGCATTTGTAGATATCCCAAAGCTTTCTACAATGACTTCTACTTATTTTCTTACTCTTTTGATAAGCTTAGGATTTTTCAGCTCATCATGCACCTACATAGTCTTTTCAGCATAGGTGCCAAACCTCTCCTCTTCCAGATCCTAAGGTTTTCCCAACAAATGTTCTGCATACATCTCCAAGATGTTCTCCTTGACTTCATATCCCATAGGAATAATCCATACCATTCTGGGATCGAAAACTTCCATTAGGCATTGATCAATATCCACCACAAAGCAAATTGTATCTTTGTACTTCTCTACAATTGAGATCGGAATTATTTCTCTAGCATGCATCATATTATGATTTTTTTTGAAATACCCCCAGGGAGCAGTTGCTCTAGTTTGTCTATCACTAGATCCATATAGAATATCCCTTATTTGAAAAACTAAAGGCTGGTCAATCTTCCAATGAAATTTTCCAACACCTGGAACCTCACCCATGAAGTAAAAGAATAGACATAGAAACAAATTACCATACTTAAAAGTATTCTTTTTGTCTTTCTTGATCTTAGCCAGATTCTCCATCAGCTGACCTTTGAGTAGCTCACACAAGTCATAATCTACATTTTCTTTCACCATCTGATAGGCTACATAAATGGCAGTACCAGATATTGAATTGTCCTGGCTGGAGTGGTAAATCTTGTACCCAATGACCATAGATGCAAATTTCACATCCACTTCGACAATGTCCTCGATTGTCATTTCCCTTCTATCAAAATGTGCACCTGTTGCATTAGTGACCTTTTGATTCTTTACAAATTTCAAAATTGGTAGTCCACCGAAGGAATTTAGACCTGTGACTGTGCTTATAGCCTCATTCATAATCTTGAAAGGTATATTTAGCCACATGAACTCGACATGAACTGGGATCAAAATATATCTGACCCATTCGCTTTCCTCAAATATGGGGAAGTTCCCCATCTACATGAACTTCTTCTCTTCTATGGTTTTGTATTCCATCTTAATAGTGAAATCTTCTCCAATTATGTGGTTGGAATACAAATTCAATAGTTGTGAGCTTCCTAACTCTTCAATATTGGCATCAATGTAAGCTCTAATGTCTTCAGTATGCAAGAAACCATACGATACAAAAGAAAACGCACTGAGGGGCTTGGTTTCAATAGACTTATAAGGATGGAATTTGAACTTCGGATAGGGTCTATCCTTGAATTCTACTACCAATGGAGTGGCCATTTTACAAATTCAAAAATTCACAGGTTTTTTCGATAAATACCTTTTTGTCAGATCAGGGTTTGGTTGCTGAATCTTCTTCACACTTGAATCTTGCCACAACTCAGTAAAGTTCACCTCAGGGCTCTTCAAACTTTCAAAATGCAAAGTGACAAATGAGGGATAAAATGTCCTTTTATCATTTGCACACCTA
Organism: Sequoia sempervirens; assembly: GCA_007258455.2. Classification (NCBI taxonomy): domain Eukaryota; kingdom Viridiplantae; phylum Streptophyta; class Pinopsida; order Cupressales; family Cupressaceae; genus Sequoia; species Sequoia sempervirens. The sequence goes on along the minus strand of VDFB02000015.1, from coordinate 197,742,969 downwards.
CCCCTTTTTGTCACAATAAATGCTTTAACCTAGCACATCCAGTTACCCTGTTCCATGCATAGTGACAGATAATTCTTGTGCGGATTGCCAATACTATATGATACTTTCTCCAATTGATTGAGCAACATCTAAAAGACATCTAAGCACATACTGAACTTATCCACATTCCAGTGTTAGTTACCAGCAAGGGGTTAATAGATTTTCTTGATAGCTCCCCCTAGGCCAAAGGCCTAAGACTAATTCCCAAAGGAATTACTAGAAGCAGATTATGGTGTTGGCACATTTTATTCAATAGTGGGATTATTCTTCACCCATTTCTTTTGCATTTTCCTCCTAATCACATTAGTAGCGACTTTATCTTTTCTCTTAACATCTTGCTATATGTTTTGATTTGCTAGACCTCTTCTGCTCCAACAAAATCTAGCAGTGTGATCAAATTTGTTGCATTTGTAACACACAAAATTTCTCTATCCAAACCTACTATTCCATTGATTTTTCCTTATTCTGCATTGGTTAGCAATATGCCCAAGTCTATTGCATGCATAGCATTTGACATCTCTATGGAAATTGTTCATCACATTTTTGCATTCATTTGCTTTATGACAAAACTTATTACAATTGAAGCACTGACTTGAGAATGATGGTCAACTTGAATTCATCTTGCTTCTACACTGAGAAGCCATATGACCAAACCTATTGCAAGTAAAATAGTAACCATTGAATCTTTGAGCATTTGGCTGTCTTAACGAATTTCTTCTTGCTCCATTCATCTGATTTCCTTGCCTAAATCTTCTTTGTCTAGATTTGGAACTTTCTCCTTCTTCATAGCCAAGACCTCACTTGTCACCATCAATCCTCTATCCTTTGATCAGTTCATCAAGCTTGGCTGATCTAGCTTTGAATTTTTCCTTGTACTCATTTGCAGCAATAAGTTCATTTCAGAGATCATCAAGCTACTTTTCAAGCACTTCCTCATTGTTTTTAGATTGTTCCAATTCATTGTCCAATTAGATGCATTCATCAGATTTGTCTTTCAAGAATTGAGAAAGCTTTTCCTCATTCTTCTTTCTATCTTCAATCTCCTTAGTCATTCTCATCATGATAGATTCCATCTCATGCTTCAGACAATATTTTCTTTGGAAATTTTTTCACATTCTTCTGTTTTCTCTTTCAAGGTATGACTCAATTGTTCATCTTCCATGATTCTATTCTTCTGCTTAAGATGATCACACAATTCCTTTTTTTTATCTCTTGATTCATTGATTTTGTCTTTCAATGACTGAATAAATTTCTCTGCATTTTCAAGATTTTGACTGGTCAAGGTCATCCAGGGCCACCAAAAGTTGTTGTTGAAGACTGCTTGTATCCATTAAAAATTCTTTCCAAGATATCCCAAGCTATTAGACTTCTTTCAAGGAACTAGATTTGATACCAATTGTTGGAAACAAGCAACACTGAGAGGGGGGGTGAATCAGTGTTCTGCAAAAATTAACTTTAATATTCTAATCTTTAATTCACTTAGAACATTCAATCAAGAATAATATGCACAAATTGAAAGCAAGCAACCACCACACCATAACACATAGATTTTTACATGGAAACCCTATTAGGGGAAAAACCATGGTGGATGGCCAATCCACAACATGTTCTGAGTATACCCAAAAGAAAGATTACAATATGGGAATGCACTTGCATTTACCGCACTGCCTAGAGCTCACTGCTCAAAATAGAAAGGAACACTGCCTTACAAAGTTTTGGATTAGATCCAAGAAAATAAACTAAGAGAATAAAATCTAAAAATTCTTGATTACAATTCTGGTTAGGCTCAGCAGTTAATCTTTTGTCCTTGAGAATGATTCTGCACTTCTGCTTTGCTCTGCTCTGACTCACACAACAAAAAAATTAATGCACAAGTGAAACTATGCATAATTGCTTAATCTCCCTTCTGATACTCACAACACACATCAACACACCTTCTACATACATCACAATGATATATTCGATCTCATATATATCCATGACTAAATATTTAATCGCTATAAGTTGACTCCAAAAAAATAGAAAAACATTTGCAACTTTTGGCTCAAATCATGAGAAATATTCAATGTGCATCCACAACAATCAGCCAAAACTTAGCTCAGACCAAAAAAAATGCACAAACACAAAAACACTTGAACAAACACTCCTCAAATATCCACAACACTTGAAAACATTCAAGTCGGCTAACAAACACAAATAATCAGAAAAATATCCAACCAAATCTCCAAACTTGCACACAACTTGATATGAGGCACTAAGATTTTCGGACAACACAAGACATGCATTGATCAACCTCTCCTAAGATCCACATCTCAAAATATCAACAAAAAATCTATACATGAGTTGATGAACACAAAACTGCCGGATGCTCTGTTCTTCCCGACTATCTTCAAACTGTCTACCGGTATGAGCAATTTATGACATGGTGATCCAATTACTGACTAGGGTTTCCATTAATGACAACACCAGATAATGTTTGTAGTGTCTCTTGCCAACACCTAAGCCAAAACCTAACAATCCTAGATTCCAAAGAAAGTGTTATTCTACTGTTGATGAAGGTGTGACAGATGATGTATCTGATAAAGGGAATTTAAGCAAGGATGAATGGGTATTTATTGCTATCAAAGAAAATGATCTGGTACCTACTAAATCTGCTAGTTGCATGGATTTGGAGAAAGCTCTAGCTGCCATAATTGAAGAAAAAGATGAATGGGTGATTGACAGTGGATGCTCTCATCACATGATAGGTGATAAAAGTAAATTTGTGAGATTTGAAAAGTATGATGGTGGTGTTGTAAGATTTGGTGTAAACAAAGCTGGTGTAATCCATGGCAGAGGATCCATTTCTCTTGATGGTAAGAATAATATTGATGATGTTCTATATGTGGAAAGTTTGAAGCATAATATCTTAAATGTTGGAAAAATGGTTGACAAGGGATACAATCTTCAATTCAAGGATGGAAAGTGTTGAATATTGGGGAATTCAGGAAATGTGATTTCATCTGGTACAAAAACATAAGGTAATATCTTTCACTTAAGTGCCACTAGTAAAATTTTTCTAACTGCTCAAGTTGATGAAAGTTGGTTGTGGCATAGGAGATTGTGTCATGTAAACTTTGAAAATATTATCAAGATAAGTTCTACTCAGGCAGTGAGAGATCTTATTAAGTTGGTAAAGCCTACTAATAATATATGCAAGGAATGTCAGCTAGGGAAGCAAACTAGAGTTTCATTTTAGAGCAAACAACATTGTTTTAATGAAGTGTTGGAGCTTGTGCATACTGATTTGTGTCATCCTTCTAGAGTTAGAAGTTTACAAGGAGGCAGGTATTTCATGTTACTTATTGATGATTATTCTACATTGATGTGCGTTTCTTTCTTAAGGGAAAAATCTGAAGCTCTAGAGAAATTCAAGATCTTTAAGGCTATGGTTGAGATAGAGACAGGTCTGAAGATTAAATGTATGAGATCAGATAGAGGTGGCGAATTCACCTCCCATGAGTTTAATTCTTTTTGTGAAGAGCATGGGATAAAGAGATAATTATCTACCCCATGGACCCCTCAACAAAATGGAGTTGTGAAAAGGAAGAACAAGACAATTCAAGAAGCTTCTAGGACTATGATGCTGGAAGGAAATGTTCCTCATATCTACTGGAGAGAAGTTATGAGTACTTCCGTTTACACTCTCAATCGGGTACATATCAAAGGTGATACCAGTAAGACTCCTCATGAGCTATGGTTTGGTCATAAGCCTACTATTAGATATTTCAAAATCTTTGGGAGTAAATGGTATATCAAAAGAGATGAAGATATAGGAAAGTTTGATGCTAGAAGTGATGAAGGAATCTTTCTTGGTTATTCTACTAAAAGTAAAGCCTACCATTGCTTCAATAAGAGATTGAGGAAAGTAGTTGAAAGTGCTAATGTCAAGGTTGATGAAGACATAGTTAGACCATCTAGAACCCATGGATATGATTCATATGATCAGAATGACAATTTAGTTCAGACTCAGAATCAAGTGTAGATCATTCCAGAGGAAGAAACTAGTGAAAGTGCAGAAGTGAGATCACAAGAGCCTGGAGTTCAAGAACATCCTAAGACTCCAAGGTATGTATGTAAGACTAAATCATTTAGAAGATCAGATTATAGGTGATAAGAACAAAGGTGTTAAAACTAGGAGAAGAATTGCAGAAGAATATTGTTTGATCTCAAAGACTAAGCCTAATAGTGTCAATGAAGCATGCAAAGATGAACATTGGGTGGAAGCAATGAAAGAAGAACTACTACAAATTGAGAAGAATGATACATGGATTCTTATTCCTGGACCTAAGGACAAAAATGTAATTGGAACTAAATGGGTCTTTCAGAACAAATTGAATGAGCAAGGTGAAGTTGTTAGAAACAAAACAATACTTGTGTGTAAAGGATATTCTTAGATGGAAGGAATTGAATTTGAAGAAACTTTTGCCCCTATTGCTAGGATTGAAGTTTTGAGACTATTTCTTGCTTATGTTATTTACAAAAACTTCAAGGTTTATTAGATGGATGTAAAGTCAACATTTCTAAATGGTGAACTAGAAGAAGAAGTGTATATTGAGCAACTTGATGGATTTCAATTGAATGATTAGGGAGATATGGTTTTCCAGTTGAAGAAATAATTGTATGGACTTAAGCAAGCCCCAAGAGCATGGTATGCCAGATTGGAAAAGTATTTGTTGAAGCTTGGATTTAATAAATATATGACTAATAGTAACTTGTATTTCAAGATTGATCATGGTAAAGATTTGATTGTTGAAGTTTTTGTTGATGATATCACTTTTGGAGGAGATGATAGTTTGTGCATGAAGTTTGTTGATGAGATTCAAAGTGAGTTTGAGATGTCTATGATTGGAGAAATGAAATTATTTTTGGGATTGCAAATTACTCAGCTAGATAAAGGGATCTTTATATCTCAGTCCAAGTATGTGAAAGAATTGCTAAAGAAGTTTGGTATGGAAGATTCAAAGCTAGTTGGTACACCTATGGTGACCAGATGTAAGTTGACACAAGATGATGATTCTCCTAAAGAAAATCAGACTAGATACAAATTCATGATTGGTGGATTGCTCTATTTGACTCAAACTAGACCTGATATCATGAATGCTGTATGCATTGTTGCAAGATTTCAAGCTGATCCTAAGGAATCTCATGTGACAGTTGTGAAGAGGATTTTCATATACTTGAAGGGGAAAATTGATTTTGGCCTATGGTATCCTAAACAAGATGACCTTACTTTGAGTGCCTTTACTGATGCTGATTGGGAAGGAGATGTGAATGATAGAAAGAGTGTAATGCCATAGAAAGTGCACAAGACAACAAAGAAGATTAGAAGAAAACATGCAATACTAAAATCTAAGATGCAAATCTAAATGTTAAGAAACAAAGAACAAAGGAAAGTAAAACGTAAACAAACTGAAACAATCTCACCAATTTCAAACGTATTTCCACGATTCATCTCGATTGCCCTTCTCCATTTTGCTTGTGTAGTATAATTTCCCTCAGATTTCTTGTAATTCGTGCAAATATAGCCTAAGATAATGATTAGCAAAATATCAAAGATTCAAGAAAAAGTGCTCTCAAAAGTCATAAGAATTCGCGAGAGAGATTGGAATGAAGAATGACAAATCAATTTATAGAAAATTGATTATTCGAATGACAGGCCAAGATCGAAAGATCAACGGACGGTTGAGATCGACAGATTAGACATGCATTCATATAACTGTTAGTATTGACATGAGTGATACAAACTAGAAATAGGATTAAAGATTAAATAAATGATTTAATCTTTAGTTTGGCATTTGAAAAACATAAGAAATATCTTTGCATGACAAAGATGAAGATTGATTATAACGACTCTCTATTCGAATGCATGCACGACGTTTAATTAATTAAATAAAAATATTTAATTAATCCGCATGTACATGCAAATAAGTTAGAACTGGATGATTGCATGATCTGACAAATAGATTACTCAAGAACACCACTCAAACATCAAATGAAGAGTTAACTGAATGATTAAAATAGATGTTGAGTCGAGTAAAAGTGAATACTTAGATAACTCACATAATTATCTAAAATATAGAGGAATGCGTTAAAATAGAATTAATGAATTAAATAATTCATTTAACTCAAGACTCGATATTCGAAGAATAATTAAATAAATAAGATTTATTTAATTAAATGATGAAGGGATTTAAATGAATAATTAAATAAATAAAGAATTTATTTAATTATAGTTGAAGTATGATAAAGAGTAAATTAAACAAGAATTTATTTAATTTGACAAGAAGGATAAGGTTAATTAGTAACATAATTAAATAAAAAGCATTTATTTAATTAATCAGATAGAATAAAGAAAAGTGTGAATTAATTAAATAATTAAGATTATTTAATTAATAGAAGAATTAATGTTAAGATGAATTAATTAAATAATTAAGATTATTTAATCAAGACCATGAAGAATACAAGTTACGAAGAATATGGAAGTCGTAGGCCTAAACCAGATTTCGGTGTCTACATTTGCCCCTCTTTGATACAATGTCATTTCGGCATTGTGTCAAAGAAAATCGATAAAAACATGCCCCAGTAATGCCCCAGATTAGAATAGGTGAAGGTATGCCCCCTCGGGAAAATTGACAAATTTTTGAAAAGTTCAGAAAAATTTGGAAATGCTCCCGATTAGTCCGCTGGATAGGCAGAAATGTAGTGGAGTTGACGGCATGGAGTTTGGAAATGGGAGGGACGGGTACGGGATGATTGAAAATGGAAGTTAACATGGCTAGTAGGAGAGAAATGACACCTAGGCCCTAGGTATATAGATGAAAGAGGAGTAAAAAACTATTCATTTGTACCCACCTAGTTGAGAAATTGAGATTTTGCTCTGACTTTCTAGTGAGGATGTCTCCAGTTCCAGCCACTCATCATTGCGCATACAGGATCCGGACATACCAGAGACTAGCCGGCGCGGACCCCCCGGTATGGACCTAAAACTTTCTTTTTTGAAATTTGTGATTTGTGCACATTTTAATGCATTTAATTCATGTTTTAGATTTTATGTATGCGTTACTTTAATTAGGAACTGCATATGTGTGCGCGAATGACGCATTTGTATGCGGAAAACTGCATTTGAATGTTTACGTCGGTCATTTAGAATAGTTTTCTGCGGTTAAACCCATTTGTTTATTTTGGAAACACATGTGACTTTGTGAAATGCATTTGCATTTAGATAAACCGCATAAGTATATTTAGAAACGCATTTGAATTTTATGCACCACATTTGTAATGTTGCAATGCATATGTCTGCAGTGTAACGCATAGGATATAATGAGCCGTATTTGTGAAAAAGCAACGCATTTGAATTTTATGAACCACATTTGATAAAAAGCGACGCATGTGAAAAAGAATGACGCATATGCAAAATAACGACGCATTTGCATTTTATGTAGTATAGCCATTTTGCACTAGAATAGATGATTGAGGCTGACATGAGGCATGTATAATGCCATTGCAGGTTGTGTTGGACATGATTTATACATGGTAGTCGAGACCCATGACGTTTCGATTCAGAGATAGCTTGCAGCCAGTCAAGCGACAGACTCTATGACATCTTGGATTATTGCATGTGACCGATATGCCCCAGATTCGGGCAAATCGGGGATTGTTGACAGCGTTATGTGAGAGGTGGCACTCGGAGACATCGTCCTTCAACCTACCGACTGGAGAGGCCATGGTTACATTAGAGGATGTGTATAGGATCCTTAGACTGCCTATTAGAGGCACACGGGTGGCATATGATACTCAGAGGGGTGTTGCTAAGATGTGTAGATATTACCCCCATGCTGATATTAGACAGGATTTGATGATTATGAGATTAGGTGGCGGGTGTTGGCCCAGAGATATAGATAGTTGGACTGTCTATTGGCTACACTGATAGGCGGTATAGTACTGCCTGACCGCCGAGGTCATGGTTTTCCTATGGGATGGGGGGAGATGCTAGTTGGCATGCTCGAGCGGCGAGTTGTGTATGCCTGGGGTTCTTGTGTACTCGAGATGTTATATTTCCATCTGCATGATATTTCCTAACGAGAGGCACAGTCAATGAGCTACAGTACCACGCTCCTGATGATATGGGCGTGGGAGAATATAGCGATCTTTCGGCCACCTGTTACAGTTGACCTACCTCATGGAGCTCCATACACCTTCCATTATGCGGGAGCGACCACACAACATCATATTGGGGATACAGGCTATTTCAGACATGCCATAGATACCATGCAGCAGTTCACATGGAGACCATACCTGGGTTGTGAGGTGTGGTCAGATGAGGATGAGTACTTGCCATTTTGTAGACAGGCACAGTACTTGGTTGGACGGACAGTGTCTCATGTGCACATCATAGAGTGGCAGTTGCTAGATCGGGTCCTACGACAGTTTGGAGAGGTGCAGGATGTACCTCGAGGTAGAGCAGAGTTTGCGAGATCCTCACGAGAGGTCCCACTATGGGGGCCAGAGATTCCGGTAGCTACAACAGAGGCAAATATTGATGCACTACAGGTTCTTCCATGGGGATGGAAAGCAGGACTAGCAAACCCAGGGACCACAACAACTTATGATCAGTGGTGGGCAGCACACAGGCCGATCCCCTTGACAGATCTAGAGCAGCCAGCACCGGTAGAGCAGTGTGGTACAGGTCCATGAGGTAGGCGAGGTAGAGGGAGAGGCTGAGGAGGTAGAGGAGGCCATGGTGATGGAGGGGATGATGGCCGAGGTGGATGGCGTGGAGGCAGGAGAGGGAGACGTGGGCAGAGAGGATGAGGACCACCTTTGTCATTGATCCGGGAGGAGGGATGAGGAGAGGAGGATGTTGCTATGCCAGATGTTGGGAGAGGAGGAGAGGAGGACATTGTCAGAGGTGGAGAGGAGGCACAATCGGTAGAGGCAGTGATCCTAGATATCTCGGTAGAGGAGGAGGCAGGTGCCGAGGAGGTAGGCAGAGAGGAGGCAGGAAGAGATGAGGCTGAGGTTGACACCCTGGGGTTGCTAGGTGCCTACCAGGAGGACGATGATGAGGATGATGATCACGAGAGAGAGATTCGAGATAAGATCCTGGAAGAGCTAGATGAGGAGGAGGATGGGATAGACGGGGCCAGACAGGATGATACAGGGGCCGAGGATTCATACACAGATACACTACGCGCACAGGTTGCATCCTTGGAGGAGCAGATGAGAGTGTTGATGGCTGAGAGAGATGCCTATCAGATGGAGAGAGACAGAGCTTTGATGGACAGGGATCAGGCTATAGCTCGGCAACAGGAGACTGAGCAGAGATTCACAGAGCTTAGGGCTTTGTGCATAGGACCATCAGCTGTGTTCGCCAGAGAGTTAGTCAGAGCTAGGGAGAGGGAGAGGTACTATCGAGACCTATATGAGGCAGAGGTTCCCTTAGAGAGACGAGCTCCTAGTTTCTCAGCAGCACATAGTAGCAGGTCTTAGACTAGGACCCACACACGGATAGTTAGTACAGAGGGGGTGGATCAGTCACGTAGAGCAGGGCCATATGACAGACCTCCCTCAGCTCCAAGATCAGCGGGTTCTCATCAGCATTCGCCCACACACTCTCGGCATGATGGCAGTGGCAGCTTAGGATAGGGGTACCATTTGTTGAGACACTGTATTTTGACCTTATAGCCTGCGGGCTTTCATGTATGATTGATACATTATGACATTGTGATGTGACACATTTGAGTGATATATATATATATATATATGATTTTGGCGGTGATTCTCATGATATGCATTTCTATTTATTGATTATGCAGTCTTTATTTGTACATGTGATATTTATATGACATGCCTATGTGATGGATGAGTATATGTATTTTATGATGGTTATGCAGCTAATGAGATAATGTTAATTCTATGTGATGTATAATTCTATATGATGTTGATCCTATATGATTATGAGATGCAATATGATGTTATTTGTATGATGCAGACGACATGTGATGTTATACCAATGTAATGTGATGCATGTATTTACAGTTTCTTTGTACATGGAATGCTTATGATATGTATTGTTTGATGATGATTGTCTATTATGCCATGATGAGCTAGATGTGAAATATGCCTATATGTATGTATGTTTCTAACATGTATGTTGATGTAATGTTTTGTGTCATAGGACTTCATCATAATGCAAGAAAGAAGAATTGTTAGTGCGGAAAGAGAGATCGAGAAAGAACAAAAGACAAGAGATAGATGTTAGTATTAGCAATCTTTGATATTTTGCTGTATCACAAAAGGTATTGCACTTTATCATCATTGGGCGGGACTAATACAAATGGAGAAAAACACCATGATATGACATAGATCAAGGTGTGCAAGGTCATCCACTTGCTAATAACAGACAGTTGCAAACAAGAATTGTCATTAACTCATACTAAGGGCACAAGTTTCCCCAGTCTTTTTGTCAGGACAAACCACAGACAACAAACAAAGTAAAAGACGGGTCATGAGACGTCATTGCTCCTCTAAATCCTTCATGGGACATCCTTGAGGAAACTAGTAACTTGACTCAAAAAATCAAAGTTAAAAGACAGTCGACAGACAGTAGTCAAAGAAAATAGAATTCTGATACATCGTTGCTTCTCTAAATCCTTCATGGGACATCCTTGAGAAAGCTAGTAACATGAATCCCAGTCATCAATTCAAGATAAATGATAAGATAAATAAGTCATAAAGTCAAAAAGCCAGTAAAATTTTTGCCAAAACATGATTTGTTTGTTTGATTTGTTGATTGATAGAGCCTGATTTCAGGAGATACACATACTAGATAAGACTGTGAGTCTGGTTTCGATGTTATGACTATCTGTTTAAGGCATGCCAAAGCCTGGTTTCAGAAAGACATGTATCGTATAAGACTTTGAGTCAGATTCCATTGATGTGATAACCTGTGTAAGGCTATGTTTGACCTTGTCAATTATGCAGGAAGGACTCATCCTGAATAAGACATAGGTTGATTATTTTGATAATATCTGTTTCCAAGAAGAGCACATCCTGTAGTAGACATTAGTTGATCTGTTTTGGTTGTTTTGTTTGGCAAGTTGTATGATTTGACTTATAGACATTGCTGAATTGTTCACCAGATTAATGCATGACTAGAGATGATACGTTGACAATTGACTGTGTGTGACGACAAACCCTAAAGGACTGACCTAGTGCGGCCTCGGGGGCTCATCGATTGATGGCCTTGCCTACGTTATACATGCAGAGACCTCGTAGTTCGACTTGACTTGGATTGACAAGACTAACTACAAATAGAAGACGTGTGTGAAAGTGAATGCAACGAACCCTAATGGACTGACCTAGTGTGGCCTCAGGGGCTCATCGATTGATGGCCTTGCCTACGTTGTACACACAAAGACCTCGTAGTTCGACATGACCAATGACCTTGTCATGTAGACATATGGATTAAATCATGATTTTATACAGACAAACTTAAACGGACTGACCTAATGCCTCGGGGGCACATCGGCAGATGGCCTTGCCTATGTCCAGTCGCAGAGGCAACGTAGTTCGACAAACGACAAAGACTGACAAGTGCGACTGACTCTGACTCTATTTTTGGATTTTTGAAATGTTTTCAATTTTTTTTGTCTTTTTGAAGTTTTCCGATGTTTTTTGTGTTTTCTCAGGTCATTTTGCGATGTTCGTGGATTTTTCTGTGGTTTTAAGTCTTCAACACAGCCAATGTAAAAACCAATATGACACATGTCAAGTGTTTTCCCCCAGTCAAGTATAAGACCAATTGATTATGAATAGGGTAAAATGGAGGATATGAAATGCACTCGATGTCAATCGTTTCGAGTTATTGGAAAGACTACCACTTATTATGAATGGTTTATATGAGCGATGGATACGAAAGATAAGGGATATGTACAAGGATAGTCAGTATGTACAGGGTCGTGGACTATATACAATGATAGGGACTATGTACAAGGTAGATTAGAATAATAGTAGACAAAGGAACAGAGTTGAGTACACATAGCTTTTGTTTGCGGAGTTTTCCTGGGAAGCGTTCTATATTATCTAATTTTTTTTGGTGTTACCAAGACGCCTATTTGCCAGGTTTTCACCTTGATAACAATTTTTTTTTTTGTGATTTTCTAATTTTTTTGTGTTTTTGCTAATTAAGACAAAGGCTCGCAGAAGCTATGCGTAGAACCTCTTCAAATGTAGACTATTAATTGGTGAGGACAATGGTTCCCCTTCAGGAGTAGAGAGTTGTTACGCTCCTGATCCAAAAGCTTCTGTAACAATATAAGGTCCTAACCAATTAGGTTCAAACTTTCCTGGTTTGTCTCTTTCTGCTTGATTCTTTGGATGCTCCATTAAAACCAGGTCACCAATGTCAAAGTTTCTGTTCAAAACCTTCCTATTATAGCTACGACGAAGGCGATTCTGATATGCTTGGAGATGGTCTACTGCCTTCTATCTTTGCTCATCTAGGAATTCTAGCTCATGGAGTCTCGACACTCGGTACTCTTCATCATCAATGTGGCCTTTCAGGGATACCCTTAGGGAAGGAATCTCGACCTCAATAGGAAAAATGGCTTCAGACCCAGAAACAAGTGAATATGGGGTAGCACCAGTGGGAGTACAGATACTTGTGTGATAAGCCCATAAGGCAGGGTTAAGCTGTAAATGCCAGTCACGACCAACATCATTGACAGTCTTCTTGAGGATTCTAATGATGGTCTTGTTAGATGCCTCTGCTTGGCCATTACCTTGATAATTGAAGCATAGATGGAAGTGATCTTTGAATATATGAAATTCATCACACAGGTGGTGGACTTCTTGGTTCTTAAATGGGCGGCCATTATCAGTGATTATGGACTGAGGGACACCATATCGACAGATGATATAGTTTAGGATAAATCTAGAAATCTGTGTGCCGGTAATGTATGTCATAAGAATGGCTTCAATCCACTTCGTAAATTACTCAGTGGCAGTGATAATGAACTTGTGTCCATTAGATGATGTGGGGTGGATCTTACCTATAGAGTCGAGTCCCCATTGGAAAAAGGGCCATGGTGGCGTGATAGGGAGGAGCTCCTGGCCCGGGCATGTAAGTCTCCATGAAATTAGCGTGGTGGAATTTCATTACCAAAGACATATGAGTCTTTTTTCCATAGTAGGCGATATGCTTGATCTCATAATCTTTTTGGCTAAGGTAGGACCGCTAGAATGGGAACCACATATACCCTCGTGCACCCCACGCAAGGTTGCTTGTGCTTCAGTAGAATCAAGACATCTCAGTAGGGTATTATCTAAGGCGCGTCTATTTAGGGTGTCTCTGATGATGGTGTATTTGGCTGATTTGCGGAGGAATGTCCTACGTTGGTTATTGGATAGGCCAATGGGTATGACTTCGGCATGAAGGTAATCATAGATTTCTTTGTACCATGGGGAATCGGGACCAACAATATCACACACCATTTCAAAATCTGGGATATCGTAGGCTGGGACCAAATGCTGTTCTACCAAGAACTCAAACTTAGGCACGTTGTTAGGAATGTCAAGAAGTGATGCAATTGTAGCCATAGCATCTGCTACCCTGTTTAATACATGAGGTATTTGATGAAACTCAACTTTGTCAAAGTACTCTTTAAAGCTATCAGCCATGCACTTGTATGGAGCAAGCTTCTCATCCTTAGTCTCATAATCATCATTTACCTGTCTAATTACTAGTTGGGAATCGCCATATACTTGTAGGTTCTTAATTTTCCACTTGACTGCCATGCGTAACCCTGTGACTAGAGCTTCATATTCTGCCATGTTGTTAGTGCATGGGAATGCAATCCTGAATGACTTAGGGATGGAATCACCTTGTGGTGTGATAAACAGTATACTAGCCCTTGAACCATGATTTGTATGTGAGCCATCAAAGTACAATTTCCATGTTATGTTTGTGTCAAATGTGAATATGAAATCATCAGAAAAGTCTGCAACTAATGGGTGATCTGCCTGTATGGGTGCGTCAACTAACTGATCAGCAATGACCTGTCCTTTAATAGCCTTTCTTTCTACATACTAGATATCATACTCACTAAGTATCATAATCCATTTGGCCAGTCGCCCTATTAATGCTGCCTTACTGAGAAGATATTTTAGAGGGTCTATTTTAGCAATCAACATTGTTTGATGGTTTAGCATGTAGTGCCTCAGTTTTTGGGTAGCAAATACTACTGCAAGATAGGCATGTTCAATGTTACTATAGTTGAGCTCATAACCTACCAAAGTCTGATTGATATAATAAACTGCCCTTTCATGACCTTCATCGTCATTCTGTGCAAGCAATGCTCTGAGTGATGAATGGGTTTCCGTAATATAAAGAATCAATGGTCTTCCTTCAACAGGTGGCATTAAGACAGGTGGTGTGAGTAAATACTCTTTAATCAGTTGAAAGCCTCTCCACACCTAGCTGTCCATGCAAAGGGTATGCCTTTCTTAAGTAGATGTTGAAAAGGATGTGTCTTGTCTGCTAGTTGCACTATAAATCTTCTGATAGATTGCAACCTTCCCTGTAGTGTCCTTAGTTGACTAAGATTAGTGGGTGGAGGCATGTCCATGATTGCTTTTACCTTAGCTGGATCCACTTCAATACCTCGTCTAAAAATGATATAACCTAACAGCTTTCCTGACTTGACTCCAAACACACATTTCTTTGGATTGAGTCTCACTTTATACATTTCCAGCCTCTGAAATATCTTGTCTAAAACTTGTAGATGTTCTGCCCTTGTCTTGGATTTTACAATAAGGTCATCGACATAATCCTCCATACAAGTGTGTACTAGATCATGAAAGATAGTAGTCATGGCACGCTGATAGGTTGCCCCTGCATTCTAGAGTCCGCAGGGCATAACATTCCAACAATATGTTCCCCAAGGACAAGTGAAAGCTGTCTTAGGTTGGTCTTCAGTTGCAATTTTGATCTGGTTATATCCTGAAAATCCGTCCATAAGGGACAACATCTCATATCCTGTTGTCATGTCAACTATCATGTCTATGTTAGGCAAAGGGAAGTCATCCTTAGGACAAGCTTTGTTGATATCTCTAAAATCAGTGTAGATGCGAATGCCCCCAGTTGGTTTAGTGACTGGTACAAGATTGGAGATCCAATCGACATAGTCGATAGGTCTGATGAAACCAACGTCTAACAGTTTCTTGAGTTCTGCTTTGACTAATAACACAATTTGTGGATGCATTTTTCTCAACTTTTGTTTTACTAGTTTGGCACCTGGTTGTAAAGGCAAGTGATGTAGAACAAGTTTAGGGTCCAACCCTAGCATGTCCGCATATGACCAAGCAAAATTTATTTGTCTCTATGCAAAGAAGTCGTGGAAATCTGATTTCTCTTTTGTTGTCAATGACGCTGCAAAATAAACCAGTTGATGATTCTCTTTTGTGCCTATGTTGACTTCTACTGATTCTTCAATGAGCATGGGTGACTTTTCCTGTGCAACGGGGAGAATGTTCAAACCTCCATCCTTAGGTGCCTTAGAGAGGTTTTCACCTTCGGATGTGTCCTTTCTTTTTACTTTTTCATTGTCTAAAGGTGCCTTTCGGTTTTCACCTAGAGACTCATCCTTTTTATTTTGTTTATTCTTTTTCTCATTTTTGTGACTGGAGGGTTGAACAGATTCCCCAAAATATGCTTTGTTGTCCAAGTCAATGGTAAAACCAACCTTATGATCCCCATTAGGTATACCTTCACGTAATCCCAGGAACTCAGCAATTGCTTCGTCGTTCTCAAAAGTGTCTAAGACGGGTGCATCATCGTTATCAAAGTCTAATGGGGTCAAGGTAAAGATTGAATTATTCATGTGGTTACAAAAGTCTTGTACCAGTTCCTCTTTGCTCTTAGGTTTGGGTCTAGGTGGATGAATAGGTGGGCCTAATGCCAAGGTTTGACTATCAGAAACAGGTGGCTTAGGTTGCCAAGAGGTAGGATCAAGTGATTCCCAATAGTAGTGTTTAAACCATTCCTCTTTTGTCATTTTCTTTGGCGGACAGGAATTTAAGGGATTGGGTGAGGAACTTAACATCAAGTCAAGTTCTCCAAATAACTTGTCAAGGTCCATGGAAGAAGTAGAGGATAGCGATTCCCACTCATAATCATTAGAGTCAGGGGAGTTACAATGATATTGGTCCACTAGTTCGTGAGATGTCTTAATATCTTCTGAAGCACGTACTTCCTCAAGGGTAATGGGGTACTAGGAATGCCAATCTGAATCGGTTGAAACCCTAGCCCTACTCCTTTTGGCCACTGAGAAACAAATATTGGTTCAATTTTGCCATCTTGGTTTAAGCCTAAACCACTCTGTCCATCATATCCTTTGCTTTAAATAATTTTGAAACCCTTTCCATATAGATTTGTAGGAATATGAGCAAGTAAGAGTGGTTTCTCATCATCTTCCCTATACAGCCAGGAAGTGACATCTTCTACATCTACAACCTCTTTGCTTAATTCACCCCTTTTAGTGAAATTTGTTGTGGGGGGAACATGTATAGTGATCATAGACTACCCCCTACCTATTGTAGGTAAACCATATGACTTAGGAGGAACCAAATGGCTAACACAATAAGAAGTCTTCATGTAATACTCTCCACAACCCTTGTCTTGGATCTCAACCCTAGGAGTGACAGGAATTGAGGGTAGAACAGATGTTCGAGTGAGTGTGGATGGATCAACATAAGAAGATGGATTGGACAATGAGGCCTCGTGGTTTACTGGTACTTGGAGTTGAGGGATCTCCTTTAGATTGGTGCAATACTGAAAAGGATCGGGATCACCATCTATAGTTATTTCGGTGCCATTGTAAGGGAGTTTAAGACATTGATGATACGTGGAAGGGACCGCCTTCATGGCATGAATCCATGGTCTACCTAGCAGAAGGTTATAAGGGAGGGTGAGATCCAAGACCTGGAACTTTGTCTCCATCACCGCAGGACCAATTCTGATAGGAAGTGTTACCAACCCCTTTGATTTTCATTCTTCATCATCATAAGCCTTAATGACAATACTCTTGGTGGTGTCTACGCGTGCTTCTGAAATACCTAATGCCTTAATTAGTTTTAAAGTGCATAGATTTAACCCTGCTCCTTCGTCTACCAAAACTCTTCTAACTTTGGTGTCATCAACAAGGACTTCTAGATGTAAAGGGTCGTTGTGGTTCGTCTTTTCTGTTGCATAGTCTTGTTCAGAAAACATGGCATGGTGATTATTGGTCAAGTAGCCCACCATTTCCTGGAAATGATTGACATCAAGGTCATTAGGGACCGTGGTGTTTTGTAAAGCCTTATCGAGGATAGATTGATGCTCAGGGGAAATATGCAACAATTCCAAGATTGAAATTTGGGTTGGGGTCTTCCCCAACTGGTCAAGTAGGTTATATTGTAACTTGGAAGATTGTGATATTTGCTGCGATTGAGGGCCCTAGATAGTGAACTTAGTATGATGAGTATTGACCGCACACTCAGGATTAGCATTGATAGTAATGGTATTGATGTTTTCATCAGCGACACGAAGGCAATGAATGATTTTACCACTATCATAATCATGTTTGATACTCGCATAGTTGGCTGACATATTGGTCTTAGTACTTGAGCTGGGAACAGTTCCTTTCCCATGGTCATGTAGTGGGTCAGAAAAGACTTGATGATCAGTGTTTGATGTCTTTTATTTTTGTCCACTAACTTCAATAATTCTCCTTTCGACAAGATCTTGTATGATATTCTTCAGTTGTCGACAATTTTGTAAGTTATGTCCCTTAGTCCTGTGATAATCACAAAAGGCATTGTCATCCCACCAAGCTGGTTTAAATTGTCCTGGATCGTATTGTCTTGGTTCTTGCAACTATATGAGGTTATGTTGTAACAGTTGTTTGAAGACCGACTCAATTGGTTCCCCTAAGGGAGTGAATTCACGCTTTTGGAATCTCCTTTGTTGTGGACATTGAGTATTTTGGTCCATGTTAGGAGGTTGATTGACAATGTTAAGCGTGTTAGCAAAGTTATGAGGTCCTTGTAATGTGAGAAGGGGTCTTGCTTGTAGTGTTTTAGCATCAACCACCCCATCATTTGTGACATTTTTGTTGCGGGACCAAAATCTGTTTCTATCCATGGGGGTGTTTTGTACGATCGGGTTTCGATTAGACGTTGTTGTCTTGAGTTCTCCCTTGTCAATGAGATCCTTCTCTATTATCATCCCTTTTTCCACTAGTTCTGAAAAAGATGTACAACAATGTACCCTTAAGTTACTCCTGAGTTTTGGATGAAGGTTTTCTTGAAACATTGTAACCTTTTGTTTTTCGGGTATTTCAACAGGACACCTACTAGCAATAGTTCTCCATCTTTGGAAGAAAGCAATGAATGTTTCCCCTTCGTCTTGCGTTGTGTGGCACAAGGTTGCTATATTTATCTCGTGGTCAATGTTGAAGGAAAATTGCTCCAAAAATTTCTCAACTAGTTCACCCCAAGATCTAATGCCAGAATCTAGACCTGAAAACCATTCTAGTGCAATTCCTACAAGACTTCTTGGAAATAGCCTCATAAGATACGTGGGGTCATAAGCGACATCTATGCATATGGTAGAAAATTCCCTGATATGTTCGATTGGATTTCGTTTGCCATTTTACTTAGGAAGATTCGGTATGACATATCCGTGAGGGAAAGGTGTCATGTACAATGATCTGTCAAAGGGGAATGGGCATATGTCCTTTGTGGAAAATGATTTTTTAGTTGACACCGACATGTTATCCATTTGCGTTTGTAATGCATGCATTTGTGTTTGTAGGACGTCAACTTGGGTCAAATATGTGCTAGGAGGATTATGTGGATCCGTGTATGTGTTCTGAAATCCAAAGTCTTGTGATGGGTTTCGATTAAACATTGGCACCTGAGGTGGGTTTGGATTTAGAATATTGGTAAATGTGTTCTGGTTCGGAATCGACATAAATTGATGTTGACCTGAGATCTGTGTAAACGGATTCTGAGTGCCAATCTATGCAAAAGGATTCTGATTCGGAATCGATGTAAATTGGTTTTGACTTGGAATCTGTGTGGACGGATTTCGACTACCAATTTGTGAAAAAGGATTTTGATTACCATGTTGGAAGGAGGGAATGCCTCCTGTTTGTGTAATCCTTGGTATAGCTCTAGTGACTTGAGCACTAGGTATGGCCACCGACTGTGGTATGGTACTCGTGATACTAGCAGTAGGGGTGGTTGTTAATTGCGGACTTGGGACACTGACATAAGGTGTAGAGGCTAAAATTTTAGGTATTTTACTCCCAACAAGAGGACCGAAGGGAGTGGACAATGAAGCCCTACAGTGAAGTTAAATCCTGATGTCGTGCTAGATGTACCAAATGGGGACGTATGGACTGTTGTACTTTGTGTAGATGTGGTAGATGGCATTGTTGTGCTGATCTGAGGTATAGTAGTACTAGCAGTTGTGGTATTTGTCCCTTTTGTAGGTTGAGTTTTTAAGGTGCTGATATCAAATCCTGGAGGTAAAGTAGCACCTTCAGCTAGCAATTTTCCTAAAAATCATTGACGATCATTTGCTAGGTACTCATCTACAAAAGAGGCAAACTCAGGGTCCTGTGCGGCAGCCTCTATGTCCTCTACTGCAATATGTCCTTGAGTGTTTCTAGTGGTGAATTTGTCTAATAGAGTCTTATGAGGTCTTGAAGAAAATGGATTGATGAACTCGTTTGGGTTCGACATGTTTTCTCTCTCTATTCTCTTAGACCTAGTTTCAACCATGTAAGACAAGCTCAATATGCGGGAAATGCAAGACTATATCTACAAATAGTATGACCCTAGTCTATGTTTTTGGGATTTTCGTATGCAAAATAAGGGATGTCCTAGGATGACACTAGTCTAGACTCTAAAGATGCCAAGTCTACGCAAGACCCTAAAGTGATCAATTTTGTAAACCCAAGACGAAGGGACCAACTGCCTAAAGTCAAACCAAGGTGTCAATTTAGTTAAGTCAAGGAACCAATGTAGGATGAGGATCAAAGACACATTGAGTTTCCTAACTAGACTGATGAGCTAGGAGGACTCTCTATAGGACAAAGTATAAGATGATAAGACTAGGTTCAATGACAAATTTTGTTGACACTATGATTTTTCTAGAGTATAGATGGTAGACTACTCCTAAAGTTTGTAAAAGTGACCTTTATAGAAGTCTAATGCAAGGTAATATGTATCCTAAGATGCAACTACACTTCAAACTGAGACAACTAGGGTAATGACCAAATGAACCTAAAGAATGCAAAATTGAGTAAATTGTTTCAGGTTTATGT
Organism: Sequoia sempervirens; assembly: GCA_007258455.2. Classification (NCBI taxonomy): domain Eukaryota; kingdom Viridiplantae; phylum Streptophyta; class Pinopsida; order Cupressales; family Cupressaceae; genus Sequoia; species Sequoia sempervirens. The sequence continues at coordinate 197,722,516 of VDFB02000015.1, read as the reverse complement.
TCAAGGACCGTTTGTGTAAAGACAACTGAAACTGGTATAATGGTGTTGACTGGACAGTGACTGCGAATTCTGGTTTTCTGATAATCAAATAGATGCGTTGCAGGATCTAACATATGCGGTCAAGTTTATCAGTTACGGTTTTCTAGTAGTTGTGTTTCTCTGGTAAAGTTCAGTTTGACCCTGATAGATGCAGTTATCCTTTTAACAGATGCAACTTGTACTAACAGTTGTGACTCAGAATATAACGCATGCGGTTTTTCCAAAGCAATTGCGAGCAAAACTGGCAGATGCGACTCTAAACTAGATAGATGCGACTCAAGACTAAACAAATGCGACCTAAAATAATAGTTGCGACTCAGATTTTAACAGATGTGACTCAAGATTTAATAGATGCGACTCAAAATAATAGTTGTGAGTTTCTGGTGAACAGTTGCGACTCTCTGTGAATTTTTAGTGACATAAATTTTAAACTAACTCCGTTTTCTGTGATCAAATTCTGACAATCAAAGACAATCGTAAGACAAAGTGTTTTCAGTTTCAATTTTGGACTCGAAGAACATTTAAGTTGATAATAGAAAAGCACATCCTAATAGGCCAAAGGCCTAGGGTTTGTATACTTGGTATAGCCCACCGAAATACCCCGGATTGGTGATGAACACCTTTCCTTCTCGAGAGCGGATAGCTTAGAAATTTGGTGGCATTGGCTCCCCTCCACGGCTCATTAACATCTTTTGAGCACACCAATTTCAAATTCTTTGGGCAATGATCTCCCAAGAACTGCTATCTCTACTCAAGGGGATCAATAGTGAGTAATCTTTGGGCATGATACTATACCCTGCACTATACCAAGCAACGGCCACAAATAGGTTGGTCTCTAAAACAAAAGGTATTTAGTACAAGCATTCCGTTCATGGGGTGTGATCCATACGGCGCAAGTCCCCTTTCAGATCCATCTTGTCAGAACCACACTCGTGATTCTTGGGGTTTCCCCAAGAACCCACTTTTATATACCAGCTGGAAGTCCCTCAGGTTCAGGGTGCTACTGGTCTGAGTCATCCTGGGGTGAGTACTTTTTCCCACCAGGACAGGCCCAAGTTCTAGAGTTGGTAACCATTTCTCTTACACCCAGGATCGCACAGATGCGCAAGGGGAGAGGATACTTTGATGTACCAAGTTGTAAGGGTAACCAGACTTGTGCTTTCACACCAAACACAGTAGACACTCATTAATTTTAACCAAAGGAAAGATTTGCTACGCTACCAAACAATCTGTTTCAAAATTAACTAGGGTCTTCGACAAGCATCCTGCAGAAAAACTTGTTAGTAGTTTTCAATATTACCTTCGTCAATCGTCCTGCAAAAGCTTGTTAACTCCAAAGGGCCACACGCTGAAGATAAGATATTAGTAACACACAAATCAATTGAAAATTTCAGATTTCCAAAAACAGAAATAAAGTTTTACCAGTCAATTGCGTCGCTGTATTACTAGTCAGATGCATCGTTTCTTCTTCAATTGCGGCGTGGGAATTCAATTGCGGTTTGGGAAAATACAGATGCGTCATTTCTTATGTCAGATGCGGTTCGTGAAATCAATTACGGTTCAAGAAACTTCAGATGCGTCGTTCCGTATAAAAAACCTGCAAAAACCAAAAATAAAAGATCTACGGATCCACGAAGATGGTATCTTCATGTCAGGTTCACCAAATGTAACGCCATAGAAAGTGCACAAGACAACAAAGAAGATTAGAAGCAAACATGCAATACTAAAATCTAAGATGCAAATCTAAATGTTAAGCAACAAAGAACAAAGGAAAGTAAAACGTAAACAAACTGAAACAATCTCACCAATTTCAAACGTATTTCCATGATTCATCTCGATTGCCCTTCTCCATTTTTCTTGTGTAGTATAATTGCCCTCAGATTTCTTGTAATTCATGCAAATATAGCCTAAGATAATGATTAGCAAAATATCGAAGATTCAAGACAAAGTGCTCTCAAAAGTCATAAGAATTCGCGAGAGAGATTGGAATGAAGAATGACAAATCAATTTATAGAAAATTGATTATTCGAACGACAGGAAAAGATCGACAGATTAGACATGCATTCAGATAACTGTTAGTATTGACATGAGTGATACAAAATAGAAATAGGATTAAAGATTAAATAAATGATTTAATCTCCAGTTATTCGAAAACATAAGAAATATCTTTGCATGACAAAAATGAAGATTGATTATAGTGACTCTCTATTGAATGCATGCGAGGTTTAATTAATTAAATAAAAATATTTAATTAATGCATGTACACGCAAATAAGTTAGAACTGGATGATTGCATGATCTAACGAAGAGATTACTCGAACACCACTCAGACATCAAATGAAGAGTTAACAACGATTAAAATAGATGTTGAGTCGAGTAAACGTGAATACTTAGATAACTCACATAATTATCTAAAATATAGAGGAATGCGTTAAAATAGAATTAATGAATTAAATAATTCATTTAATTCAAGACTCGATATTCGAAGAATAATTAAATAAATAAGATTTATTTAATTAAATGATGAAGGATTTAAATGAATAATTAAATAAATAAAGAATTTATTTAATTATAGTTGAAGTATGATAAAGAGTAAATTAAACAAGAATTTATTTAATTTGACAAGAAGGATAAGGTTAATTAGTAACATAATTAAATAAAAAGCGTTTATTTAATTAATCTGATAGAATAAAGAAAAGCGTGAATTAATTAAATAATTAAGATTATTTAATTAATAGAAGAATTCATGTTAAGATGAATTAATTAAATAATTAAGATTATTTAATCAAGACCATGAAGAATACAAGTTACGAAGAATATGGAAGTCGCAGGCCTAAACTAGATTTCGGTGTCTACAAAGAGTACTAGTGGTGGTGCATTTTTCTTGGGAAAGAAGCTGATTTCATGGCCAAGTAAGAAGTAGAATGCCATTTCTTTATCTACTGTAGAGGCAGAATACATTGCTGTTGCTAACAATTGTACTCAAGTATTGTGGATGAAGCAAATGTTGAAAGATATTAGAGTTTTGTATGATGAACCTATTGCTATATTTTGTGATAATTCAAGTGCAATTAACATTTCTAAGAATCCAGTGCTGCATTGAAAAACCAAGCATATATCTATCAAGTTTCACTTTTTGAGAGAGAAGGTGAGAAAGAAGTCAGATTGGAGTATGTGCCCACCAAGGAACATATTGTAGATATATTTACCAAGCCTTTGCCTAAGGATACTTTTGAGTATCTCAGAGGGAAGCTAGAGGTGATACCCCTCCTAATTAGAATTAAGATGCATTGACTTGCATCAATCCGTGCATTTCATAGTCATATCTTGTGATCCAGATTGATGTTAAGGTGGTTGCTACTTAGGGGGAGTAGTAAGATGTTTAGAAATGTGGTTTAGAGCTTGTGTGGAGAAAGATAATGTGTATCTTTGTCATTGATTTCGAAGGGGGAGAAGAGTCATGTGAAAAAATATGAAAGATTTAAGGAGAAAAAGAGTCAAAATCTAATGGGGAGAAAGTGCTAAGAGAAAGTGTCGTTGATGGAATTTTTCACATCATGTGTTGCCATCAATGCCAAAGTGAGAGATTGTTGGATATTGCTGATATGTGGTTGTCATTGATGTCAACACTGTTTCCATTGATGCCAACACTATTGCTTTTAATGTCTTTAAGGCTGTATATGTTGAGGATATTGAGAAAATTGTAATAAAATAAGTTATAGGTTTTTTAGTGGTGCAGTGAAGTTGAGTATTGTAGCTAGCTCAGTATATTGATGATAAGAGGTTGTGGATCAAAGGGTTTTTTGTCTAGTATATCTAGTTTATTCACATGAAATTTCAGAGGTTCGCATGAATATTTGATTAAGTTATGAGTATCTGTGTTCTGACAGTTGTTCTGTTGCTTCAACTAGTGTTCCTAAAAGAAGATGATGTGATTCTAGTAACGTGAAGTATTGTGGATACTTCTGTAGTAATTCATGATGCTTGTGGATGTTTCTAGATCATACTCTATCTGTGTTGTTGATCCGCGTTGATCGTTGTGCTTGCGATTGGTGTTTTTCTTTTGTGAGCTCATATTTTTCATGTTCATGGCCAATAGGGTGATTGTAGGGTGTTGTGGATCTTTGAGGAATAATTTTTGAAGGTATTCAAAATTTGAGGATGTTATTTTGGGTCCTTATTATGTTTTGGCTGAAATTCTTTTGGTTTGCATTGTAAATTGTTTATTCTTTTGGGCTGACAGTTTGTACACATTTCATCCATTGGTGTCAAAATGGATGAAGAGGAAAAATGTTAGATCTTTCTTTGCTCTTTGCCTAATTCGCAGGATCCTCTTGTTATGGCTATTGGGAGTACTTCTATTATATTGAAGATTGAAGATGTGGTGGGTTCTTTTCTTTTTGAAGAGATGAGGAGGAAGGTATCCATCAATTCCAAGGAGGCCCTAAATTTTCATGGAATACCTAAGGAAAAAGGAAAGAAGAACGAGAAGCATGATAAATCCAAGTCCAAGGGGATATCCAAATGTCCTGGAAAGTTCAAAGTTATTTGCTAGAATTGCAGTAATCCTAGACATGCTCGTAAGGGCTACAAAGAATAAAAGAAGAAGAAAAATAAGAAATTTGACTATGGTTATGAGTATGTGAAGGAAGATGGTGATGCATTCATTATAGCTTTGGCAACTTGTGCAAGTAATGATGCATGGGTAATTGACTTAGGTGCATATTTCCATATGACCTTTAATAGAGATTGGTTTTTTGAATATGAAGAATTTGATGGAGGTAAGATTTACTTGGGTGATGATTCTTATTTAAACATTGTTGGTCATGGTAAAGTTTAAATGAGGTTTCCTAATGATATAATAAAAATGATTAATGGTGTGTTGCATATCCCTAGTTTAGCAAAAAAAAATTATCTGTGAGAAAACCAATAGATGTAGGTGTGCAGGTAGTATTTTCTAATGTAGGATGCAAGCTAGTTAGAGGTGTTATGGTGATTGGTAGAGGTGTCAGATATGGCACATTGTATAAGCTTGATGCATGCAATGTTGAGTGCAATAGTACTTCTATGAAAATAAGTTTTGTGGAAGAAGTGATGGTTTCACCTTCAATAGATGGCCATGGATTTTTGGTAACCAAGGGTGCTCTTTCTTTTGAATAAAAGTTACCTTAAGAGAAAACTATGTTATGGCACTGAAGACTTGGCCACATTGGAGAAAAGGGTCTAAGGACCTTTAAAAATAAAAACATTATTGAAGGGTTGTCTGATTGTAATCTTGAATTTGATTTATGTGAGCATTGCATTTATGGAAAATAATATCATGTTCAGTTTTACTTGAGTTCTCATAAATCTTGTGGTGCATTGGATCTTATTCATTTTGATGTGTTTGGCCCTGCAGATGTTCCTTCAATTGGAAAATCCACATATTATGTTTGATTATAGTAGAAGGACATGGGTATAATTTCTAAAGATTAAATCTAAATTTTTTAGTCTATTTAAAGAGTTTAAAGCAATTCTTCAGTTGTACACTGGAAAGAAAATAAAATGTTTGAGGATTGGTAATGGTAGTGAATTTTTTAATTAATGATTTTGACATATTCTATAAAGATTTTGGTATTCATAGATAGAAGACAACTCTATATTCTCCACAATAGAATGGAGTTGTCAAAAGAATGAACATGACACTGATGGAGAAGGTTAGGAGTATGTTGAGTGGTGCAGGGCTAGAACAAAGGTTTTCGATTGAAGCTGTTGCCATTGCTTGTTACCTGATTAATAGATCTTTTACATCAACTCTTGTTGATAAGAAACCTATGAAGGCATGGTTTGGCCATAGGCCTTCATTAAGACATCTTAGAGTTTTTGGTTGTGAGGAATATGCACATGTTCCAAAGGAGAAGTGAACAAATTTGGAGAACAAGGCTATGAAATGTATCTTCATCGGATATAGTTACGGTGTGAAAGGATACAAGCTTTGGGATACTGTTGCATAGAGGGTAATACATAGTAGAAGTTTTATTTTTAGAGAAACTAAGCCTTCTATTATATTGCAGCCAAAACAAAGTAAATAGGAAGATGTGATTCAATTTCCTTCTACACCTAAGAAAGTTGAATCGAGGCCCATGGATAGACAAGAAATTGAGGAGAACTCATATAGCTCTGAATCTTCAGAAGAGGAGGAAGAACCTCCAACTTAGCTTATTCATAGGTCTACAAGGAATAGAAAACCACCTTAAAGGTATTCACCTGATGATTAGAGATGTATTTTTTCTTTGAATACTAATTGGATGAACCCAGATTGGTAGAAGAGGCATTAGGTATGAATGCTTCTAAATCCTGGAAGATTGTTATGGATGAAGAAATGACAACTTTGAAAAAGAATGATACATGGGATATTGTACTATTGCCTAAAGGACAAAAACCTATTGGTTGCTGTAAGAGAGGGGGACCAACCACACCAAGGCTCTAGGTCATGGAGAGCTAAGAGCATAGGGCTACCCTAACTTACCTCAAGCTAATGTATGTTTTAGGATACAAATTGAGAATGAAGATCACTTTCAATCACTTCTATCACTCTACAGATTCAAGAGTTTGAATGGGGCTAGATGAGCTGGTCTATGGAGTCCAAACTACACCTCAAACAACTCTTTGTCTTAGGATGACATCATGGGTTTGGGATGACATCACAACGCACTGGCATCTCTTTGGCATGCTAGCGTTTGTATGACCAACAAATGCAAAAATGGAGTAAGAAATTGCCAAAAACCTACTAAATTTCCTAGATAACTAATTTTAATGAAATGAACAAAATGATAAGGTACAAAAGTAAGTGTGTAAATGATAAAATAGGTAGATGAATACAAGGGTGACAAATATCAACTCAAAAAATCACCAGTTCGCTAGCGAGTTCCATGCACATGTTCACCTACACACAAGCAAGAGAGGGAAAAATGTTGGGTTGTATAGGGTTTTGCCTTAGTCAAACCCTTACTTTGGTGTTTCCACCTCCACAAACAACCACAAAATCCATGAAGAAGAAAAGGAAAGTGTTGAACACTACAAGAGATGCTACGCTACTCTATCAAACCACACAAGGAAAAGTGAAGTGTTACCACCTCCACCTAAAGGCTCTCAAGGCCAATGAAGGTAGAATGCAAGCAATGAGCTTGGAAAAGTCACCACAACCACAACAATGATGAAGGGAGTTATTGCAAGACTCCAAACTCGCAACTTCTATGGTATCACCACACGTATAAAGATGAAACATGAATAAAGTAACAAGTTGCTGCAATGCTCAATGGAGTTGTGAAAACTACTATACTTGTGAGAAAATGGAATGAAAATTCTCAAGGATGTGAAAAAGATGAAGTGATTGTGAAATGAATGCCTTTGAAGATCAAAATGAGAGGGAAAGAAGTCGGTTTCAGGTCAGTTGGTCACATAGAGGCGTTACAATTTAGCCCCAATGAGGAGTGTAACTGTTTGAAACAAGCAACACTAAGAGGGGGGGTGAATTAGTGTTCTGGAAAAAATAACTTTATTATTCTAATCTTTAATCCATTTATACCATTCAATCAAAAGTAATATGCAGAAATAGAAAGAAAACAACCACAACACCACAACACAAGGATTTTTACGTGGAAACCATGTTAAGGGAAAAACCATGATGGATGGCCAATCCACAATATGTTCTAAGTATACCCAAAAGAAAGATTACAAAATGGGAATGCACTTGCATTCAGGCACACTACCTAGAGCTCACTACTCAAGATAAGAAGGCTCACTGCCTTACAAAGATTTGGATTAAATCCAAAAGAATGAACTAAAAAAATAATATCTACAAATGCTTGATTATAGTTTTAGCTAGGCTCATATGTCAATCTTTTGTCCTTCTAACTGATACAAAACTTCTGATCTACTCTGCTCTAACTCACTTCACAAAATATTTATGTGCAAGTGAAATTGTGCATAAAATCACTCCAACACTCTTCTGGTATTTGAAATACACATCGAAACACCACACACACATATTAAAATGATATAAGAGATCATGCATATATATCTGCAACTAGCAATTTAATCACAATAAGTCAGTTTTAAATAAAACTTTAAAATATTAGCAACTGTTGGCAATGCATTCACAATGGTCGGCCACAACTTAGCTCAGACCCAAAACAAGATGAGAAAACACAAAAATATTCAAGTAAACATTTCCTGAATATCTGCAATATATTACACCAACTGAGTCAACCCCAAAATACTGATAAAAAGAGAAGTATCAACCAGATCTCCAAACTCACACAAGAATTAATACGAGGCCCTAAGATTTTTGGACAACAATTTAGATGTACTGAAAAACCTCCCATGAGGTCCACAACTCAAAATAACAACTGGAAATTTTTAAGTGAATCGATGATCACAAAACTACTAGATGCTTTGTTCTTCTTGACTGTCCTCAATTTGACTACCAATATAAGCAAATGATGTTATGTGGATCTATCACTAACTAGGGTTTCCATCAATGAAAACACTGAAAATCATTCATAGTGTCTCTTGCCAACAATCTCCCCCTTTGGAATTGATGGCAACACTTAGTGAAAAGTGACTAAGTGTTAGATCAAAACCAACATGAGTTACACTGCCATTACAAAACTTCAATCTTGGAAAAAAAACTCCCCCTATGATGACTGTACATTTTTCACTGTACACTTCTCCCCCTTTGACATCAATGGAAAAAATTGGGGAAACCGAACAAAATTCCAAAAATGTACATGCATGAGCTTGTAACTTACAAAAGTTTGAAAATATCTGCAAAATTTTGCTTCAAGAATCTTAAATTGTCATCACAAACCTTTTTCAGAATTTCCAACATTGTTACATGACCACACATTAAATAGGATTGAGCTTCTGTAGTTTCAATATTCTCTAGGTCACTAACTGCTACAAGAGATTTCGCTTCCCTCAACACACTTACCATTATCTCAATCTTCAGATAAATTTGTCCCTTGAGTTCACATACTCTCCCAACAATTTTGTCATTTTCATTCTTTAAATATCTTATTTTGTCAAGTAGAGCTGTTACTTGACCTTCTTGCTAAACCACATCACCAAATAAAGGATCAAAAGTAGCAGAGATGGTAGCTAATTTATTTTCCAGATCCTTCACCTTTTTCTCATTACCTTCAATAAACTTGGACAGATCTAAACAAGACTTGTAGGCTTTTCCAACTTTAGATACAAAACCTTGAGTGTTCTTCATGCAAGTAGCTAATAGAATCTTATCCTTTGCAATCACTACCTTCAACTAACTAAGTCTTTTTCTATTAAACCCCTTTCGCACTTTATCCTTAGTAGATTTCTCAAGAAACTCAAATTGAGTACTTACAAAATTTATGAGCTTCTTTAGCTCACTGAAAGAGGAACTTGAAGGATCCATGACATGAGTAGGCATTAATTTCTGCAAAACTCCAAATGCAAGATTCAACAATTCATTGTCCTCTATGTGGGACTTCAAAATCTTCTCACTGGCCTTAGCTTGAGAAATTGATGCAACCTTCATCATCTGAATTGGGGATAGAGTAGATAGATTGATTAAAATTTCATCCAATTTAGGATCAAAATATTCCTATTGCTCCATTAGAGATCTCTTCATTGCCTTGGCAGTGTGTCTTGCCTCCATTATGATTTCCTGAACTTTTTCACCTTCAGCCTTGGGTTCTTCTAAGATTGCTTCCAAATTGACTTTGAGTGCCTCAACCTTTTCATTTTGCACTACCTTCTCCTTAGCTAATACCACCTTAGGAACTTTAGTTTCCATAGGTGTCTCTCTATTTTCCACATTAGGAGAAATCAGAACATCCTCAACTTCTGGAGGATCAGATATATTCATTTTCTTCTTATTCACATTCTCTTCTTCATTTACATTTACCTCCTCATTCACTACCTCATTTTCCAGAACATTTTCTGTATTTATTTCCTCATTGCTAATCTTATTTTTTGACAGAAACTCTTCCATAATTTCCTTAGTTCCACTAACAACAGCATCAGTTTCACCAATCATGAGTTTATTCACCCTTTCCTTGCTCTTAAATTCCTTTTTAACTTTTTGAAGGAGTGAATCCATCTCTTCAATTGAAATTTCTGGACACAAATCTTCAAGAACTCTCTTCCTTAGATTATCTTCTTATGTTCTAGCACTTAACCTTCTCGACTCCAAAGTATCATACAAATTCTTGGGTAGACTAGACATAATCTCAACAAGAATTTTATTGAAATTTTTTATATGTTTTATTATAGCTTCTTCTATAATTCTTTGACCATATTCATCAAAAGTTTCATACAATTCATAAAGGGGCTTGAGATTACTGTCATTGACAAGTACATTCACAACTTCATCAACAAACATACCAGGTTTATCAATTTTAGCCTTCTTTTCTAGAAGATTTTCTTTTGTTTAACTCGACAACATGAGTTTCGATAGCTCTTACTTCTTTCAAAAATTCTTCTGCTTTTGTTTCCTCATCTTTTGAAATAGGCTTATATTTTCTTGTACTTTTATTCTTCTTCCTTTTACTGGAAGGCTTGTCTTGAGTTGGCTTGGATGCAGGGGAATTCCTTGTAGATCTAGTGCAGGTACAAGATGCACTAGGACTAGAAGAATCTATTTTATTTTCACTTCTGCTACTTCTACCTCTTCTCTCCTCTTTCTTGCTTCTCTCAACTTTTCTAACTATCATTGGTTTTCTCAATTCCTCATGAACTTGCATACTTTTCTCTACATATGTTCCAAACCTCTCTTCTCCTGGATCTAAAGGTGAATTCAGCAAGTGTTCTTCATACATTTTTAGAAATTTTTCCTCTACTTTGTATCCCATTGGCATGATCCAAATTGTTCTAGGATCAACAAATTCCATATGACATTGGTCAATATCCACCATGAAGTAGATAGTATCTTTGTACTATTCCACAATTGAAGTGGGAATTCTTTCCCTGGCATGCATCATGTCCTAGAAATTTTTAAAGTAACCCCACAGAGTAGTGTTCTTGACCTGACGATCACCCATTCCAAACAACTTGTTTCTTATCTGAACAACTATAGGCTCATCATTTTTCCAATGTACTTTTCCAATGCCCAGAACTTCATTCATGAAATAGAAAAATAAGCACAATGGAAGATTACCATATTTGAAAGTATTCTTCTTTTCTTTCTTGATTTTGCCTAGATTCTCCAACAACTGACTTCTGAGTAGCTCACACAAGTCATACTCTGCATTCTACTTTACCATTTCATAGGATGCATAGATGGTCATATCGAATATAGAATTGTCCTGACTAGAATAATATATCTTGTAACCAATGACCATTGATGCGAATTTCACATCTACTTCAACAATGTCTTCTATTGTCATTTCCCTTCTATCCCATTGCGCACTTGTTGCCTCAGTAATCTTGTCATTCTTCATGGATTTCAAGACTGTAAGTCTACCAGTGGAATTCAGACATGTTACTGCACATATAGCCTCTTTTGTGATTTTGAAGGGTGTATTTGACCACATGAATTTGTCATGAACACATATCAAAATGTATCTCACCCATTAATTTTCCTCAAACATGAGAAATCTCACAAACTCTGCAAACTTCTTCTCTTCTAGGGTTTGAAATTCCAGTTTTACAATAAAATCTTCTCCAACTATATGATGTGAGTACATATTCATTATTTGAGAGGTGCCTAACTCTTCAATTTTTGCATGAATATATGCCCTAATATCCTCAGTGTGCAAAACTCTGTAGGACATATATGAAGATTATCCTAAGGGTTTAGTCTCAATAGACTTAGAAGGGCTCCATTTAAACTTAAGACAAGGTCTATCCTTGACCTCTACTACCAACAAAGTGGCCATGATTGCAAATTCAAAAATTCATAGGATTTTCAAAAATTACCTTTTCATCGAATCAAAGTTCGTTCACAGATTCTTCTCCATGCTTTGAATTTCTTCACAATTCAACACAGTTTACTCCAAGGCTCTTCAAACTACTTTCCTTCAAAATGCAAAGTGAAAAATGAAGGATAAAAATAGATTTTTATTACTTTGCACAACTATCCCTTTTTGTCACTATAAATGCCTTAACCATAGTTCATCCAGTTACTCAGATTTCAAGCACTGAGATAGATGATTTTTCTGTGGATCCCCAAGACTTTACAATACAGGCTCCAATTTGATTCAACAAAACCCGAAAAGCATTTATCCATTTACTGGACTGGTCCACATTCTAGTATCATTTTCCTATAGGGGGGTTGAAGAATTTTCCTGATAGCTCCCCCTAGGCCAAAGGCCTAAAACTAATTCCCAGAGGAATTACTAGAAGCAAATTTTGGTATTAGCACATTTCCTTTGATAGAGGGATTCTTTTTCACCCATTTCTTCTGCATTTTCCTTCTGATCACATATGTAGTGAATTTTTTCCTTTGACATCTTACTATGTATTATGTCTTACTGAACCTCTTCTTTTCCAACAAAATCTAGCAATATGTCCAATTTTTTTGTAGTTGTAGCACACAACATTTCTCTGATTAGACCAGCTATTCCATTGATTTTTCCTTGATTTGCATTGGTTGGCAATATGCCCAAATCTATTGCATGCATAACATCTGACATCTCTATGAAATTTATTCATCACAACTCTGCATTCACTTGACTTATGACCATACTTATAGCAATTAAAACACTGACTTGAGAGTGATGGTCCACTTGGATTCATTCTGCTTCTACACTGAGAAGCCATATGACCGAATTTGTTGAAAGCAAAACAATAACCAGTGAATATCTGAGCATTTGGTTGTCTCACCATATTTCTTCTAGCTCCATTCATTTGATTTCCTTGTCGAAATCTCCCTTGTTCGGATTTATTTTGTCTAGATCTGAAACTTTCTCCTTCTTCATATCCAAGACCTCACCTATCACCATCAATTCTCTAACTTTTGATCATTTCATCAAGCTTGGTTGAACTAGATTTGAATTTCTCCTTGTACTCATTTGCAGCAGTAAGTTCATTTCTGAGATCATCAAGCTATTTTTCAAGCACTTCCTCATTGTTTTTAGATTATTCCAGTTCATTGTCCAATCGGTTGCATTGTTCAGATTTTTCTTTCAAGGATTGAGCAAGCTTTTATTCATTCTTCTTTCTATCTTCAATTTCCTTGGTCATATTCATCATGATAGACTCCATCTCACGCTTTAGGGCAACATTTTCTTTGGAAATTTTTTCACTCTTCTGTTTTCTCCTTTAAGGAATGACTGAGTTGTTTATCTTCCATGCTTCTATTCTTTTGCTTGAGCTGATCACATAATTCCTTTCTTTTCTCCCTTGATTCATTGATTTTTTCTTTCAATGACTGTATGAATTTTTCTGCATTTTCAAGATTTTCCTGTAGTTCCTGATTCTCATATTTTGACTAGTCAAGATCATCCAGGGCCACCATAAGGTGTTGTTGAAGACTGCTTGTATCCATTGAAAGCACTTTCCAATATCTCCCCAAGTTTTTAGAATTATTTCGAGGAACTAGCTCTGATACCAATTATTGGAAACAAGCAACACTAAGAGGGGGGGCGAATCAGTGTTCTACAAAAAATAACTTTATTATTCTGATCTTTAATCCACTTAGAACATTCAATCAAAAGTAATATGCATAAACAAAAAGAAAACAACCACAACACCATAACACAAGGATTTTTACGTGGAAACCCTATAAGGGGAAAAACCATGGTGGATGGCCAATCCACAATATGTTCTGAGTATACCCAAAAGAAAGATTACAAAATGGGAATTCACTTGCATTCAGGCACACCGCCTAGAGATCACTGCTCAAGATAAAAAGGCTCACTACCTTACAAAGATTTGGATTAAATCCAAAATAATGAACTGAAAGAATAACATCTACAAATGCTTGATTACAATTCTGCTTAGGCTTAGATGTCAATCTTCTATCCTTCTAACTAATACATATATTCTGCTCTACTATGCTCTGACTCACTTCACAAAATCTCCCATGAGGTCCACAACTCAAAATAACAACTGGAAATCTGTAAGTGAATGGATGATCACAAAACTTCCGGATGCTCTGTTCTTCCTGACTGTCCTCAATCTGACTACCGGTATAAGCAAATGATGTTATGTGGATCTATCACCGACTAGGGTTTCCATCAATGACAACACCAAAAAGAATTCATAGTGTCTCTTTCCAACAGTAACATCCCTATGGACTCCAAAGGTAGGAATTTTTTAGGGATGGTAGCGCACCATGTGAACATCCGTGCACTACGCTCGCATCCTTGATGAAAATGCCCCCATTGACACATAAAACACATGCCAAGTGGATGCATTTCAGATGGGTGATGTGGAAATTTTCCTTCATATTTTATTTTCTAAGGTGAGGGTATGCAAAAGGGGAATCTACACAAGGGGTGTAAATTCACTCTTATAGATTTTTCCCCCACTTTAGCGAGCATGAGTATCGATGATTGTTTAGTATAATAGATCGAAGAATTATAAATGTATACCTGAACCATCAAGGAAGAAAACCACAATCTAGCGAGATCAAAAGGGTAGTGTAGGAAAAGGACTCCACAGGTACTCTCTCCTAAGGAGGTTTGAACAAAAGGACTCTGTAGCTCCATGGAACTATGAAGTCAAGTAAAGTACACCGAAGGCCCACAAACCAACGATGGACAAATCCCATAGGATGCAAGTGCTTTACAAGCCCTCAAAATTGCAAAGAAGGTGTTCCCCCATGTACTCTCTCATGAAGGAAGCCCAATGAAAGGGGACTCCGTAGAATCAGACTGGAAAGTGACTTTATAGGTGCACCTGCAAAGTGACATGTTAATCCATAGATAAAACATGTTAGAAATCAAAAAGCATCCATGTAAGAAAACACATAGACAGTAAAAAAGTTGAAGGAAGATCTTTCAAAGGGCTCCCTTGGGAACCCTTCAAAAGAAGAGGGGTACACTCAAGGGATGTACTATTTGAAAGTGCAAGAATATTTTTCATAAATTAATTCAATATCAAGGAATCCTTTCGAAAGATGTTCACTTCATCAAGGAATTCAAAAGGAAGAAAATGCCCCCTCATGAGGGGAAGGTCGAGGCTTCTCCCATAGGAAAAGATGCTCCCTCCTTGGAGGAAATTTCTTCAAGTTCTTTCTTTGCAAACCCATGATGAAGGAAACACATTCTGCTAGGGGGTCCTTGTTAAGAATGCAACTTTTTGAAAAAAATTACAAATATTTTTGAGAAAATATTCATTGGCAACAAATGCTATTTCTAAAAATCAAAGTTGACATGATGGTGGTGTTGTTGCACACACAAGGGACAACACATGAACACCACAACATTACAACCCAAGCAAAGAAGAGAGAAAGGTATACAGGAGGTAAAAAGAGACAATAATCACAGACAAAGGGCACAGGGGCGATATGATATTTCAGGGTCAGAGCTACTCATAAATATATATAAGTATAGTAATAGTATATAGATGAACTGTCATCTATTGGATATTGCTAATATGTGGTTGTCATTGATGTCAACACTATTTCCATTGATGTCAAAACTATTGCTATTAATGTCTTTAAGGCTGTATATGTCGAGGATATTGAGAAAATTGTAATAAAATAAGTTACAGTTTGGTGGTGCAGTGAAGTTCATTATGGTAGCTAGCTTAGTATATTGATGATAAGAGGTTTTGGATCAAAGGGTTTTTTGTCTAGTATATCTAGTTTATCCACATGAAGTTTCAGAGGTTCGCATGAAGATTTGATTGAGTTATGAGTATCTGTGTTCTGATAGTTGTTCTGTTGCTTCGATTGGTGTTCCTTGAAGAAGATGATGTGATTCTAGTAACGTGAAGTGTTGCAGATACTTCTATAGTAATTCATGATTCTTGTGGATGTTTCTATATTGTTCTCTATCTGTGTTGTTGATCCGCATTGATCATTGTGCTCGCGATTAGTGGTTTTCTTTTGTGAGTTCATATTTTTCATGTTCATGGCCGACAGGGTGATTATAGCGTGTTGTAGATCTTCGAGGAATAATTTTTGAAGGTATTCAAAATTTGAGGATGTTGTTTTGGGTCCTTATTATGTTTTGGCTGACATTATTTTGGTTCGCATTGTAATGGTTTATTATTTTGGGTCGACATTTTGTACACATTTCATATTTTGTTAAAGCCAACATGTAATTGATGTTATCCCTAGTTGCAGATATATATGATCGATTGTTTATACCATTTGGAGGCATGGTGAGTGAAGGTATGTGAAGTATGCTCTATGCTAAGTGTGAGTAATTTTCTAATCTTTTGAAAGTAGAAGTAAAGTGTGAAGAAGAGTGAGCAAATGAAAGTATACTTAACTAGAACTGTAATCAGGCATTAGTAGATGCTATTTTCTCAGTTCAAAATCTTCTAGATGTAATCCGAATGTATCTGTAAGATAGTGAGTCTTCTTTGGGTAGTAATCCTTTTCTATTTGAGTAGTGTGCTCTAGGAAGTGTGCCTGAATGCATGTGCATTCCCCATTTATCATACTTTTAACAGAGTATAATCTTGTGGACTAACTTCCACCGTGGTTTTTCCCTTAATAGGGTTTCCACGTAAAAATCTTGGTGTTATGTGTGTTTTTGATTTGATGATGGTTTATGCTTTCATGTTTATTTATGAGATCTGAGAATAAGTTTAATAAGTATAATTTCTGTGACAACTGATTCACCCCCCCTCTCAGTTGTCTTCCCTTGTGTTGCCAACAATTGGTATCAGAGCAGGTTCCTTGAAAGAAGTTTAATAGCTTGAGGTGATCTGGGATGGTGACATATAAGAAGGATAGTTCGAGATTTGATGGAACTAATTATTCTCTATGGAAGGCTCAAATGGAGTGTCATCTAAGATGCATTGGTGAACCTTACTTGACAATTACAAAGAATAGGTATATCATCCCACATAATGGTCCTTCTACTATGGGAGGGATTAAAGATGCCAAATACAATATCAGGGCTAAGAAAGCATTGTTGAGTGCTCTGACCAATACCGAGATGAAAAATGTAATGGAGTTGAAGACTGCTTATGAGATCTGGAAAAATTTGGAAACCTAGTATGAAGGTGATACCCATGTGAAGGTTGCTAAGTTGCAAAGCCTAAAGGGGAAATATGAAACATTAAGAATGGGTGAAGATGAGAACATCACTTTGTTTATGCAGAGAGTGAATGAACTTGTGTGTAGTATTAGATATGTTGGTGGAACATTGGATGAATTATAAATTGTTGCTAAAGTGCTCAGATCCTTGCTTACTACATACAAAAACAAAGCTACTGCTATTGAGGAGATATGGATTGTGACAAATGTAAGTAGAGATATGTTGATTGGTAAGATTTCTTCTTTTGAGTTAAGCGAGTTTGGTGAATCTCTTCTTAAGACATAATCTGCATTCAAAGCTACTATCTTTAGAAAAGATATGATTCGGGAGAAATTTCTTCTAGAAAAATGTCCAAGTATGAGCAGGAAATGAGATAGATTGAAGAAGAAGAGAGAAAACTAGATGAGCTTGAAGCGCTTATTGTCAAGAGGGTACCTAGAGGAGAAGGTAAGTATAAAGGTAAATTGCCTCTTAAATGTTTTTATTGCAATAAGATAGGTCATTTTTCCTCAAGGTGTCTTGAAAGAGTTCCTAAGCCAAAACCTAACAAGCCTAGATTCCAAAGAAAGTGTTATTATGCTACTAATGAAGGTGTGAAAGATAATGAATCTGATAAAGGGAATTTAAGCAAGGATGAGTGGGTATTTATTGCTATCAAAGAAAATGATTCGGTACCTACTGAATCTGCTAGTTGTATGAATGTGGAGAAAGCTCTAGTTGCCAGAATTCAAGAAAAAGATGAATGGGTGATTGACAGTGGATGCTCTCATCACATGACAGGTGATAAAAGTAAATTAATGAGTTTTGAAAAGTATGATGGTGGTGTTGTAAGATTTGGTGATGACAAAGCTAGTGTAATCCATTGCAAAGGATCCATTTCTCTTGATGGTATGAATAATAATGATGATGTTATATATGTGGAAAGTTTGAAGCATAATTTCTTAAGTGTTGGATAGATGGTTGACAAGGGATAAAATATTCAGTTCAAGGATGGAAAGTGTAGAATATTGGGGAATTCAGGAAATGTGATTGCATCTGGTACAAAAATAAAAGGTAATATCTTTCACCTAAGTGCCACTAGTAAAAGTTGTCTAATTGCTCAAGTTGATGAAAGTTGGTTGTGGCATAGGAGATTGTGTCATGTAAACTTTGAAAATATTATAAAGAGAAGTTTTGCTCAGGCAGTGAAAGATCTTCCTAAGTTGGTAAAGCCTACTAATACTATATATAAGGAATGTTAGTTAGGGAAGCAAACTAGAGTTTCATTTTAGAGCAAACAACATTGTTTGAATGAAGTGTTGGAGCTTGTGCATATTGATCTGTGTGGTTCTTCTAGAGTCAGAAGTTTACAAGGAGATAGGTATTTCATGTTACTTATTGATGATTATTCTACATTGATGTGGGTTGCTTTCTTAAGGGAAAAATATGAATCTCTAGAGAAATTCAAGATTTTTAAGGCTATGGTTGAGACAAAGATAGGTCTGAAGAGTAAATGTCTAAGATCAGATAGAGGTGGTGAATTTACCTCCCATGAGTTTAGCATGGGATAAAGAGATAATTATCTACCCCACCGATCCCTCAACAAAATGGAGTTGTGGAAAGGAAGAATAGGATAATTCAAGAAGCTGCTAGGACAATGATGCTGGAAGGAAATGTTCCTCATATCTACTGGAGAGAAGCTATGAGTACTTCCATTTACACTCTCAATCGGGTACATATCAAAGGTGATACTAGTCAGACTCCTCATGAGCTATGGTTTGGTCATAAGCCTATTGTTAGATATTTCAAAATATTTGGGAGTAAATGGTATATCAAAAGAGATGAAGATATAGGAAAGTTTGATGCTAGAAGTGATGAAGGAATCTTTCTTGGTTATTCTACTAAAATTAAAGCCTACCATTACTTCAATAAGAGATTGAGGAAAGTAGTTGAATGTGCTAATTTCAAGGTTGATGAAGACACAGTTAGACCTTCCAGAACCTATGGATATCATTCAGATGATCAGAATGACAGTTCAGTTTAGACTCAGAATCAAGTGCAGATCATTCTAGAGGAAGAAACTAGTGAAAGTGCAAAAGTGAGATCACAAGAGCCTGAAGTTCAAGAACATCCTAAGAATCCAAGGTATGTAAGAATAAATCATTTAGAAGATCAGATTATAGGTGATCAGAACAAAGGTGTTGAAACTAGGAGAAGAATTGTAGAAGAATATTGTTTGATCTCAAAGAATGAGCCTAATAGTGTCAATGAAGCATGCAAAGATAAACATTGGGTGGAAGAAATGAAAGAACTACTACAAATCGAGAAGAATGATACATGGATTCTTGTTCCTAGACCTAAGGACAAAAATGTTATTGGAACTAAATGGGTCTTTTAGAACAAACTCAATGAGCAAGGTGAAGTTGTTAGAAACAAAGCAAGACTTGTGTGTAAAGGATATTCTCAGATGGAAGGAATTGACTTTGAAGAAAGTTTTTCCCCTATTGCTAGGATTGAAGGTGTGAGACTATTTCTTGCTTATGTTGCTTACAAAAAAATCAAGGTTTATTAGATGGATGTGAAGTCAACATTTCTAAATGGTGAACTGGAAGAATAAGTGTATATTGAGAAACTTGATGGATTTCAATTGATTGATCAAGGAGATATGGTTTTTTGGTTGAAGAAAGCATTGTATGGCCTTAAGCAAGCCAAAAGAGCATGGTATGACAAATTGGAAAAGTATTTGTTGAAACTTGGATTTAATAAAGGTACTGCTAATAGTAACTTGTATTTCAAGAGTGACCATGGTAAAGATTTGATTGTTGAAGTCTTTGTTGATGATATTATTTTTGGAGGAGATGATAGTTTGTGCATGAAGTTTGTTGATGAGATGTATAGTGAGTTTGAGACGTCTATGATTGGAGAAATGAAATTCCTTTTGGGATTGCAAATTACTCAGCTAGATAAATGGATCTTTATATCTCAGTCCAAGTATGTGAAAGAATTGCTAAAGAAGTTTGGTATGGAAGATTCAAAGCCAATTGGTACACCTATGGTGACTGGATGTAAGTTGACACAAGATGATGATTCTCCTAAAGAAAATTAGACTAGATACAAATCCATGATTGGTCGATTTCTCTATTTGACTCAAACTAGACCTGATATCATGAATGTTGTATGCATTGTTGCAAGATTTCAAGCTGATCCTAAGGAATCTCATGTGACAGCTGTGAAGAGGATTTTTACATACTTGAAGGGGATAGTTGATTGTGGCCTATGGTATCCTAAACAAGATGACCTTAATTTGAGTGCCTTTACTGATGCTGATTGGGCAGGAGATGTGAATGACAAAAAGAGTACTAGTGGTGGTGCATTTTTCTTGGGAAAGAAGCTGATTTCATGGTTAAGTAATAAGTAAAATTTCATTTCTTTATCTACTGCAGAGGAAAAATACATTGCTGCTGCTAACAATTGTACTTAAGTATTGTAGATGAAGCTGATGTTGAAAGATATCAGAGTTGTGTATGATGAACCTATTGCTATATTTTGTGATAATCCAAGTGCAATTAATATTTCTAAGAATCTGGTGCTACATTCAAAAACCAAGCATATATGTATCAAGTTTCACTTTTTGAGAGAGAAGGTGAGTGAGAAGGAAGTAAGATTGGAGTATGTGCCCACTAAGGAACATATTGTAGATATCTTTACCAAGCATTTTCCTAAGGATACTTTTGAGTATCTCAGAGGGAAGTTAGGGTTGATTACCCCTCCTAATCAAAATTAAGATGCATTGAATTGCATCAGTCCTTGCATTTCATATTCATATATTGTGATCCAAATTGATGTTAAGGTGGCTGCTACTTAGGGGGAGTAGTCAAATGCTTAGAAATGTGGTTCAGAGCTTGTGTGGAGAAAGATAATGTGTATCTTTTTCATTGATTTCAAAGGGGGAGAAGAGTACAGTGAAAAACTGTGAAAGAGTTAAGGAGAAAAAGAGTCAAAATCTAATGGGGAGAAAGTGCTAAGAGAAAGTGTCGTTGATGGCATTTTTCACATCATGTGTTGCCATCAATGCCAAAGGGGGAGATTGTTGGATATTACTGATATGTGGTTGTCAATGATGTCAACACTGTTGCCATTGATGTCAACACTATTGCCATTGATGTGAACACTATTGCTATTAATGTCTTTAAGGCTGTATATGTCGAGGATATTGAGAAAATTGTAATAAAATAAGTTACAGGTTGTTGGTGGTGCAGTGAAGTGCAGTATGGTAGCTAGCTTAGTATATTGATGATAAGAGGTTGTGGATCAAAGGGTTTGTTGTCTAGTATATCTAGTTTATCCACATGAAGTTTAAGAGGTTCACATGAAGATTTGATTGAGTTATGAGTATCTGTGTTCTGATAGTTGTGCTGTTACTTCAACTGGTGTTCCTAAAAGAAGATGATGTGATTATAGTAATGTGAAGTGTTCTATATAATTTTTTTTTAATTCATGATGCTTGTGGATGTTTCTAGATCATGCTCTATCTATGTTGTTGATCCACATTGATCATTGTGCTCGCGACTGGAAATTTTATTTTGTGAGTTCATATTTTTCATGTTCATGGCTGATAGGGTGATTGTAGCGTGTTGTGGATCTTCGAGGAATAATTTTTGAAGGTGTTTTGAATTTGAGGATGTTGTTTTGGGTGCTTATTATGTTTTGGCTCACATTCTAAATTGTTTATTGTTTTGGGCCTATAGTTTTTACATATTTCATATTTTGTTAAAGTCGACATGTAATTGATGTTATCCCTAGTTGTGGATATATATGATAGATTTTTTATACCATTTGGAGGCATGGTGAATGAAGGTATGTGAAGTATGCTTTGTGCTAAGTGTGAATAATGTTCTAATATTTTGGAAGTAGAAGTAAAGTGTGAAGAAGAGTGAGAAGATGATCGTGTGCTTAACCAAAACTATAATCAGGCATTAGCAAATGCTATTTTCTCAATTCAAAATATTCCAAATGTAATCCAAATTAATCTATAACACAGTGAGTCTTCTTTGGGTAGTAAGCCTTTTGTATTTGAGCAGTGTGCTTTGGGAAGTGTGCTTGAATGCATGTGCATTCCCCATTTATCATACTTTTAATAGAGTATAATCTTGTAGACTAACCTCCACTGTGGTTTTACCCCTAATAGGATTTCCACATAAAAATCTTGGTGTTATGAGTGTTTTTGATGTGATGATGGTTTATGCTTTCATGTTTATTTATAAGATTTGAGAATAAGTTTAATAAGTATAATTTCTGTGACAATTGATTCACCCCCCTCTCTGTTGTCTACCCTTGTGTTTCCAACATCATCAACCCCATACTATATAAAACCATATGAAGAATGCTCAAGAAGACAAAGTAAAAAATAAAAAAATGGGTCAACATGGAAGGGAAGCCTAAATTCTCCCAACACTTTGCATCATCTCCAATTTTTCAAAAATCAATACACATAATAGAGGAAGACTAATGGAACAAAAAGAGGAAGTTTTATGACACATAATCACTCCTGTATCCAAGCACCTACAAGGGTCACAAGGGTCATCTAGGAACACATAATACAAACACGAGGGAACACATCACAACAAACACACACCTACTCTAAAGGTAAAGAAGAGGTTCCCTACTAACACTCATCGAACAAGAGGTCATCTACTTCTCAATCTAGATCATTATATAGGGAAGGAAGAGGATCCTACAATGGTGGAATGTTAAGGGGAGAACCCTTCAACCCTCTTGCAACAAGAGCCAAGGAAGAAAACCCCAAAAAGTCTTCTCCACTCGATTCTTTTGGAGTGAAGGTCAGTGATTTCATAAAGATCGCCGATAGGGCTAGGACCTCATCCAAAGAGTTAAACATGCACTTCATAGGAGTACCATGTGTTACCTCAATAGAAGAGGGAGGCAACGCCTGAGATTCACTGCTTGGCTCTCCGAGTGACTTCGGAGTAGTGATGAACTCAAGGGATGCTAGAGCTTCTTTTGTCACAAGGAAGGCACATGCTAATGCAAAACTACCCTTTGAAGGGGGTGGAACCCTCTTTTGAACCCCATTGGTGGAAGGGCCAACCTCCACCTTCGAATTCATCGGAGGATGTGAACTCACCACAGACAAGGCTAGAGGCACGAAGGAGGAGGAGAAAACTATGAAAAACACCATTGAGGTGTTTGACATGTCCATGGGCTTAGAGAACAATAGGATATCTATGAGGGACATCAAGAGAGGTAGCTCAACTTAAGGAGCAATGAACAACTACACCTTTTTAGGGTTAGGGGTGTTCACACTCCCAACAGGAGTCAGAAGAAAAACAAAATTCAATTGAACCAAGGAAAAGGGGACATGAGAAGAGGAGACAATAGTAGGAGGCCCTGAGACAGGGGTGGTTGGACCCCTTTCCTTCCTCTACAAAGTATCCTGCTCAGTTGCTAGAGCCTTTCACTAGCACTTATGCTCATAAGCAAGGTAGTTTTTGCAACTTCAAGAGCTAGAGATAGGAAGCTGAGATGGGATAAAAGGCTCATACTCAACCATAGGAGTGTCCATCACAACCATTTTTGGCAAAGGGAGAGACTCCTCGATTGGAGCAGGAGGAAGATACTGGGAAGAGGCTGAAATAACAATAGGGAAAATTGGCTCTAGCACCTCAACGACTAGCCTCTTCCCATTCACTACCTTGGGGATAGGAGCATTAGGAGGCTATAGAGGCCAAGGCATAGAGGATTCCCCATGAGGACCCTTCCTTCTACTATATAGGTAGGGCCAAGGTCCAGAAGGTATAGTAGGAAGGTTCAATATCCTAATCTTGGATTTACACCAAGAAGTTACCATCACACTTATTATGTGAAATCTAGGAGTAGTCATCTAAAACTCCTCTTTAGAGAGGGGGCAGAAGAGGTGCCCCAAGGATGGGTATATCTGTCCTTTCGAAAGGAGGAGGCAACTTGCTACTACACTATCAGAGGAGTCACTTTCAACTATCCTCTGCCCCTAGTTTTATACTTCATGTAGTTTCAGTAAAGTAGGTCCGTTCTAGGAGGGAGCAGACTGATTGGGGCAGGCCAAAAGTGATCCAATGAATAACCCCCATGAGATACCAAAAGAGAATATCCGGTGTCATACACAATGTGCACACCACCTTTGTGGGATAACTTTAAACACCTATGAATAACATAAGTGATTCCATTCATGGAAGCTATCCAAAGGATGCCCAGCTTCACCCTGAACAAATTAGATTTTGGAATATCATCAAAGATTGTATCCATGGCCCTAGGTCCAACTAGGATGGAAAGAGTTATGGAGCCATATGGTTTAAGAGAGAGACCATCATGTGTATGTATTGTAGACTTTGTTTCTTCATATTCCTCCCTCTATAATGAATTTAACCACGTCTCCTCTGTAATAACATTCACTCGACTCGCAGAATAAACTAGGACCCTTGTCACAATATTCCCATTGAGGTGAGCAAGAATGTATAGAGGAGAGGGCTTTTTATTCAAGGGGAAATCCCATGAGGTGAATGTCACATCTGGAAAACTAGTTGCAAGCTGTGAAGGAGTAACCAAGACCATATTAATGTACGCCGAAGGTTGAGGAGAAGCATCAGAGGGGTCAATAATCAAGTTCATAGAATGAGATGAAAATAGGTCTCTGTAAATATGCAACTAACTATTGGCCTTTGCTACCACTTTATTCGCAATTTTGTTTCGTCCCATTGAGATGAATGGTATCGTCATCAATGTGATTTTGTATCTTGTGATGTAGGAACATACAATGTCGAGTATCATGCGCGTTAACTCGATGGTACTGATAGAAAGCATTCACATCATATTAGTTAGGATAAGGTTCCTTAAGAGGTTGAGGGTTCTCTAAAGTTATGATCTTATCCTTCAACAACTTTTCCAAGATGGAAGAGTAAGATTCTGCCAACTTCATAAAATTTCTATTGCATCTGAGGCCGTTATCATTTGGCATGGAAACTACATTTGCAATAACTTTACCTTTTCCTAAGATAGATACAATAGAATTCCCTTCTAAATGGGAGTGTGAGGATGGTCCTCCAAACTGAACTACCATTTGTTGAAGTTCTCACAACGTGACACACAGATGTGCAAAGGAAGGGTATTTCATTAAGGAAAACTTCTCTTGCCAAGCTCTTTGTAGGTTGCCTATGAACACCTTCTGCACATCGAAGTCGGGCAGTGGGTACAAGATCAATGAAAATAGTGCTTAGTATCATGCTATGAAATCAGTTATCTTCTCATTATCTCCTTGCTTACATTAGCTGAGATCTGAGAAGGTCATCTTCTACTAATGTTAGGCTAGAACTAATAGAGAAATTGATTCACAAGTTGATCAAATGAGAATATATAATTATCTGGAAAGGAAAAATACCACTCGAGTGTTGTGTCCTTGAGATATTGAGGAAAGAGTTTTGCCATCAAAGCATCATGATGAAGGAAATATGTGCACATGGCATTGAAAGCAGACACATGTGTCTACAGATCCCTTTTCCACCATAATTTTCAAATTTAGGAATCTCCATTCCTTGCGGGAAGGGAGTACTCAAGATTGGCATCAACAATAGGCTATGTCAAAAGAAAGGTTGAAAAATAGGCTAGGAAGAAGCTTGGGAAAGGCTTGCCACCTGGTTTTGCATCCAACCCATTTTCTGAAGAAGGGAATTCATAACAGGGTCAGAGGAGGATAAAGGCCCAGTGGAACCACAAGAACCACCGCTACTAGATCCTCCTTCAGAACCACCACCACTCATCCCACCGAAGCCTCCATTACCAGGAGTAGTAGGAGGGGTGAAGCTAAAACCAAGGGGTATTCTGCTCACCTTGATAGTGTTAGTTCTTTGTGAAGTAGAAGAGACACTAATTGAGGGGCCTATTTCATCCATGCATATGGACATGGTAGGAATTGAAATTCCTATTTGTCTTTCATAGGTATCAAGCACTTCCCCTTGGCTAGTACCCATTCTAGAATTATATGAAGGGATATAAGCTTTGGTTAGATCAGAAAGGCCACACAAGAACTATATGCTTGTCTGATCCTTCCCTAATAGATGCCTCACCTTGCTGGTAAGTGATAGGGAGGTTGGATGAAACAATCACAGTTTCATGCTCTAATTCTTGTTTGAAGACCTCTAAGGTGTCTCTCTCCACCTCTTCAACCTATACGACCTTTCTTTACTTAGGATCCCTTGGTTATGCCTTGCCAACCCCAACTACCAACATAATTCTTCCTACCAAGTTCACCTTGATACAAACTTGCATCTCTACACTTAGCCCTTAATTCACCCTAAAGGCTACCAACCTCCAAATTATTGAATTTACCTTTGCAGGGGTGTGGAGGTACTTCAAAGGTCTTCAATCCATCCTACTATGGTTCTTGAAGGTCCAGCTAATTCCATTTCTTGGTCGCTTTCACCAAACCCTCATTTAGGTCTTGAAAAGGCTACTAGCCCTAGGAGCCCCAATTAGGCCTCCTTCTTTGAGAAAACAGGTTGGTTCTCTAAATCTTTCCAAAGAACCCCCAATCTTTCTTTGGGATTCCTGGTTCAAATGAACACCTCTCAAAGATTTATGAGGTCTTGGGTCTTAACTACCCGTACAAAGCCTTAACTTGAAAATGGGCAAAAATAAGGGTTTTTAAGCCATTTTCTGTCTCCTCTCAAATTGTTAAGTATTCCTCACACCAGATGGATTGATGGAGTTTCCTCCTGATTACTAGGTCTTGGAAAGACCCACAACTACCTTATCCAAAAGGAAAATTTTCAAAAATCTATCACCCCTACAAATTATGTGCTCTGCACTTAAGTCTTCCTAGTCGGGCACCTCCTTGGCTCACCTAGGGCAAGACTTTTCCAACAGCTCTTGTGCTTTCAAGGAACCTAAACCCTACAATATTTACAACCATGGAGTCTAGTCACTATTCCCAAAGGGCTGTACAATTTTTACAATGGAAAAGTGAACTAACACTCCATTTCTACAAAACTGTCTGGTTCAGACCAGCAACAACAAGAAAACAAAACTATTTACAACAATGCTTGAAATTGAATTGGAAAACTATCTAAATGCCACACAAAGCTTGAAGACTAAAAAATATACATCCTACACAAGTTACAACACCATGATTAATTTATTAAAAGCTCTCTTCAATGCACAAAACATGAAATTAACACACAAACACACTATCTTCCTTGAATTCTCAAAAACTTCAAAGCAATACAAATGCTTCCAAAAAAAAAAAACCCCACTCTAATGTCGAAGCATCCCCTAAATAGGGTCTCCAATTTAGTTATGATCTTCCTTAGGCTCTCTTTGGCCGCTTGTAACTCCAATTGGGCATTATTTGCAAATATTGAAAAAAAACTCCTAAAAGGCCTAGAAGGTCAAAACCTTATTTTAGCTAGAACCCAATGACTCCTATTCTATGGTCAACATGACCTTCATCAGATGATCAACACCTAAACAAAGATTCCCTTAAGGCTTACATTCAAATGAGCTAAATTTGATTGCTTAATTTTCCTAGACAAGACTGTCCTAGACAGACCTAAACAACCTAAGGTGACCTATGGGTGCTCCTGCACCATTCTCCCCCCTCTGTACAAACACTAAGGAATGTGGGGAGAGATCAGAGATAAATCAATACCCTACTTCTTGAGCTGAGCTTCATCCACCCATGTAGCCTCAAAATCTAGTTTATTCTTCCATTTGGTGAGATGCTCCATGTACTCCTTAGACTAGGTAGACTTCTTCACCCTTGATTCAAAGATCTTCTCTGCTTGCAGCTTGTCTTTAGGAGGTAAGTCTATGTTACTCACATCTTTCAAGGCATACATACTGTTCTGATCCAAGTCAGTGACTGGTCCTTTATACCTGATCAAATCAGCCACATTAAACACTGGTGAAATGCCTAAGTCTGCAGGTAGCTCCACCTTGTAAGCATTCTTTCCATACTTGGCTATCACCTTACATGGTCCCACTCTCTTCATTTGAAACCTGGTTGATGTTCCTTTCTGCAATCTAGACTTGTTGAGATGGACCATGACATAGTCCCCTACTGTAAATTGTAGATATTTCCTAGACATATCCACTTTAACTTTCAGCTTGTGAGTAGCTTCTGCAATTGTATTCTTCACTTTCTCCTGAATCTCCTTCATGGTCTGAGAGAAATCCTTAGCATGGCCACTCCTATGCTCCATAGCTCCTAAGTATCTAAGTTCACACATACCTCTTGGGTGCATTCCATACACTATTTCAAAAGGACTTCTGGCTGTGGTCTGATTCACACTGTCATTGTAAGCATATTCAACTTGTGATATGACCATGTACCATGTTTGTCCATACTCCTTGGTGAGGCACCTTAGTAGGTTACCTAACACTCTATTGATCACCTTAGTTTTTCCATCTGTCTGAGGATGGTAGGTTGATCCAAAAGAAAAATTAGTACCTAATTTTCTCCATAGAGTCTTCCAAAAATGACTCATGAACTTCACATCCTTGTTTGAGACAATGCTCAATGGAAATCCATGGATCCTCACAATCTCTTTGAAGAAGAGATGAGAAATGTAGCAAGCATCACGAGTGGTCTTGCAAGGAATAAAATGACTCATTTTACTAAACCTATCTACCACCACATAGACACTATCAAACCCTGCCTTAGTTTTAGGGAGTCCTACCACAAAGTCCATACTAATACATTCCCATGGTCTGTTGGGAATGGGTAGAGGTTGATACAAACCTGCATTACTAGCTCCCCCCTAGCTTTCATACAAACTACACATTGCTCCACATACCTTCTGACATCCCTTGGCAACTTGGGCCAATAATAGAACCTCTGCACAAGTTCCATTGTCTTGTTGATACCAAAATGACCACTAAGACTACCATTGTGCTTCTCTTGGATAAGATTCTCTCTCATTGAACCTTTTGGAACACATAATTGATTTCCCTTGAACAACAGTTCACTTTGCAATGTATACTCTGAGAATTGACTATGGAAATGATTCTCAAAATTAGAACATACCTTATATGCCTCTAAGAAGTCTTCATCTTCTCCATAGAGATCCTTGAAACTCTCTATCCCAATGCTCTTTGTTTGTATCTCTTGCACTGTCAGCAACCTCCTACTTAGTGCATCTGCCACCTTGTTCAACTGTCCCTTCTTGTGCTTGATGGTAAAAGTGACAGCTTGGAGGTATTCCATCCATTTCAAATGCCTATTACTTAACTTCTCTTGTGTGTTTATGTAGCTAAGTGCCTGGTTATTAGTAAACACTACAAACTCTTTAGGTAGGAGATAATTCCTCCACTTCCTAAGTGACTGTACTAAAGCATATAGTTCCAAGTCATAAGTAGAATACTTTTGTTTAGCTTCATTGAGATTTTTGCTAAAGAAATCTATAGGCCTGCCTTCTTGGCTTAGCACTCCTCCTACTGCAATTCCACTGGCATCACATTCCACAGTGAATAACTTATCAAAACTAGGTAACAAAAGGATGGGTTGAGTTGCCACTTCTTATTTCAGTTTCTAAAAACCTTTCTCAGCTTCAAGAGTCCATTTGAACTTAGTTTTTAGGCCACCTTTGATTGTATCAAGTACTAGTGCACATATGCCACTAAAGTTTCTTATAAACTTCCTATAAAACTGAGCTAACCCATGAAAAATTCTTACCTCTGTCCCTGTGGTTGGTGTAGGCTAGTTTAGGATAGCTTCCACCTTGCTTGGGTCCATCTTCAATGATCCTTGGGATACTACAAACCCCAAATACACAAGCTCTTGTTTGAAGAACTCACACTTTTCTAGGTTGATGGCTAGTCTCTCCTCTTACAATCTTTTAAGAACCAACTCCACATGATTTAGATGTTCTTCTGCTATCTTGCTAAAGATGAGTATATCATCTAGATATACCACCACAAATATACCTATTAAATCCTTAAGCACTTCATTCATGAGCCTCATGAATGTACTAGGGGCATTTGAGAGGCCAAATGGCATAACTCTCCACTCATATAACCCATCAATTGTCTTAAAGGTTGTCTTCCACTCATCCCCATCTTTGATTCTAATATGATGGTATCCACTCTTGAGATCTAACTTGGTGAAATACTGAGCTCCTCCTCTATCCTAGGAATAGGGAACCTATATCTGATTGTAATTCTATATATAGCCCTAGAATCAATGCATAGCCTCCACTTACCACCTTTCTTGGTTGCTAAGACCACTGGTACTGCACACAGACTGATGCTCTTCCTAATTAGTCCTTGGTCTAACAACTCCTGCACTTGTCTAGCTACTTCTAGGTTCTGATTTGGTGTAAGCTTGTGTGATAGGTTGAATGTGAGCGTTAGGAATCAAGCAACAAACCAAAGAGTGCAAATAAACACTAAAACAACCTACACCTCAAGATTAGCCTAAGTTGGAAACAATGCAAGACAAAGCAACGAAGTGGAACCTTATACCTTGCGTTGAGTCGATCCTTTGGTTGGCCCTTTGATCTTGGATGTGTATGCTCCTTTGATGGCAAGTAGAGGATGTGAAGATGGAAATGATGCTTGGAATCATGAAAATGGCTAAGTGTTGGTTGAGAAACAAAACTGCAAGAGTTTGGCTAGCACAAATGATCTCCCCAAAATGGGAGAAAAGAGGGGGTATTTATAGGATTTTTGGAGAATCCTAGGGGAAATGGAGGGTCAAGATTGAGCCACCAAATATCAAGATGTAGGGCTAAGGTGAGTTGAGAACTCACAAGCCCTCACATCTTGACATGTGGCATGTGAGATAGCCCTAAAAGGTGAAGTGGACATGAGGTGGAAGGAGTACATGACATGGAGGGGTACAAAGTACCTTGGGATTGGACAAGATCTCCTCATAAAGGAGGTCCTTGTCCCCATGTGGGAGAGAGGACAAGTGGGGAATTAAAAATTCCTCAAATATTCTCATGGGGAAGAGGGAAGGAATTTAAAATTCCTTGAATGCATTGAGGGATTAAAAAGTGAATTAAAAATTCACATGGGGAAGGAGATTCCTTGTTAAAAAGAAAAGCATTTAATAGGGTTGACTAAGGACACATGTCATAAAGGACATGGGGGAAGAAAAGGAATTAAAAATTCCTTGAGAGGTTGATTAGGCTAGTTAGTGAGGGATTAGAGGATGGTTAGGTGGCTAAGAGAGATTAGAGGCCAACTTGCAAAAGTTGGAGGATGTGACACATCCTAATCAAGGATTAGGCATGTGCACACCTTAATGATGAGATTAGAAGATGGATTAGGATAAGATAAAAATTATGGAGGATGTGACATGAAGGGAATTAAATAAATGAAATATTTATTTAATTCAATTGATGGAAGGAGGTTTAAAGAGATAAGGTATTATTGATTAAATATCTTAGGGATTTGGCAGAATTAAAGCTATTAATTAAATAATAGCAGTATTACTCAATTAACGAAAATAAGATGAAAAGGGATGAATTTGGATAAATTAAGTGTCCAAATTTAGACATCTACAACTTGTATGCTACTTTTTTTGGAAATGAAGCCCCTGGTATGAAGTCTATCTGATGACTAATGGCTCTCTTTGGAGGTAAGGTTGCTAGTGTTCCATCACTGACTATGTCCTTGTACTTCTCAAGCAACTTCTGGACTGCTTCTGGTATGACTATCTTCTTAGTCTTATCTTCCTCCTTGGGTTGCACCATGACCACATATCCTTCCCCTCCTTGTTGTAGGGTGTTGATAAACTCCTTGCCACTACTTAACAAGACACTAGGGGTCTTTGACTGTCCCTCTTCCTCTTTTGACAATAACTGCAGTTTGAATGTCCTTCCATCCTTCTTGAATGAGAGTGTTTTCCTTTCGATCATAGATGGATCCTCTGTCATATTTCCATGGTTTTCCCAATAGAAGATGGCATGCATCCATGGGCAACACATCACAAATCAACTTGTCTCTGTACCCTCCAATGGAGAACTCCACTATTGTCTGCTCATTTACAAGAACACTTTGCCCTTTGTTCAACCATGTCACCTTGTAAGGATTAGTGTGGGGTACTTTCTCCAACTTCAACTTCCTCACTGCCTCCTCAAAGATTATGTTATCAGTAGACCCTGAATCCACTATAACCTTGCACACCTTTCCAAGTATTTTGCATCTTGCCTTGAATAAGGCTCTCCTTTGCTTTGGCTCTTCTTTGACTGGTTGTCTGATTAGAACCCTGCTAAACATCAAGTTCTCCCCCATTTCTGACTCAATGTGACTAACCTCTAGTGACTTGACACTCAAAGTGTCTTCTTGAGCATATGCTCCTCTCTTTTTTGTATTTGAAGAAGATGCTTTCTCCAGGAACCTATAAGCTGGATGACCTACTTGACCACAATTGTAACACTTCATACTAGTGAAGTAAGAATTACTACTGCCTGCTCCTATTCCTCTATTTGAACCTCCTTGAGGTCCTCTACCTCTTCCATAACCTCCTCTAGAAGTTGTTTCACTTCCATGCTCTATGAGTTTAGACTCTCCCTGATTTCTTTGTTCAGTCCCTCTACCTTGGTATCCACCTCTACGTCCTCTTTGATCTCTACCTTTACCTCTGCTCTTAGAAGCCTGATCTTGTTTCCTCTTATTCCTCTCTTCAATCTTTATAGCCAATTGATAGCATTGGTGCACTGTTTTAGGACTGAGAAGAGTCATCTCCTCTTGAATGTTCCACTTCAAGCTGTTAAAATACCTAGCTACCTTAAGATTTTCATCATCTATAACATTAGACCTCATGCAAAGTCTTTGAAACTCCTCTGTATAGGAATTTACATCTTGGTCTCTTTGTCTCAAGCTCTATCTTTTCTTGTGCAACTGAATTTCATAATCATCTGGCATGTATGCTTCTCTCACTTTGGAAACCATTCCCTTCCAAGTAGAAATAGGCTTCTTTCCTTCCTTTTCCCTCTCTGTTTGAATGAACTTCCACCATGTCAAGGCAGAACCTCTTAATCTTGACTTTTCCACCTTCACCTTCTGAGCTTCAGTGACTCCATCACATTCAAAATGGTTTTCCATTCCCTCTATCCAATCCATAACTAGAACAGCTTCCATCTTCCCACTCAAAGCCTTCAATGCCTTCAAGAAAGGTTCTTCTTGCAAAACAGGGTCAGGTTTAGGGATCTTTTCTTCCTTTGTAACCTCTTCTTTCTTTGGTACCCCGCCTTCCAACTTATCACTAACCTCATCAGTCTTAGTCTGCACATTACTCATTGCTTGCTCGAGTTGGGCTATTCTTTCCCTCAATAGCCTATTGTCATCCTCCTGTTCTTCGACCATCTTGGCCAATTCTGTATTTGTCACCATGATGGTAGAACCACTAGACTCAATCTCAGACATATAATAATTAATCCCAAATATTTTGCTGCTTTGATACCAATTTGATAGGGAGGTTGGATGAAACAATCAGCATTTCATGCTCTAAGTCTTGTTGGAAGACCTCTAAGGTGTCTCTCTCCACCTCTTCAACCTATAGGATCTTTCTTTACTTAGGATCCCCTGGTTATGCCTTGCCAACCCCAACTACCAACATAATTCTTCCTACCAAGTTCACCTTGATACAAACTTGCATCTCTACACTTAGCCCTTAATTCACCCTAAAGGCTACCAACCTCCAAATTATTGAATTTACCTTTGCAGGGGTGTGGAGGTGCTTCAAAGGTCTTCAATCCATCCTACTATGGTTCTTGAAGGTCCAGCTAATTCAATTTATTGGTCACTTTCACCAAACCCTCATTTAGGTCTTGAAAAGGCTACTAGCCCTAGGAGCCCCAATTAGGCCTCCTTCTTCGAGAAAACAGGTTGGTTCTCTAAATATTTACAAAGAACCCCCAATCTTTCTTTGGGATTCCTGCTTCAAATGAACACCTCTCAAAGATTTGTGAGGTCTTGGGTATTAACTGCCCGTACAAAGCCTTAACTTGAAAATGGGAAAAAATAAGGGTTTTTTAGCCATTTTCTGGCTACCCTCAAATTGTTAAGTATTCCTCACACCAGATGGAATGATGGAGTTTCCTCTTGATTACTAGGTCTTGGTAAGACCCACACCTGCCTTCTCCAAAAGGAAATTTGTCAAAAATATATCACCCTTGCAAATTATGTGCTCTGCACTTAAGTCTTCCTAGCCGGGCACCTCCTTGGCTCGCCTAGGGCAAGACTTTTCCAACAACTCCTGTGCTTTCAAGGAACCTAAACCCTACAATATTTACAACCATGGAGTCTAGTCATTGTTCCCAAAGGGCCATACAATTTTTATGGTGGGAAAGTGAACTAACACTCCATTTCTACAAAATTGTCTGGTTCAGACCAACAACAACAAGAAAACAAAACTATTTACAACAATGCTTGAAATTGAATTGGAAAACTATCTAAATGCCACACAAAGCTTGAAGACTAACAACTCTACATTCTACACAAGTTACAACACCATGATTAATTTATTAAAAGCTCTCTTCAATGCACAAAACAAGAAATTAACACACAAACACACTATCTTCCTTGAATTCTCAAAAAATTCAAAGCAATACAAATTCTTCCAAAAAGAAAAAAACCAACTCTACTGTCGAAGCATCCCCTAAATAGGGTCTCCAATTTAGTTATGATCTTCCTTAGGCTCTCTTTGGCCGCTTGTAACTCCAATTGGGCATTATTTGCAAATATTCAAAAAAAACTCCTAAAAGGCCTAAAAGGTCAAAACCTTGTTTTAGCTAGAACCCAATGACTCCTATTCTATGGTCAACATGACCTTCATTAGATGATCAACACCTAAAAAAAGATTCCCTTAAGGCTTACATTCAAATGAGCTAAATTTGATTGCTGAATTGTCCTAGACAAGACTGTCCTAGACAGACCTTCTAAACAACCTAAGGTGACCTATGGGTGCTCATGCACCAGTAAGCCTAGTAGCTCTCACCATGTTTGGTGTTCTCTCCAAATGATTCATAAGGTCTAACAATTTTTTGTCCAATGCCAAAAGTTTTTTTGAAGGGATATGCACAACCTCATTCTCGTCCACAGACAAAGCCGTAGGGGATGTTGGAGGGGTAGGAATATGAGTGGTCTCATCTATGAGACCCATCTTGTTAGTGAAGCATGTAGGAAAACCAATGGTAAAGTCAGTAGCAAGACTAGTGGAAAAGTTGGAGGTGAAACTAGAAGTGACCTTAATCTTCTCTATCGGTAGGTTTCCCACACTTCTCCTAATAATGTACCCAAAAGTCATGGACTAGGTTGCAATGCTCATAAACCTTCACAACACTTAGGTTTACAACAATTGCTAGGTGGAAAGGAAAAGTATCAACACAAGAAAATGGGCATACGTTGTTCACATCAAGTTCACCAAAAATGTAAGAGAGGGGGACCAACCACATCAACACTCTAGGTCAAAGAGAGCTAAGAGCGAAGGGCTTCCCTAACATACCTCAAGCTAACATATGTTTTAGTATGTTAATTGAGAATGAAGAGCACTCTCAAGTGCTTGTCACTACAAATTTGAGAGTTTGAATGGGGCTAGATGAGCTAGATTCTGGAGTCCAAACTACACCTCAGACAACTCTCTGTTCAAGGATGATAGTGCAGGTCTAGGATGACAACGCGACGTGCTAGCATCTCTTTGGCACAATGGTGTCCGTATAGCTAGAAAATGTAAAATATAGTATGAAATTACTAGAAACCTACTAAACTTCCTAGCTAACTAATTTTAACAAAATGAAAATAATGATAAGGTATAGAAAGTAAGTGTGTAAACGATAAAATCTAGGTGGATGAATACAAGGGTGATGAATATCAAATCACAAAAGCACCAATTCACTAGTGAGTTCCATGCACATGTTCACCTACACACAAGCAAGAGAGGGAAAAATATTGGGATGTATAGGGGTTTGCCTCAGTCAAACCCCCGCTTTGGTGTTTCCACCTTCATGGACAACCAAAAAAGCCATGAAGAAAAAAATATGATAAAGGAAGTGAAAAGGAAAGTATTCAACACTACAAGAGATGCTACGCTACTCTATGAAACCATAAAAGGAAAAATGAAGCGTTACCACCTCCACCCAAAGGATCTCAAGGACAATGAAGGGAGAATGCAAGCAACGAGCTTGGCAAAGTCACCACATCCACAATAGTGACGGAGGGAGGTCTCGCAAGACTCCAAACTCACAACTTCTATAGTATCACCACACATACAAAGATGAAATGAATAAAGTAACAAGTTGCTACAATGCTCAATGGAGTTGTGAAAACTACTAGAATTGTGTGAAGATGTGAAAGATGGAATAAAAATTCTCAAGGATGTGAAAAAGATGAAGTGATTGTGAAATGAATGCCTTTGACGATCAAAATGAGAGGGAAAGAAGCCATTTTTCAGGTCAATTGGTCGCACAAAGGTGTTACAATTCGACCCCAATAAGGAGTGTAACATCCCTATGGACTCCAGAGGTAGGAATCTTTCAGGGACAGTAGTGGGCCACAAAAATGTACATGCATTGCACTCACATCCCTGACAAAAATTCCCCCACTGACACAAAAAACATGTGCCGAGTGAATGCATTTCAGATGGGTGATGTGAAATTTTGCCTTCAGGTTTTATTTTCTAAGGTGAGGGTATGCAAAAGGGGAATCTACACAAGGGGTGAAAATTCACTCCTATACAATTGCAAGTGGGTGTTCAAGAAAAAGATTGGTTTAGATGGAAGTATTGAGAAATACAAAGTGTAGACACTTAAATAATCCTAATTAATATTGTGCATCTAATTCTGATTTATTCATCAAATTCTACTATTAATCAAATAAAGAAATTTATTAGATTAATTCACTAATGTTCATCATGTTTAATTAAATAAATCAATTTACGTAATTAAAACCCTAAAGTCCTCTCATTTGATTTAATAAATCAAAATTTTTAAATCAAATGTCATAAACCCCTAATCCCTTCAAATTGATTAATTCTGAATTAATCAACTCCTAATCCCCATTACCCATTCTCTAGATTTTGACTCAACCTTGGTCAAATTAAACCCATGGTTAACTAACTAGGTTGCACATGAAATTTATTTCTTTTAATTATCTAATTACATTATTTATCCTCACAATGGCATATTCCTAGGAATATTTCTCACAACCACCTCTTCATTCAATTTCCCTCCAAAAGGCTTTAATAACATCTTACAAAGGCATTTACTCCTTCTTACATGCCATCTTGTCCCTCTTACATCTCAACCACATTCATTCAATTCCCTTACACTCTCTTGCATGTCCACCTACATGCCTTAACTCTACAACATTCTCCAAAATGTGCTCCACCTTCATCCATTAGCCTTGTGAGGGAAATTGGCATTTATCACATACATTTTCATCTCACATCTACTTACATATTCATCATTTTAGCTTGAATTCATCACCACTTTGGAGAAATTTGATCAAATTACATCAACAATCTTGGAGCTTATCAACTTGGGATTGGGAAAGGGCCACTTTCCACATCAAAGTGACACCAATCCCCCTATGGGATGAGGTTTGGGTAGCTTAGATTAAGATTTCATGCTTGATTTCATGTTTACTTCATGTTTTGAGTTTTGTTTTCATGTTCTTCGAATGCTTGATAATTTCATAGGGAATGATATTTGTGCTTATTTGAATGACTAATGCTTTTGTGTTTGTCTATGTTTAGCTAGGTGTAGACCATCATTCACATTTTGGCACTAGAAGGAGGGCTGACCTTTTTATTTTGAAAAATTTATCTTGAAACTAACTTTTTTTGTAGCTACAAGAGTGTGATGCTACCTTTGCTTCATACAACGTCACCTTTGTTTCTTGCAGAGTACTGCCTTTGTCTTCATTACTACCTTTGTCATGTCATGTTGTGGTCGTAGGTTTCTATTACATCACCTTTGCAGGAGTGCCACTTCTCTCTACTTGGCTTTTCTACTAAATTTTTTCTTTCTAACATACTATCGCCTCTATTTCTGTGTCGCCTTTGTTCCTATAGCATTGCATTTGTGCTCTCTATTTGATATAGAATGTCGCCTTTGCATTTCACTAGAGTGCCGCTTTGTTTTCAGCACCGCCTTTGTCAACCCACAAAGCATCACCTTTGTTTTCCAATGTCGCCTTTGCAAATTGAGGAGGAAAATCAATTTGGAAAACTAAAAGCATTTTTTAATGCTCATTGTAATAGCTTAGGCTTTCCAATTATACTTTTCATTTTCTATTTTACTACCAATTAGCATTACTTTGGGCTTAAAATTAACCATCTACTTAAGTTTTTTAAGTTGGGATAAAATTGAACATTAGGAACTTACTAGACATTGCTTTGTGGGCTAAAATTGAACAAGAAAAATTCACACTTAGCTTTTGGTGCTTAAAACGAATTCACCTTTACTTTGGGGATTAAAAATAAATTGTACCTTCTTTGATTTGTGGTTTTGCAATTCTTGTCATTTGAATGCGTATGCACTTCTCTCACACCACTTGGTGATCTTGAGAATCAAAAGAATTCCTTTGGCATTGGTTGTTTAAATCACCCACATATTTCAATTTGGATCTAAAATTGAACCCCATGCTAGTGTGAGGAAAAGACATTGTGTGTGTTCCCTCCTTGCGCTTCACACGAATTGGGTGGTTGAACTACAAATGTACTCACTTGTTTTTGTCTATATTTAGAGGGGATTTCCTAAGAGACACATTTGAAAGAAGAAATCAATGGCGACTCCAACTGGTTTTTTGCTCGGGCCAGTATATAAATGCATAAGACTAAACTCTCAAGTCCTCATGGTATGTAGGCCTTAGCCGTACAGTGTCATTTAGAATGAGGTACTACCATAAAAGGTATAAGAGCCCCTAGTAGTATTGATTAAATCCTTTAATGGCTTTCTAGATGCTCACAAGGTTCCATGCCCTCGAGTATCTGAACTAAGAACCAAATTTTTTAGTGACCAAAAACCTTTATGCTTATTGGTGCAGGAACGGTCGTTTCGAAGCCGCCCCACATTGTACTATTCAAAGTAGAAATAGGAAAATCCTTAGGATCTTCGGATCTTCAGGATTTTGAGATTTGGTGGTCCTGAGAAGTGTGTGTCGTGGAGGGGAGCCAGTGTCACCAACTCTAACAACTCGATTTGTCTTAGTGTTTGGAGAAATCCGAGTGGGGACTAAACAAGTAGTATCTTTGAATCCTAGGTTGTGCATTTTTTTAAAATAAAACACATTACTTGGATCTCAAACATTGAAAACAAACATTTAACAAATTACCAAAGTTTCAAACCCTTTAGAAAGAGGGAATAACTTTAAAAGGTCCAATTATTACTACTTGTCCCTAGGGATTTTATCGTTAGAGGCTTCTAAATGTTTGGGATCATTTCTCAATTTACTCTTCTCAAAGTCAACCTAGGGAAACTATGGCCTTGACTCTTTGATTTTCACATAATGGACCTTATGGAATGAAAAAGAGATAAGACAGACATTTAGTTTGGAATTTAAGCAAGATGTGTTGATGTGGAAAAAATAATCCATTTAATCAAGATAAAAGATAATTGAACCCCATGTATGTGTTTGTTCTCATGATTTCCCACAAAATCAAGATCCGAAAACAAAAGTATTTATGCCATCACTTCAAGTTTAGGAGTCATACTCAAAAGGATATAAGAAGATACATTATAAAGTACAACCTAAGACAATACTGAAAGATAAGCAAGAAGGTAATAAGGTTTTATAGACTTATTCCACTCAACAATTTAGACATGTATGCTCAATATGAACCATATGATTTTTGAAACACTTTAGAGGTCTAGTATGTTCTTCAACACCTTGGTCTTGTAAACAAAGTCTTTCTAGGTTCATATAGGATCAAAACCAACACCTCCATTTGTCACAACATTCATCAAAATCATCTCACAAACAACTTTTAGAACTTTGGAAAAATCATCTATAATAAACTTTTGGTAAATCCTTAAATTAAAACAAAAATCACTTGGTTTGGCTAGGTGTGTGGGAATGAATCCTTTCTCACACATTTAGTTAAATTAGCACCTCTTTTGGACAAGTTAATCCAAAGATCACATCTAACATCTTGGGATCTACAAGTCCATTATCCAAATCAAATCAATCAAAATAAAAAATCCTAAATTTCTAGTATTCATCAAAAGTTCTCAAAAGTTCAAACATCCATATCACTCACTCCTCATCATTCACATCATCATCATTTTATCCTTAAACAACCTAGATTTTCTTTTTGTACCTAAATTTTAGATCAACCAAAGGAGTTAGAAGTTTA
The DNA here is from genome assembly GCA_007258455.2 of Sequoia sempervirens. Taxonomy (NCBI): domain Eukaryota; kingdom Viridiplantae; phylum Streptophyta; class Pinopsida; order Cupressales; family Cupressaceae; genus Sequoia; species Sequoia sempervirens. The sequence goes on along the minus strand of VDFB02000015.1, from coordinate 197,681,969 downwards.
CCTCCCATATTCCTAAAAGTTGATCCCAATTTTATGGTCCAAACAAGGTCACAAGACAAGAAGATCATGGAGAAAAACAAAGAAACATCAACCACAAGTGATTTAAGTCAATCTGCATCAGAATTCAACCCTAAGGAATCTCTCAACCCTCCACTTAATCCCCCTCAAATACCACAAGATCCTCAAGAGGGAGGTTTCCAAGTGGAGGATGTCACCAACATTTTCCAAGAGATGTCCCAAGATGGAATACTAGAACTAGTTCAAAATCCTAAAATGCACAAGCTTGTGAACATAGTCATGAGGCTAAATCCCACACAATACATGTTGGCATTGGCAAAGGAAGGGGCTAAAATCCCTTCTAATTTTTATGTGAACACTATTGTTGAAAAACCTTTTGGGAACATGCCACAAACATCATTCATACCTTCCTTCCCAAAGGTCATCCAACCAATCATACAACCAACATCATCTCACACCCCAAGTCAACCCATGATCACCAAGGGAAGTTCACAACTCCAAGCCCTTCAAGGGAATCCACTTGTCAACAAACAAAATTTGGAAGCCAATGTAGTATTGGTATGCCTAACACCAGCCCACAAGACCCCAAGAAATAATATGTGCCACTCATCTTCCATGATACAAAAATTCAACCACTTTCCATGCTACCCCCACATATTCCATCGATACACAAGGATACAATCCTAGCATCTCACAAGGACAAGTGGATTTATTTGGACAAGTGGGTACTTTCAATGCTTCATCCTCACTTCCACAAGGAAACACATCTCAAATCTTCCCACCATTCCCTATCTTGACATCATGATCCATGCCAATTCAAGGTATAGGGAAAATCCCTTCATCAAACACATCAATCCAAAACCAATCAAATAAAATGAATCCCCCAAGCACAAATAAAATCAGTACATCTATCATACCAAATCCTCTAAATGTTCCATTAATATCGCAACACTAAGTGGTACCAATCCAAATCTCTCAACCAATCATCACATCATCTACATTTCCTCAAACATCCCAAAACCTAGTCTCCCAAGGACTAGGCATGTCAACCATACCATCCACCACACAATCCCTTGTCATCACTCAACAAACACCTCAACAACCGCCCCAAAAATATCTCAACACATCATCTAACACCATCCCAAAAAATTCTCCACCTCCACCATTGAATCCAAATACAAAAAATCAATACAGTATCACATTACAAGAAACAAAACAAGCTTACCAAAAGGAATTATAGCAATTCCAAGCCCAAAAAGCTCAAGCTCAAACTCAAGCACAAGCACAAGCTCAAGCCCAAGCACACGCACAAGCTTTGCTACAAAAACAACAAGTTGCATAATAGGCACAACAACAAGCACAAGTGCAAGCCCAAGCTCAAGCCCAAGCGCAAGATCAATACCAAGCACAAAAAGCACAAGCACAAGCCTTGTTACAACAACAAGCCTATCAACAATCCTTACAACAGTATACACAACAAGTAGTGTAACAATAGGCCCAACAATGAGCTCTATTGGCTCAACAACAACAACAACAAGCCCAACAACAAGCATTGTTGGCACAACAACAAAAACAAGCATACCAACAAGTGTTTCTCACACAACAAAACTTCCAACAACCTTTCAAAAACACACAAAAAAATGCCTTGAACACAAACATGCAAGCTACCCCATCCTTCACTCAACAAAACATACCATCCCAAAACATGCACATCCCACCACCTGATCCACAAAATGACATCTCCAAGTAGGTCAAATTGCTCTCACAATAGATACAAGACATCCAATTCAGAAAAGTGAAAAAATCACACACGCAGGGAAATTTGTGCCCCTATCCATTTGATAGAAACATTTCTATAGTTCTGTGATAGGTCGACTATATGCGTTAGAAAACGAGCAGTAAACTAAAGAGTGCAAATAAACACCAAAACAACCTACACCTCAAGATTAGCCTAAGTTGGAATCAACACAAAGTAAAAACAACAAAATGAAACTTTATACCTTGTGTCGAATCGATCCTTTGGTTGGCCCTTCGATCTTTGATTTGTATGCTCCTTGAATGGCAAGATATGCAAGCTAGATGATGATGTGAAGATGGATGAAAATGGATAGAAGCATGAAAATGGCTAAGTGTAGATTGAGAAATAAAATTGCAAGAGTTTGGCTAGCAAAATGATCTCTCCTCAAAATGAGGGAAAAGAGGGGGTATTTATAGGAATTTTGAGAATTCCTAAAAGAGATGGATGGCCAAGATTGAGCCACCAATGATCAAGATGTAGGGCTAAGGTGAGTTGAGAACTCACAAGCCCTCACATCTTGACATGTGGCATGTGATATAGCCCTAAAAGGTGAAGTGGACATGAGGTGGAAGGATAGTACATGGCATGGAGTGGGGTACAAAGTACCTTGGGATTGGACAAGATCTCCTCATAAAGGAGGTCCTTGTCCCCATGTGGGTGAGAGGACATGTGAGGAATTAAAAATTCCTCAAATATCCTCATGGGGAGATGGGGAAGAATAAAGAATAAATAAAGGACATGTGGGAAGGAGTGAAGGAATTAAAAATTCCTTTTGAGTGCATTGGGGGATTAAAAGGTGAATTAAAAATTCACATGGGGAAGGGGAGTGCCTTGCCCAAAAGGAGAAAGCCTTTAATAAGGTTGACTTAAGGACACATGCCATAAATGGGAAGAGGATTAGGTTGGACTTAATCATATGATTAAGGTTGTGCAAGTAATTAATTAGATGGACTAATGAGTCATTAGAAGCAAGTGGGAGATTATGGAGGATGTGACCCTAATGATGATTAAGGGTGTGCACATGCTAACCATAGTTAATTAGAAGAAGATGAAGGAATTAAGATGGATTAGAGACAAATTTGCAAAAGTTGGAGGATGTGACAATGAGAGAAAAGAGGAATTAAAAAAATGAATTTTAATTCCAGAAGGGGAATATGACTAAATTAAATAAAATGGTGTATTTATTTAATTTAGAGGAGGAAGAGGGGTAAAGTATTTATTAAATTAAATACTTTATGAACCCTATGTAAGATGCAAGGTATTAATTAAACTAATGATTTAATTAATATTAACAGAAGGGATAAGTAGCTGGATGAATAAGGAGACGTCTTTGATCATATGGAAGTGGTCAAATTAGATGTCTACATTTTGCCCCTCTTCGAAATACTATTAGGAAAATAGGGTTTCGAAGAAAAACAAAATGCAGATGACTCTATAGAGGAAGAGATCAGAAAAGAGATGCCCCAGCATGGGGGAATGTGTGTGAGCTGCCCCAAATGGAGGGAATGTAGAGAGGATGCCCCAGGCCGACGAAGATAGGATTAGAGTGATGGGTTAGGAGAGAATGGTAGGGTATGCCCCCTCGAGAAGGGGGACGGGGGAGGAAAAAGGGGTCTCGGTCAATTTCTCAAAAGTAAGGAGTGATAAATGTTGTTGGAAAGAGCATGGAAAAATGAGAAGAATGGCATTTGAACGGAGTCAATTGGGTAAACGGTGTGCGAATGGCGGACCCGGGAAGAAAGAGGCTGGATGAATTAGCTGGAGGAATTTGTGGTAAAAAAGAAAAAAAAAAGACATTTATTTGAAAAGGGAAGAAAGAGGGAAAAGGTAATAAAAGGTAATTGGAGAATTACCTTGTGCTCATTGTGACAGCTGGCAAGTGTGGAGAAGGAGGAGAGGAAGAAGAGGAGGCGAGAGAGATCGGACATGATGCTGGAGTACGATAGTGACATCATTCATCAGGCAGATAAGAGGCGGATATTTTTCACCCACCGTGCCGTACCATGCTAGGTTAGCCCAAAACTTAACTTTGTGATTTTGAGTCATTTATGCAAGTGTTTTGGAAAAACAAAAATGTGGGTTTTTTTTGGGAGGGCAGGTCGAAAAATGGGTAGGAGGTGGATTTAATTTATTGTTCATTTCTTGGACATCGTGTGGGGGGGACAAGGTGGGCAGCCGCCCATGTGGATAGGTTTGCTACCATGGGCAGACGAGTCTGCCGCCGCGAGTGGACAAGTCTGCCGGTGCGGTGGTAGGTCCGCCGCTGTGGCGGGGCCTTTGCCGCGGGGGCGGGTCCGTCGCTGCGGGGCGGGTCCGCCACCGCTGCGGCGGGTCTGCTAACCGGGCACGACCATCGAGAGTGAAGGGAGGGAGGGGACAAGGGATGGGAGAAAACAGAGGTGTAGGGGGGAAACCCAAGAATCATGAGGAAAAATTGAAAAATGATAAAAATTTATTGTGTATATGTAGAAAATAGGTATTTTGCGGATGCGAGAGAGATGATCAGAGGTGCTGAGGAGATGCATAACAAGGATGACTAGGGAGGATCACCAGAGACTAGCAGAGGCAGGACTACTTCACATGATGACATATCCAATGATCAAGTCCCATGGGGCCATGTTGACAGCGTTGATAGAGCGGTGGGATTCGGCGATGTCGACCTTTCACCTACCAACAAGGGAGATGACGGTGACACTGGAGGATGTATGGTGGATCTTGAGGCTCCTAATATCAGGGCTCTCAATTAGCGAGTGTTGGTAAGAGGGCGAGGCACTGGATGAGTCTGTGCGTATTTTTTTTGGTAGTGATGAGCTACCGGTGCAGTGGGGTTAGTTGGATGTGGATAGGATGGTGTCGTGCAGGGTACCAGTACTATCACTGTACCTGGCAGGGTTGATTAGTGGCATACTGCTGCCAGACCGGAGTGGTTGATTTCTTCACATGAGGATGGTTGAGGTGATTCGCCACATCATTGAGGGCCGAGAGGGACAGTTCGCGTGGGGGACTTGCATGTTAGCACAATTATATTGAGACATGCACGTGATTTGTTACAGGAGGCAGTTGAGTGTGACTAATGTCACACTACTACAGGTGTGGGCCTGTGAGCATATCCATGTGACTAGGCTAATTATAGCAAGAGTTGGTGAGCATGATGATAGGGAGCCCATAGCGTGGTGGTGGGGAGCAGAGGCAGGGGCTATACTACGGTACCGAGAGATGCAGGAGGTAGACATGTGGAGGAGACAGTTTGATGAGGTGCGGGTAGTGGATATAGTGTGGAGGCCATACATGATGTGGTGATTCAGGGGGTGGTCGAGGGAGGAGGGGTTGTATAGTGGTTACTTCTTTACGTGATGTTACATGATTGGGAGTAGGACACGAGTAGTGGAGTTGCATCGACCGGATTGGGTGACGAGGCAGTTCAGGGTGAGATAAGATATTTCGGTAGGCTGAGTGACATTTGCATGACAGACGCGGGAGCGACCATGGGGAGCCACGTTAAATTTGCGCAGCGTGTGGAGTGATATTGAGGGACTAGTGTTTAGGCCTTATTCTGATAGGTGAGAGGGGCCGCGAGACGCAGGGACGACAAGGTGGTATGATGAGTGGTTCAGGCGACATCTGCCCGAGCGGATTACACTAGTGGTGCCGATCAAGGAGGCACAAGGATTTGGGTCAAAGGATGAGAGGTGATTGCGAGAATTTAGTCTGCAAAGATGGTCAAGAGGCCACAGAGGAGGACGAGGGGCACAGGATCAGGTGATAGGCAGTCGAAGGAGGAGACAACAGCGGAGGGGTCGGGGAGGAGACAAAGTAGAGGGGGGAGGGGCTGAGGCTAAGGAGGTGGCAGAGGATGAGGCTGAGGAGGTGGTGGAGAGGAGGCTGAGAGCCCGAGGGTGGGGTCGATAGGAGAGGAGACCGAGAGCCCGAGGAGGAGAGCCACAGGGTGAGGCCAGCGGGGCCAAAGGGGAGGAGGACCAGAGGACAGGAGGCAGATGGAGTCAGAGGAGGACAACCGTAGCAGGGATCCCCCAGGGTGATAGAGGTGGACGAGATGGAGCTATCAGCAGAGAGTGAGGGGTACCATCCACAAGAGATGGAGGTTGATTCAGATGTGCACGATGTAGCACCGCTAGCAGCAGCACCACCCACAGGGGAGGATCCGGGGGCGGTACTGAGAGAAACATTGGAGAGATTGTGACAAAGCGAGCAGCGAGTGCGGGAGATAGAGGCAGAGTGGATCAGAGTAGAGGCGGAGAGGGATGAGTGGCGGACCCGATTTGCTCAGGGTGAGAGAGACTACACGGAGCTGGTCAGGCTAGTATCAGAGCAGGAGAGGAGATTGGTGAGAGAGAGAGATGAGAGCCGCGACAAGGCCGTGGACCTGCGGGTTGAGGTGGAGAGATTGCGGGTGGAGGTGCAGAGTTAGATGATGCAGATGGAGGGATTGCGTTTGGTGAGAGATGGGGCGACACAACAGGTTGTCAGCAGGGGGACAAGGGATGCAGTGGATGCAGAGAGTGTTTAGAGGGAGCGAGTTGAGCTTAGGGATAGGGTGCGCACAGTGGAGGCAGAGAGAGATGTGGCACAGGCACATGTGGAGGTGTTGGAGGTAGGGAGGGATGTGTTACAGGTGCAGGTCCAGGTAGCACAGAGTGAGAGGCAGGTGGCCAAGACAAAGGTACAGTCTCTTCGTAGAGAGAGAGATACATCGACATCATAGGCATCTAGCTTGCGATGAGAGCGAGATTCGGCTAAGCTGAGACTACAGGCCTTGCAGAGGGACAAAGATGCAGTGGTGGTGCGGGGACAGACTGCACAGAGGGAGAGGGATGCTACAAAGTTATAGATGCATACACTATAGGGTGAGAGGGATGCAACACGGGCTCAGTTGCAGAGGGGGCTGGTTGAGGGGGGAGGACCAGGGACAGATGTTCAGGAGCTACACACTCAGTTACAGGCGGAGAGGGATAGAGGCTCAAAGCAGATACGACAGTTGATACTAGCTCAGGAGGCCTGGGTATAGGAGCGGCGGGCTATCAGTGCAGATCAAGATCAGTATAGGCATGAGCGAAATGCCGCGAGACTGATAGCTGGGCAGAGGGATGAGTTGATGCAGCAGACGAGCTATTGGAGGGGTGTATATGAGTAGGTCGTTCTTGATCCAGTGCAGTGCACAGCGTGCTACGTCAGTCAGGCTCCACAGCCACCAGGGCCGTCCTAGTCATTAGGGACACGCACCAGGGGATTCAGCGACTGCCAGCGGACTCCATCTCCATATGGCAGTTACCAGGGGACTCCTACCCATGAGTACTAGGGGACTCCAGTGCACAGAGGTCCAATAGCTAATTCTCCGCAGAGTTCAGATGTGGGCAGCTCATAGTAGAGTGGGTAGATGCAGGACATTGGTTGTTTTTGGCAGATACAAGATGGATGGTTTGTTCATGTCGCCAGAGGTCAGAGGTGATCTATATCTCTGGATTTTGTATCTTATTCAGCGATATATGATGGAGATGCATTGTATTATGATAGAATGTTTATTATTTTGATTATGCAAGGGCCTTTATTGACACTAGGCATGATATTTCTTTTATGTGGCTATATGGGATGATTTATGATATAGTTTCATATATATACACATGTTTATATGGATGGATGATCTATGCTTTATGATTATGTTTTATGGATGCACATGTTCATGTGGATGGACGATTTATGTATGTTTTTATGATTATGATTTATGGATGCACATGTATGTCATTATGATTATGATGATGGATGCACAGTTGTTTATGAAAATGGATAATTATGTATGGTTTATGATTTCTGGATGCACATGTGGATGGACTATTTATACATGTTTTTTATGATTTATGATTTATGATTTATGGATGCACATGTATGTCATTATGATTATGATAATGGATGCACAGTTGTTTATGAAAATGGATAATTATGTATGGTTTATGATTTATGGGTTATGAATGCACATGTATGTCATTATGATTATGATGATGGATGCATAGTTGTTTATGAAAATGGATAATTATGTATGGTTTATGATTTATGGATGCACATGTGGATGGACGATTTATGCATGTTTTTATGATTTATGATTTATGGATGCACATGTTTATGTGGAATATGAATGAAGGGTAAATGGTTATAATGCACCTAAGTGTCAAAAAACCATTATGAGAATGCGGACATGCGATAGGCGTATGGAAGAGTGCATTTGGAAAAAAACACTGTTAATATCTTGAGAGGAAGAGGACTCAAGAGGAAAAAGAACGAGAGTACTTGCACAACCAAAATCATAAGTCATGGTAATGGTCCTGATGGAAATGAAGGATGCATGCGAAGTGATGAAAATGCAGTGAAAATGAGATTTTTCCATCCTTGGAGCATTGATTTTTACTATAGCGTTGGATACCAAGTACCTTGATATGGAAAATCAAGGAGAATGGGTATTCCACACATGAAACAAACACAACAAACAAGAAGGTTATCCCAACACCCCGAAGTCGCGATGACCTCGGTCGGGCCTGGTGTTGAGATAACCACAAATACACAAAGTTGTCCTAACGTAACACAAGACCTTAGAGATCTTGGTGGGTCTTACGAGGGATAACTGAGAAGACAGCAGTCAAAACAAACGATCAAGGTATGCCCCCATGTCAGCAAGTCAAGGCATGCCATGGTATGGTGGACCAAGGTGACCCTGATAGGTGATGGTAAGGAACCCAAATGATAAACAAAATTCAAAAGCATCAAGAGATCACAATCAAGACAATAGGTCCTTTGCCATAGGATTAAGGTGATGGATGGGATTGACGAGGTCTGCTAGGAAGGATTCATCCTGTTGAGACCAAAGATGGATGCTAAATTAGAATGACCCAGTTGACGCAGGATGTTACCTAGGGACAAGATCTTGTAACATGAGGGAATTTTGTTTATTAAGAATCGGTTAGATGTGGGCATTATTTGATGATGAGGCACAAAAGACCAACACAAGCTACAAACCTAGGGGCTCGGGGGCCGATCATAGATTAGCCTTGCCTACGTGAAAGCGCAGAGCCCTCGTAGTTCCATAAAAGACCATGGATAAAGCGAAAAGAAGACAAATGGTGATCGATGATGATGGAAAAATGCCCTGGGGGTGAATCAAATGATCAACCTTGCCTACGTGACAGCGTAGGGGCAACGTAGTTCTACGGACGGACGCAACAACATGGGATCTAGGTGAAGACCGACACGATGGATGATCCTACATGATGACACAGACCGATCATCAAAGGGAATGGACAATGTAAGCTCAAAGTGGGATACTGAAAAGCTCAGGATGGGGGATAGGCTAGATGGGTCATCCAATGCTCAATCAATATATACCAAGCGGCCTAGGATGAGATGGGTGAGGACAATAGTGCGGATGAAAGCACAAAATAACTAGGATGTCAGGTAGATAATGATTAAGCCCTCTATGGATGACGCCTGTTACCAGGTTTTCACCATCCATACCTATCCAAGGTTCCACCAAGAGGTGGTTTTCACCATAGGACGAACTTATTTCTCTTTACTATTTTTGATTGATTTTTTATTTTTATTTTTTGACTTTTTTTGACTTTTTTGACTTTTTTGACTTTTTTGACTTGGTGGGTTACCAAGCAGATTTAGGTGTAGAACTTCTTCAGATGCATGATATTGATGGGTTCGTCAAGGGGTTCTCCTTCAAGAGTAGTCAACCTGTATGCCCCAGATCCATATTTAGCGGCTATGATATAGGGTCCCAACCAATTTGTCTCAAATTTTCCTTTCTTGTCTCGGTCTTGCTGAGTGCCCTGGTTCTCCTTAAGAACAAGCTTGCCCACTTGGAATTGTTGAGGACGAACCTTCTTATTGTAATTATGTTTGAGGCAATTTTGGTATGCTTGGAGATGATCATAGGATTTTATTCTTCGTTCATCCAGTAATTCCAGCTATGCAAGTCGTGCAACTCGAGCATCTTCTTCGCTGATAAGATTCTTCAGAGAAATCCTCAATGATGGAAGTTCAACTTCAATTGGCAAGACGAATTCAGCACCATATACTAAAGAATAGGGGGTGGTGCCTGTTGGGGTGCAGATGGATGTACGATATGCCCAGAGGGCAGGATGAATATGGAGGTGCCAATCTCGTCCATTGTTATTGACAACCTTTTTGAGGATACGGATAAGGGTTTTGTTGGTTGCTTCTGCCTGACCATTACCCTGAGGGTAATAAGGCGTTGACTAACGGTGCTAGATATGGAAGGTGTCACATAGGTGTTTCATGGCTTGGTTTTTGAAGGGTTTTCCATTATCAGAGAGGATGGTGGATGGGATACCATATCTACAAAGAATATGGTAAAGGATGAATTTGGAAATTTGAGTATCAGTGATTTGTGAAAGGGGCAATGCCTCTACCCACTTGGTGAAGTACTTAGTGGTGGTAATTATGAATGTATGGCCATTGGATGATGGTGGGTAAATCTTGCCAATCAAGTCAAAACCCCATTGAGAAAATGGCCATGGTGCCAGGAGGGGCTGAAGATCTTGTGGTGGGGCGTGAATCAAATCTGCATGTTGTTGGCATGGAAGACACTTCTTCACAAACTCACAAGCATCGTGTTCCAATGTAGGCCAATAATATCCAGCCCATAGGATTCTTTTGGCCAGAGCCATACCATTTGAATGAGCTCCACAAACACCACCATGTACCTCCATTAGTGTAGCATGGGCTTCGATCTCATTCAAACATCTAAGGAGGATTCCATCATACCCGCGACGATAAAGCGTATCACCGATGATAATGTATCGAGAAGAACGATGGATGAAGGATTTGTGTTGATTACGTGTGAGATCTGGAGGTATAATATTATCATGAAGGTAGGTGTAGATGTCTTGGTACCATGGGGAGGTGGGACCCATGATGTCGCACACCATGTCAGTCTCAGGGATATCATATGCTGGGATTAAAATTTGTTCTACAAGGAACTCACATTCTGTTCAGTCTTTAGGCATGTCAAGTAGGGAACCAATAGTGGCCATTGCATCAGCTGCTTTATTTCGTACCCTAGGGATTTGTTCAAATTGTATAGAGGTGAAATATTTCTTGAAATCATCCACCATGCATTTGTAGGGTAATAGCTTATCATCCTTGGTTAGGAACTCATCATTAAATTGTCTAATGACTAGTAGAGAATCACAAAAGACTTTCAAATGAGTTATGTGCCACTGCTTCACAATTCTGAGGCTGGTGAGGAGAGCTTCGTATTCTGCCATATTGTTTGTACATAGGAATGCTATCTTGAATGACTTTGGAATGTAGTCACCTTGAGGGGTAACTAATAAAATTCCTGCCCCTGATCCATTGTGTGTATATGATCCATCAAAATACAGTGTCCACATGGGGGTCTCATCAATGGAGAAGACTTCTTCATCAGGGAATTCTGTGATCATTGGATGAGTATCAACTAAAGGAGTTTCTGCTAACTGATCTGTGATTATCTGTCCTTTAATAGCCTTGCGGTCCACATATTCTATGTCGAATTCACTTAGGAGCATGACCCACTTGGCCATGCGGCCAGTCAGAGTGGTTCTAGATAAAAAATACTTCAATGGATCAATTTTGGCAATTAATTTAACTAGATGGCTGAGCATGTAATGCCAAAATTTCTATGTGTTGAAGATGAGTGCAAGGCAGGCTTTTTCCATGGGAGAGTAGTTTAATTCGTAGCCGACCAATGTCTAAATGATGTAGTAGATTGCCCTCTCTTTCGATGACTCATCATGTTGTGCCAACAATGCCCCCAGCGTGACTGAAGTGGTGGAGATGTAAAGCAAGAGGGGTTTGCCTGGAATAGGGGGCATCAAGATCGGTGGATGAGCTAAATATTCCTTAATTTTATCGAAACCCATCTGACACTGCTGGTTCCACCAGAAGGTGGAATCTTTCTTCAGAAGGTGAGTGAATGGCTGACACTTATTTGCTAGCTGGGCTATGAATCGACAGATGGACTGCATCTTCCCTTGGAGGCTTCTTAATTGTTTTAGATTGCGTGGAGGTGGCATGTCCAGGATAGCCTTTACCTTGGCAGGATCTACCTCAATGCCCCTGCGAGAGACTATGAAACCCAACAACTTTCCTGACGTGACCCCAAAGACACACTTTTTTGGATTTAGCCGCAACTTGTAATGCTCTAACCGCTCAAATATCTTTTTCAAGATTGCAGGATGTTCTGCTCGTGTTCTGGATTTCCCTAATAGGTCGTCAACATAATCTTCCATGATGATATGTATGAGGTCATGGAAGATGACCGTCATTGCCCTCTGATATGTTGCTCCCACATTTTTGAGACCAAAGGGCATAACATTGTAATAGAAAGTGCCCCAAGGTGTTGTGAAGGTGGTCTTGTGTTGGTCCTCAGGTGCGATTCGAATCTGATTATAACTAGAGAAGCCATCCATAAAGGATAACATCTCATGCCCTGCTGTCAGGTTGACCAACATGTCAATGTTAGGAAGAGGGAAGTCATCTTTTGGGCAGGCTTTGTTAAGATCCCTGAAGTATGTGCAGACTCGAATGTCTCCATTTGGTTTGGCAACTGGTACTATATTAGAGATCCACTTAGAGTAGTCAATCGGTCTGATAAAACCCGCTTCTAGTAACTTCTCCAATTCCTTCTTGACTAATAATGCGACTTGCGGATGCAACTTGTGGAGCTTTTGTTTGACAGGCTTGGCATTTGGGCGAATGTCTAAGTGATGAACCATTAAGACAGGGTCTAAGCCTGGCATGTCTGAGTATGACCAAGCAAAGTTAATGATTCCCTCTTGGAGTAGCTGCCTGATGACCGGATACTCTTGTTTTGAGAGCGACTTAGCTACATAGGTGATTTTAGGACTTTTAGTAGTTCCCATATTAACTTCTTGAGTCTCTTCGATTAGAATAGACGATCAGGCAGATAACTGAGTTCCCATAAGGGGAAGATGAACATCTCCATCTTTCAGCGCCTCTTCAAGGTTTTCGCCATCAGATGCGTCCTTTATTTTTACTTTTTCAAGGTTAGGAAGTGCCTCAGGGATGTTTTCACTAGATGACCACTTTTTACTTTTCTTATTCTTATTTTTGTGACTGGAGTGTTCATCCTCCCCCAATCCCATAAGGTTGACATATGTATCCGTGGACATACTGACAGGTGTGCTATTACATAGGTCCCAATCAATAAGCTCAGGGTGACAAAGGGATAAACTAATAGTGCAGACAGATAGGCATTCAAACATGGATGATAGGTCAGTGTGATCAACATCATCGTACGCATGTATGATGGATTCCTCCTCGGGTATGTCTTCCAATGAGCCATTGTCCACGATGACACTATTGGAAGTATTAGACGATGTTTCGAGGCCTTTCTGCTTTTTGTCATACCCAATGCCTATGTTTTTTGGTAGCTGTGACGTATCAATGGGTTGCAACCGCCCTTGTTATTCTTTACCTAGGCCCCTGACTTGATAGTTATGTTTTTCCATGAACTTTGTTGGCTAGGGATACTTTTCCTAAAAATATTCCTTTAGAGGAGTTTCTGGTTCGGGCTCTTCTCGGTAGACCCATTGGCTTATGTCCTCTTCTGGTGCATCTATCTTGACACTTGGGGACCTGAAAGTGGTGGTAGGGATGTTTTTACCACTGAAGGTGACAGTCTTGTCTTCCTTTGGGGCAGCATGCGAAGGTTGACCATACTCGTGCGGTGACGGTGGCATGGTTGCTACATTAAGAGCAGTATGCATTTCGTATTCGCCACACCCTTTGTCAATGATTTGGACTTTGGTGACTGTAGGATCAGTGGTGGAAGATGGGGTTATCGCGATGGAGGGCGGATTAGCGGATGATGATTGGGATGCCCCCATTTCAACCCCGGGACAATAATGTAAATGGGGAAATGACGTTTCCAAAGCGCGGCAATATTCAAATGGTTGGGGATCAACATAAATGGTGACCTCCTGTCCGTTGATAGGGAATTTTAGGCACTAGTGGTATGTGGAGGGGATGGCTTGCATAGCATGGAGCCATGGATTACCAAGGAGGAGATTATATGGCAAGTCTAGATCAAGGACATGACAGGTAATGTACTAAACCACGGGTCCCACTTGGACAGGAAGATTGATAATCCCTTCTGAATTCCTTTCTACATTATCATAGGCCTTGATCATGATGATCTAATTACTTAAATCCGCTTGGGTATACCCCACCTATTTTATGAATTTTAGAGTACACAAGTTGAGGGCAGAGCCATTATCTATCAAGACTCTTTTTATTTTATGACGAGCAACCACAACTTCAATATGTAAGGGGTGATTATGGTTGACATCGATGTTTGGCATATCGTTTTGGCTGAAGTGTAGTTGATGGGATAAAGCTAGGTGTCCCACCAAAGCTTGGAATTGTGTAGGATCAATGTCATTAGGTACATGGGTGTCCTATAGGGCTCTGTTGAGGATTTCTTGATGCACATGGGAAGACTTAAGTAAATCCAAAATGGAGATATGTGTAGGGGTCTTTCCTAAGTGATCAAGGATGTTGTACTAAGAGCTTACAGGAGTTGATTGGGCGAGTGCGGGGGCCGCAGGGACAGTGATGCGGGCTTGTCGTGTAGTAATAGCACACTGAGGGTCTTTGGCTTTGACATGTATCATGGATACACGAGGTTCTACCTGCTCAATGTAATGAATAATACCCTCGTAATTGAGGGGTACATTCTTATAGCTCACGTTATTTATGCTGTTGTTTTGAGGATTACTGTTGGAGGTGCTTGAGCCTTGATTATGGTTTGGAAAGGCATTTTGATATATCTATAATTGAGCATTGGAAGATGAAGCTTGACTGGGGTCAACCTTGATATCACCTCGATCTATGAGATCTTGGACGTAGTTTTTCAGACCCTGACACTTATTCAAAGAGTGTCCTTTGATCTTATGGAACTCACAATATTCATTTTCCCTAAACCATGAGGGCTTAGGTTTGGTTTCATTGAGTGGCTTGGTGACAGGGTACATGATCGGATAGTTGATCTATAATAGCTTATTGAAGACGACACTCAAAGATTCTCCTAATTAGGCATACTAGCATTTAGTGCTCCCTTGGTTATTCTGATTGGACTGTTGGGGAGGACGGGGTGCCCCTTGTGGTACAGATATGGCGTTAGGCATGGATTTTTGTTGTCTCTGGGATGTGTTGGCCATGTGAACATGTTTAGTATCAATAATGCCATCATTTACTGCATTTTTGTTCTTGTTCCAAAAACGTGGCTTGTCGTTGAATGACCTTTCCTTATCTTGATTATATATTTTGATGTGCCCCTTGGCAACAAGGGCGTGCTCAAGGATGGGTCCCTTCTCTACTACCTTTGCGAAAGTGGTGACATAATGCAATCTGAAATTATGAGCCATGTTGAGATGAGAGTTCTCCACGAAGAGGGTGACCATGTCCTTTTCTTTCAAAGGGGTTTTCATTCGACTTGCTAGCGCACGCTACCTTTGGAGGTAGTTAGTAAAGGTTTCCCCTTCATGTTGTTTCTCTTTGAGGAGATCCAAGGTATCGGTGTCTTTCTCCAAATTGAAGGAGAAGTAGGAAACAAACTTTTTTGATAGGTCTGCAAAAGATTTTATGGATCCTTTTTCGAGGGTCATGAACCACCCTAGGGCGTTGCTTGCCAGACTCCACGGGAATAGGCGCAAGAGATAGTTGTCATTGTGGATAACTTCTTGACACTGGGAGTAAAACTCCTGCAAGTGGGCCTTAGGATCTTTGTTCCCCTTATATTTGTCAAACTTTGGCATCTCAAAATGTTTGGGGAAGGGAATCAATGAGATGGAGGGATCAAATGGATATGGGCATATATCTTTGAACTTGAATGATTGTTTTCCCGTCCCTGCCTGAAGATCTTTTAGGGCGGCTTTGATTTCTAGTATGTCTGCACTGGCTGGTGTGTTGGATGGGTATTGATGGTAGGACGATTGTGGATTTTGAGATGATGCTTGTAGATGGGTGTATGGATAATGAGGAGGTAGTATCCCCTACTGATACGCCAAGGGACCTTGTTGATAAAGAGGTTGTTGTTGCGAGGCGGGATATGGATTGGTTGGGTAGTTATGGGTGGTGTACTGTTGGGAAGTATGGAGAAGGTGTTGTTAATTGGTTTGTGGATATTGGGGGTGCTGATGTGACTGTTGCGAGGCCACATAAGATGGTTGTTGTTGATATTGTTGCTGGTTATAATAATTGTAATGATGGGGTGGTTGCTGGTGCATTGTTGGCGGCTATGTTGGGCGAGATGGGATGTTATGTGGTGGTTACATTTGTGGGCATAAGATGGATGAAAGGAATGGAGATACAGTTGGGGCTGAAGGCTGGGGTTGATTTCCTTGCGATTGATACAATGGTGGTTGTGTTGAAAATAAAGGATTGACCAATGGTTGTTGTTGAGGTTGAGGTGCGGTTGAGATGTTTTGCGAGGGGGGGTGTTGAGCACCAGTGGGAGCATAGGATTGGGATGTATTTTGTGGAGGGATGTTGGATTGGGGAGGTTGTTGGGGTATGAACAACGACGGAAGAGGATTTGTAGGCCCAGGAGGTGGAGGTAAGGTAGCGAAAGGGGTGCCCCCAGTGTTGATAGGAGGCAGATTTGAAGGGGGTGGTGTCGGTAGCATTGGTGGTTGCAGTTGTGGGACATTTTGTGGCATGCCAAAGGAAAAAGGATCATTGGGATCAGTGGTTTGGGGTGTCCCTATGACTGAGATGGTGGGATGAGTGGGATTGCCAACAGGATACAGGATAGCATTGCCGAATTCAGGTTGATGCCAACCTTCTACGGAAGGAACATTGGGGACGTATGAGCTACTTGGGATGTCATGTGAACCTTGGGGTATATTAGATGTGGAGGTGCCATACTTGGATAAGTCGACACCTAATGG
The DNA here is from genome assembly GCA_007258455.2 of Sequoia sempervirens. NCBI lineage: Eukaryota > Viridiplantae > Streptophyta > Pinopsida > Cupressales > Cupressaceae > Sequoia > Sequoia sempervirens. The sequence continues at coordinate 197,665,166 of VDFB02000015.1, read as the reverse complement.
CAGCTTGACACCTTTGTCAATCAAGTGAGCCAAGATTTCCTCGCCATGTTTTTGAAGAAGGCATTCTGTCATTTGTGCATTAATAGGGTTATTGAAGTGTTCCTCAAATCTGAGCTCAGGTTGATTAGCCATGTTTTCCTCCCCAGGTGGTGATGTGTTTTGACCATCCATGTTGGATTGTGTGAGGATCTGATGAGATGTTCATTGTGTTGTTGGGATCTTGAGGGTTGTTTGATTGGGCATTCTGGGCTTGTTGGTCGGCCATTTTCTTTGCCTGTGATTGAGTCTGAACGGGCATGCAAGATGATGAGATGGATCAAGATATTAGAAAGACTTGGATGATGAAAGATTGATTCGATTTGATGGGAGATTAGTCGATGATGATCGGTTAGACCGACGTGGATTGATCGGATTGGATTGATTGGTAGACACTGGATTAATCTAGATTTTGGATTTTGATTCAGATAGATTTGATGATGTGGGGGTTGGACCGATTTGATGATTAGGATTGATTTGATGATAAATATGATGAAGACCGAAATCCACAACCGAGTTTAAGAAGGATCCTTGGTAACACTAGGTGTTGATTGACAGGTAGATGTATGATAATGACACCAAATCCAACTTGAGATAGAAGCGGATTGATTGGGTTGAGAAGGATGACCGACTTCAGAAAAATAGCAATCCTAATTCAGTTACGATGATTATGATTAGGGATGAACACCTAGGTCAACTCAGATGACTACTCCAACGGGGCTTATATGGAACAACAGAGATGAAAGTAGATTCAGGATGGATGGGGAGCGTCTCAGGACAGATGAATGACTCTCAAAATGAGGGGATGAAGACTCAGAATGGACGTTTGAATGTTCGTTTAGGACGTTGAATGGTCATATTGATGTTCAAAACAGAGAAGCAAGGGATGCCAAATGATGATATAGGCTGGCCAAAGGTCAGGTCTGCCACAACATAAGGTCAAGTCTACCACAACATGTGGTCAGGTCCGCCAAAACATAAGGTTAGGTCCACCATAGCATAAGGTTAGGTCCGCCACAACATGTGGTCAGGTCTATCACAATATAAGGTAAGGTCCGCCACAACATGTGGTCAGGTCCGCTAGAGGATGGGGGCAGGTCTACCAGAGGATGGCGGCAGGTCTGCCAAAGGATGGGGTTAGGTCTGCCAAAGGATAAGTTCCAAGCTTGATTTTTTTGGTGGATAAGTAAGGCAAAGGACCCAAGATATAGCAAACATTCACAAAATTTTTTGGCCAAACTGAAAATGACTGGTTTTACATGAGAAAAACAATTCAGACAACACAATCCTAAGATTAGTATAAATGGGTATGGCCAACAAAGTCTTCTACTCTAGGATGAACATGGTTGCTAAGGAGTCCTCGATATACACCCAGTACGTGAGACCCAAACCGTGAAAACCAACCCATTACAAGTGTGAGTCGGGAACCTTAGCGAGATACTAAAGGCTCAGACCAACTCTTCACGTCATCCCAACGCTTCACCAATTACAATGTGGTTGGATTGAGGTACAAATTTTGCTCTCCCCCCTTTATATACCCCGCCAGTATGCGTGGTTGGAATCGTCCTTTGGGGTGATGAAATCCCCAAGTAGGTCCCACTAAGAAAATGAAAAATGGGGTGACTCAAAGGACTTGGAAAGCTATGATTTCTCGTCACCCAAGATCACCAAATGGCACAAGGGGATTGGATACATCAAATAGCCTTCCACAAGCACACCAAACAAGGTTTGTTGACCCCTCTAATTAAACTATGTGCCTAATTTACCAAAGGACAATTGGTAAAAATTTGAAATTTCACCTTCGGGAAGTCAGGTCCACTAAGGCAGGTTAGGTCCGCCACCGGAGGGTCAGGTCCACCACCAGAAGGTCAGGTCCTCCACCGGAAGGTCAAGTCCGCCACTAGAGGGTCAGTTCTGTCAACAGAGAGGGCAGGTTCACCACCGAAGGGTCAGTTCCACCATCAGAAGGTCAGGTCCACCACTGAAGGGTTAGTTCTGTCAACAGAGAGGGCAGGTCCGCCATCGGAGGGTCAGGTTTGCCACCAGAGGGTCAAGTTCACCACCGGAAGGTCAGGTCCGCCACCGGAGGGTTAGTTCTGTCAACAGAGAGGGTAGGTATGCCATCGGAGGGTCAGGTCTGCCACCGGAAGGTCAGGTTCGCCACTCTGTAATCTGAACCTGCAAAAATGCAAAAAATAGAAAATGTGAAAGAAAAAGACCCATTTGTGGGTCCCACCGGGCGTGCCAAAAATGTGATAGGTCGACTATATGCGTTAGAAAATGAGAAGCAAACTAAAGAGTGCAAATAAACACCAAAACAACCTACACCTCAAGATTAGCCTAAGTTGGAATCAACACAAAGTAAAAACAAAATGAAACTTTATACCTTGTGTCGAATCGATCCTTTGGTTGGCCCTTCAATCTTTGATGTGTATGCTCCTTGGATGGCAAGATATGCAAGCTAGATGATGATGTGAAGATGGATGAAAATGGATAGAAGCATGAAAATGGCTAAGTGTAGATTGAGAAATAAAATTGCAAGAGTTTGGCTAGCAAAATGATCTCTCCTCAAAATGAGGGAAAATAGGGGGTATTTCTAGGAATTTTGAGAATTCCTAAAAGAGATGGATGGCCAAGATTGAGCCACCAATGATCAAGATGTAGGGCTAAGGTGAGTTGAGAACTCACAAGCCCTCACATCTTGACATGTGGCATGTGATATAGCCCTAAAAGGTGAAGTGGACATGAGGTGGAAGGATAGTACATGACATGGAGGGGGATACAAAGTACCTTGGGATTGGAAAAGATCTCCTCATAAAGGAGGTCCTTGTCCCCATGTGGGTGAGAGGACATGTGAGGAATTAAAAATTCCTCAAATATCCTCATGGAGAGATGGGAAAGAATAAAGAATAAATAGAGGACATTTGGGAAGGAGTGAAGGAATTAAAAATTCATTTTGAGTGCATTGGGGGATTAAAAGGTGAATTAAAAATTCACATGGGGAAGGGGAGTGCCTTGCCCAAAAGGAGAAAGCCTTTAATAAGGTTGACTTAAGGACACATGCCATAAATGGGAAGAGGATTAGGTTGGACTTAATCATATGATTAAGGTTGTGCAAGTAATTAATTAGATGGACTAATGACTCATTAGAAGCAAGTGGGAGATTATGGAGGATGTGACCCTAATGATGATTAAGGGTGTGCACATGCTAACCATAGTTAATTAGAAGAAGATGAAGGAATTAAGATGGATTAGAGACCAACTTGCAAAAGTTGGAGGATGTGACAATGAGAGAGAAAAGAGCAATTAAAAAATGAATTTTAATTCCGGAAGGGGAATATGACTAAATTAAATAAAATGGTGTATTTATTTAATTTAGAGGAGGAAGAGGGGTAAAGTATTTATTAAATTAAATACTTTATGAACCCTATGTAAGATGCAAGGTATTAATTAAACCAATGATTTAATTAATATTAACAGAAGGGATAAGCAGCTGGATGAATAAGGAGACGTCTTTGATCATATGGAAGTGGTCAAATTAGCTGTCTACAAGTTCCATTCCCATCGAGATTCAAAATACCAAAATTTGACAAATACAGTGGGAAGGGAAATCCTAAGGACCATATTAGAGAGTTTTAGGTACATTGCATGGAGGTAGCATATGATGATTCTTATCTTATGTGGCTTTTCCCTCAAAGCTTGGATGGTCCCGCAATGGAATGGTTCTCTCACTTACCTCCTAGAATAAAAAAGTTCTAGGAAATCGTCGATTTATTCGTCAAAAAATACTCTTTCAACCTAGACATGGAGGTAAGCCTAGAAGAACTATTTGGCCTTAACAAGCTAAAGGAGAGACATTTATGGCTTTCTTACAATGATGGAGATCTAGAGCCAGTAAGAGCAAATGGTCCATGCCAGAGGAACAAAAAATTGGGACCATTATCTCTAACCTTGAAGGGATCTTATCCTTTCATTTGAAAATGAAATGCATCACAACATATGACCTATTGATCCCCAAAGTTCTCAACATCAAAAGGGCTCTTATACCATAAGGGGCCACACCTGTGTACCAAGAAAATCGACCATCGAAAAGTTACAATGATAAACCTTGCATGTGGGCCAAGAACAAGAACATTACTAATGATGGTGTCATGGATGCCAAGGTTGTTATTAGTGCCCCAAGGTAGAAACACAATAGAAAACATACCCACAATCACAAATCAACACATAAAACACCCCATAAACCAATCCATCGCCACAACAACCCAACGATCAAACTACCAACAATGCAAATGCTCAAGGGGGACCACCCATAAAGAATAAATATACACCATGTGGGGAACCCATTGAATATGTCATGCAACAACTAGTACAAGAGAAACTCATCACACTCCCTATTTATGAAAATTACCAAGAGCCCCAAGTTAAACCACCATGGTATAACGAGAAGCACCTTTGTGACTTTCACAAAATAAAGGGACACATGACAACTAGCTATATTCGACTCAAAAATCTGATCCAAGATCTCATTGATGATAAATTTATAACCATTGAACAACCAACAGGGAACCAAGATCTCAAAATATACACAAATCTGATGCCAGATCACAATAAAGGGAACAACAATGGTAAAGGAAAGAGTTACCACAATGTGAACCATATCTATGATCATGTTGTCGCATCATTAGATGAATGGGTAACAGTTGTTAATATCATAGGACCTAGAGATGAGTGTGGAGTCACCACACATAGCAGCAAAATTTCTATCTCAAGACCTTCACCGCTACCCAAGGCACCAACCGCCAATCGAAAATCAAGCCCTAGTGGTTACAACATCTTGGAACAATTGAAAAAGACCCATGTCCAAATCTCCATCTTGAAGTTACTTAAAATATCGCCTGCACATAGGGACATCCTAGAGAAGGCATTGGCCACATACTCCATTCCCATAGACCTTGATGCAGACCAATTTCAAGCTATGGTTTGACATATCACTACACCACACCTCCTTACATTTTCTGAGCATGATCTCCTGACTCAACCGTCTCATAACTGCATACTCCATCTTGAATTCTTGGTCCATAAGAAAAAAATCAAGAGAGTCTTGGTGGATGGGGGCACAGGTTTGAATATTTGTACCATACAACTAATAAAGAATTTGGACTTTTCAGAAGATATCATTGAAAAGGGTAATGGTATCACCATTAGGGCCTATGATCAAGAATGGGTGTCCCAAAGCACTATTCAACTCACTATCCAAGTCGGTCCAACAATCATGGAAACTACTTTCTAGGTCCTTGACCTTGAACTCCCCTATAATATTCTCCTAGGGCATCCATGGATCCATGGGATGCAAGCTATCACATCTACATTCCACCAATGTGTTAAATACCCTTACCAAAACCAAGAAGTCACAATCCATGGTGACCCTGAACCTTTCTATTATTGTAAAAATATGGAAGCCAAATACTACAAGATCCCCCAAGTTCCAAAAAATTATGAGGGACCCACATCCCCATATGTCAATCCATCCACTTTAGCCTCCACTTCTGAGATGAAGACACCTATCATTCAGAACATCCTAGATGTCAAGGCTGTAATCCAAGATAATGGGTGTGGGGACTACAAATTGAAAAAGAGTGCCTTTGTGATAGGAGAGTTACCTCAATGTCCTAGATCTCATGGAAAACCACAACCAATCGACACAATATCTTAGACCTTTAAAGCAAAACCCACCACCTTCAAAAAATGGGGGGATCTAAGCAAAGAGGTGGTGGATGAAAAGGATGTATCAATCCTATTGTATCAAGATGAAAGACCCATACCTAATATTTCCATGGAGAATGACAACAAAGGTATACAATTAATGTTTGGATGGGGCTATAAAAAAATGAGAAGCTCAGGAAAAATGAAAATGGCTTGTTTGAACTCATCATTCTTGAGAAGCACCCTAAGAATCTTGGCCTTGGATGTACCCCTACAAAGCTAACCATATTTGGCAAAGGTGCTTCTATTAAAATGGTCAAAGTTTCCTTGTCAGTACCCATATCGCTTAGTTGTCCCTTCGAGGATCCCCTCTCCAATTTACCCATGCTATTTGAGGATTCCTCCCTTTTTATCATAAACACCATGTTATTTGAGCCAAATAACGAAGTCACTAAACTAAATCTCATTTACCCCCAACTCATCAATTGTGACCAATGGGACCACCGATCTTAGATACATTTGAAAATGATAAGGCTCTCTTAGAATTCATGGGACTAAGGGATACTCTACCATATGGAGATCACAAAGTAGGATTCAACATTGATTTGGACACACATGCATACTATGGGGAAACGATTGAATCTCTTGTTGGAAATTGTGCCTCAACTTGCTAGCTTGTATCTCTGTTCAAGTCTTCATTTTCGGCCAATCGCAAGAGTTCCTAAGTTTGTAACCTTGTCACAGAGTTTGGAAGTTTCGTAACTTCCCAACTGACCGGTCTCCTTCATTGTCGCGACATCGGTGATTTCTGTAACTTAAGAACCTTGTCACAGAGTTTGGAAGTTTTGTAACTTCCCAATTGACTAATCTCCTTCGTTGTCATGGGGATCGGTAAATTCATAACTTGTATGCGGTCATTATGAAGTTAACATTTTGAGCGACATGCCAATGGATGTTTCTCTCGCCGATAGGTATACATTTGGTATGAGCTCTTTCCGACAATGTTGGTCTCGCCAATAGATTTGCTTTCGATATGATCTCCTACATATGGTTGTGGTCTTGCCAATGGGTATGATTTCAGTATGATCTCCTACCGATGGTTGTGGTCTTGACGATAACTCTGCACGATGAACATCAGTGTGACATAAAGGTTCTATAAGACTCTTAGCGGCAGTGATGGTCTTGCCAATAGTTCTGCAATAGACATCGGTGAGAAGTCTTGCTGATAGAGTTGGTCTGCACAATGGTTTTGTATTTGATATGACTCTTGCCAATGGTGGTGACTCTTGACGATAAGGATAGTTGTTTTCTTTGTGATATCAGGGAGACTTGATTTGTTATTGGTTTGAATTCTTAGGGTGTCATCGATACCTTTGGTCTTGCTGATAGCTATTTGTTCAGGATTTTTGGCATCGGGGAGACATGGTCTGGTGTCTCACCGACATGCGATTCAGATTGAACATTTTGATTGAACGATTTTCTGACATGGTCTGTTTTGAACCAATGAGCGAAGCGGAAGGAGAACCATCGGTAGTTGAACTATTGCGACCATTCCTGTGTTGAAGATCAACAAACCATGAATAGAATGAGATATACTCTGTAACAGACGACAATGATCGGTTCGGGTAATAAATATTTTTGTTTGATTGAACATGTATTTATCTGAGTGGATTCATAGGGTGCTTCTGAGAGCATTGTAAGATTACTATTCTATACAAGATTGATCAGTGAATGTTGCTGCTGTAAAATTGACATCAGAAAGTGAAGTCGATCTCTGTATGTAATTCTTGTTTACTGCAATACAAAGAGGCTTTTCTTGGTGTGGTGGGTTTTTCTCTCGTAAGGGTTTTCCCACATAAATCTGGTAGTCCAATTGTGTATGTGTTCATTTCTCTTTTTTGTTATTCTTTTCAAGTGTATCTTATTGAACTGTAATTGCAAAATTTAAAGTCATATCTACATTCTTCCCTGAGTTTTTGGCATTAGGAGAGTTTTTTCTGCACCTAAGCTTTCCTTACAAGTGGTATCAGAGCCTGGCTAGTTGTGTTATCCTTGTGGGTACGTTGGGTTTTTTGTGTCAATTCTTTTTAGTGGGAGTCTTGTAGAAGTCTGGTAATTTGAATTACAGATTAAGATGGCAAGCACGTCAGGAAAGATTGAAATTGAGAAATTCAATGGCAGAAATTTTGAGTTGTGGAAACTTAAAATGGGAGATTTGTTGGTTGATCATGATTTTTGGCTTGTTGTGTCTGGAACAAAGCCTACAAGCATGAAGCAAGAGGATTGGGACCTCACAGATTGAAAATCAAAGGGGATGATAAGGCTCTGTCTAGCAGACTCTATTCTTCTAAATGTTCATGAAGAAAAGACAACATCCTCTTTGTGGAAAAGACTGGGAGCTATTTATTAAGGCAAGTCCTTGGTGAATAAGTTGTTCTTGAGGAAGAAGTTGTACTATTTGAAAATGCAGGAAGGAGCGTCTGTTGCTGATCATTTGAATGCTTTCAACATGTTGATTGCTCAGTTAGCATCTGTGGGTGTGAAGATTGATGAAGAAGATCGTTGTATGCTACTGTTATGTTCTTTGCCAAATTCTTGGGATCACTTGGTGATGGCTATTGGGAGTACTACTTCCTCTTTTAAGATGGAAGATATTGTTGCTTCTTTGTTATCAGAAGAGATGAGAAGAAAATATTTTGAGATGGCGAAGGAGGCTCTTGTTGTTAGAGGTAGATCAAAAGAAAAAAGGCAAGAAGAAGGACAAGAAGTCCAAATCCAAATCAGAGGGGAGATCAAAGTCTCCTAGTAAGAAGTCCAAGGTAAAGTGCTAGAATTGTGGGCAACCTGGTCATGTTCGAAAGGATTGCAAAGAGGAGAAAAAGAAGAAGAAGAATTCTTCTGATAATGATTCTTCTCAGAGTGATGTAGATGCTTTCATTGTAGCCTTGGCTACTCAGGCATCAGATGATGTCTAGCTGATTGATTTTGGAGCATCTTTCTACATTACATCTCATAGAGACTGGTTCAATAAGTATGAAAAATACGATGGTGGAAGGGTGTATTTGGCAAGCAATTCATATTTGGAAATAGTTGGCCGTGGAAGAGTCAAAATTTAGTTCCCTGATGGAAGAGTGAAGGGAATCAATGATGTAATGCATATACCAGGTCTGGCTCAAAATTTACTATCTATTAGTAAGCTAAACGATGTTAGAGTGCAAGTCATGTTCTCTAGAAATGGCTGCAAAATGACTAGAAGCTCAATGGTGCTAGCTAGGGGTGCTCATATTGGTACTTTGTATAAGCTGGATGCATTTGTTGTTCAATGCAATAGTGTCTCTGTAAAGTCACAAAAGGCTACTCATGGAGAAAAGGAGAAAAATGTTCCGATAGTGCAAACTCTATGGAAGTTAAACTTCCAACAGAAAAGACTATGATTTGGCATCATAGGCTAGGCCACATTGGAGAAAAAGGATTAAAACCTTGAAAAATAAAAACTTGGTTGAGGAGCTTGATGACTGTAACCTTGAATTCAAGTTTTGTGAACATTGTATATATGGTAAACAACACCATGTTTCATTCTACTCTAGTCCTCATAAATCTTCTGGTTTACTTGATTACATTCATTCTGATGTTTTTGGTCCAGTAAATGTTCCTTCTTTGTCTAATTCAAGATATTATATATCGTTCATTGATGATTATTCAAGAAGGGAATTAGTTTATTTTTTGAAAAGTAAATCAGAAGTGTTCAGTCATTTTAAGGAATTTAAAAACCTTGTGGAAAATTAGACTGGAAGAAAAATAAAATGTTTAAGGACTGAGAATGGCGGTGAGTTTTGTTCTGATGAGTTTGAAAGGTATTGTAAATATCATGAAATTAAAAGACAAAACTACACCCTACACTCCGTAGCAAAATGGAGTTGCTAAAAGGTTCAACATGACAGTGATGGAAAGAGCACGAAGTTGCTGAGCAGTGCTGGCTTGGAGGAGAAGTTCTGGGTTCAGGCAGTTGCAACAACATGTTACTTAATAAACCGTTCTCCTAATTCTGCTCTTGTTGAGAAAACACCTTTGGAAGCATGGTCTGGAAAGAAGTCCTCTCTAGGACACATTCGTGTCTTTGGCTATGAGGCATATGCATTTGTGTCGAATGAAAAAAGGTCTAAATTGGAAAACAAGGTTGTTAAATGTATTTTTATTGGTTATAGTGCTAGCATAAAAGGATACAAGCTTTGGAATCTGACATGGAGAAGGTTCTATACAACAGAAGTGTTATTTTTCATGAGCTGAAGCCTTCTACTTTGGATCTACAGTCAGAGACAAAATTAGAAGATAAAAAGGATGTAGTCGAAACTCCTCTGACACCAGATAAAGAGGAATTGAAAATTCAAAATGTACCTAAAACTGAGGAGAGATCAAGTAGTTTTGAGAGTTTCGAAGAAGAAGATCAACCTCAGCCTCAACCTATGAGGAGGTCAAAACGTGAAAGAAATCAACTTGATAGGTATGGGTTTTCTTTGTTAGATTCTACTTGTGCCTATGCTTTAATTTCTAGCACTGATGAGCCTAGGATTGTGAAAGAGGCATTTAGAATGTCTGATTCAAACTCTTGGTTGGAAGCCATGAATGAAGAAATGGAATCATTAGAAAAGAATGATACTTGGAGTTTGGTGCCCTTTCCTGAAGGTAGAAAAGTTGTTGGCTACAAATGGGTATTTAAAAAGAAAATAAGTCTAGATGGCAGTGTGGAAAAGTATAAGGTGAGGTTGGTTGCGAAGGGGTATTCCTAGGTAGAGGGAATTGATTATGGAGAATTTTTTTCTCTTGTAGCTAAGCTGACGTCTATCAGATTTATTTTGTCACTTGTAGTAGCGCATGACTTAGAGATTGAACAGATGGATGTGAAGACAAAATTTGTTCATGGTGACCTTGAAGAAGAAATTTATGTCCCAGCCTAAGCACTTTGTGGAAAAAGGTAAAGAAAATCTGGTTTGCAAGTTGAAAAAATCTTTGTATGGATTAAAAAAATCTCCTAGAATGTGGCACCAGAAGTTTGACACGCTTGTTTTGTCATTAGGATTTGTAAGATCAAAATTTGATCACTGTGTGTACTTCAAAGCTGAAAGTGATCATGTTCTTATTATTGCTCTCTATGTTGATGATATGTTGTTCATAGGCAATAGTAAGTTAATGATTTTTGTTCTAAAATCTCATTTGTCTGTAAAGTTCAAAATGAAAAATCTTGGTGCAGCCAGGTATATTCTGGGAATGGAAATAACTAGGGACAGGAAGAGTAGAAAACTTTGGCTCAGTCAGAGTAAGTATATTAATACTGTTCTGGAGAGATTTTGTATGATTGAGTGCAAGTAGCTAGTTGTTCCAGTTTTGCAGGGAACAAATCTATCTATTGAAGACTGTCCCAAATCTCCTACTGAGATAGAGGACATGACCAGAGTGCCTTATGCTAGTGCAGTTGGCAGTTTAATATATGCAATGGTCTATACAAGGGTAGACATTGCCCAAGCAGTGGGCGTACTTAGTCATTTTATGAAAAATCTTGGAAGGACAAATTGGGATGCTGTGAAAAGAGTGTTTAGATATCTGAAGGGAACTTCAGAATATGCTTTTTGTTACCATGGAAATTTAGTTAAATCATAGAGGACTCTTAGCATTCGAGGCTATGTGGATTCTGATTGGGCAGGGGACATTGATAGCAGAAGATCCACCAGTGGATATATTTTCATAATGAATGGTGGTGTAGTTAGTTGGATGACTAAGTGATAGACTATAGTCGCTTTGTCCACTACAAAGGAAGAATACATGGCAGCAACACACGCTTGTAAAGAAGCAATTTGGTTAAAATTTTTGTGTTCTAACATTGGGTTTGATGTAGGGAAAATTACAATTTACTGTGATAGTCAGAGTGCTATTTGTTTGGAAAAAAATCCTACTTTCCATGCTAGGACAAAACATATTGAGGTGCAATATCATTTTGTATGAGATATAGTGGAGGATGGAAAGGTCTCTTTAGAAAAAGTGGATACTCTAGAAAATGTTGTAGATGCATTGACCAAACCAGTGAACATAGACAAGTACAGGTGGTGTGCTAGTTCGATGGGCCTTGGAGCCCATGACCTTCATTAACTTCGAGTTTGAAGGAAGCCAGTAAGTCTTTGTCAAGTGGGAAATTATTGGAAATTGTGCCTCAACTTGCTGGCTTGTATCTCTATTCAAGTCTTCATTATCGGCCGATCATTGGAGTTCCTAAGTTTGGAACCTTGTCGTGGAGTTTGGAAGTTTCGTAACTTCCTAACTGATCAGCCTCCTTCATTTTCATGACATCGGTGATTTCTGTAACTTAATAACCTTGACGTGGAGTTTGGAAGTTTCATAACTTCCCAACTGATTGATCTCCTTCGTTGTCACAGGGATCGGTAAATTCATAACTTGTATGTGGTGGTTATGAAGTTAACACTTTGAACGACATGCCAATGGATGTTTCTCTCATCGACAGGTATACATTTGGTATGAGCTCTTGCCAACAGTGTTGGTCTTGCTGATAGATTTTCTTTTGGTATGATCTCCTGCCGATGGTTGTGGTCTCACCGATGGGTATGATTTCGGTGTGAACTCTAGCCGATAGTGCTTGTCTTGCCAAAAGGTCTGCATGATGAAATTCAGTGTGACATAAAGGTTCTATAAGACTCTTAGTGACAGTGATGGTCTTGCCGATAGTTCTGCAATAGAGATCGATGAGAAGACTTTCCGATAGATTTGGTCTGGCCGATGGTTTTGTATTCAATGACTCTTGTTGATGGTGGTGACTCTTGCCAATAAGGGCATTTATTTTCTTTGTGATATCAAGGATACTTGATTTGTTATCAGTCTGAATTCTTAGGGTGTCTCTGATACCTTTGGTCTTGCCGATAGCTATGTGTTCGAGATTTTTGGCATCAGGGAGACACAATCTGGTGTCTCACAGACATGCAATTTAGATTGAACGTTTTGACTGAATGATTGTCTGATGTGGTCTGTTTTGAACCAATGAGCGAAGTGGAAGGAGAATCATTGGTAGTTGAACTGTTGTGACTGTTCCTATGTGGAAGATCAATAGACCATGAACATAATGAGATATACTCTGTAACGGATGACAATGATCAGTTTGGGTAATGAAGATTTATGTTTGATTGAACATGTATTGATCTGAGTGGATTCATAGGATGCTTCTAAGAGCATTGTAAGATTACTATTCTATACAAGATTGATCAGTGAATGTTGCTGCTATAAAATTGACATTAGAAAGTGAAGTCAATCTCTATATGTAATTCTTGTTTACTGTAATACAAAGAGGTTTTTCTTGGTGTGGTTGGTTTTTCTCCCGTAAGGGTTTTCCCATGTAAATCTGGTGTCCAATTGTGTATGTGTTCATTTCTCTTTTCTATTATTCTTTTCAAGTGTATCTTATTGAACTGTAATTGCAAAATTTAAAGTAATATCTACATTCTTCCTTGAGTTTTTGGTGTTAGGAGAGTTTGTTCCACACCTAAGCTTTCCTTACATCTCTTAGTCACAAAATTGAAAATCTAAGAGTAACGTCTAGATCCTTAAGTGAAAAACACACTAAGACACTTTTTGATCCCAAAATAGTAAAAATAAAGGATGTATTTGATGGTGAAAACATCTCTAAGGCACTAAAGGATGAGGGATTCAATATTCCCCTTAGTGCCATCCATCAAGAAAAATCAGCAGTCCTAGCAAAGAAGTGAAATCCGATCAATTTAGGAACTGAAGAGACACTGCAATCACTTTCTATGTCGAGTCACCTTTGAATGAGGAACAAGAGAACCTAGCAATATTTCTAAAGGAAAGGAAAGTGAACTTTGCATGGACATATGCTGACATGCTAGGCCTTGATCCAGAGATGGTAGTCCATCATTTAACATTCTATCTAGAGGCAAAACCAGTAAGACAAAAATTGAGAAAGATGCATCTGTAGATCACCTTTTTGGTCAAACTTGAGCTATAGAAACTCATCGATGTAGGGTTTATCCGATCCATTGATTATCCCAAATGGGTTTCCAACATTTTTCTTGTTTCCATCATTTTCTATACCGACTTTAGGGACACGAACAAAGCATTCCCTAAGGATGATTTCCCTCAGCCTAACATATAAATGATTGTAGATATGATGGTAGGGCATGAAATGCTATCATTGATGGATGAGTTCTCAAGATACAACCAAATTATGATTGAAAATGATGAACAACATAAAACAAACTTCACTTGTCCATGGGGAACCTACTGTTGGAATATGATTCCATTTAGGTTAAATAACGCTAGAGCTACATACCAAAGGGCTATGATGCTGATTTTTCATGACATGATCCAAAAATATATAGAGGACTATGTGGATGAAACATTATCCAAATAAAGAAAACATTAAGATCACATATCAACGTTGGGCCCAATCTTTGATAGACTAGAAGAATATAAGGTATGAATCAATCCCAAGAAGTGTGCCTTTGGCATGCAATCAGGAAAGCGCCTAGGGTATATTGTATCAATGAGAGGAATCGAAATAGATCCAGAAGAAGTCAAAGCAATCCTTGACATAGAAGCACCACAAACACTAAAACAATTGAGGGGTCTGTAGGGAAGGCTTCAATCAATCTGGAGGTTCATAACATAGTTAGCTCATAAAACCATCCCATATTCTTATCAAATCCACAAGGGAGTAACATACAAATGGGATGTGAAATGCAATTAGGCATTTAATCAAATCAAGGAATACTTGCTGACACCACCAGTCCCCATGCCACCAATCCAAAATAAACCATTGATTCTCTACATATCAACTACGACAACACTTGGGGCTCTCCTAGCTCAGCATGATGAAATAGGGAAGGAAAGAGACATTTACTATATAAGTAGAACCATGGTGGGATATGAGCTAAACTACACATTCATTGAGAAGGCTTGACTTGTAGTAGTGTTTTCCTCACAAAAATTCAGGCACTACATGTTGGCTCATCAGATAATGTAATTGAGGGTAATTTTATGGATTTAGATTAGATCAATCACTGTAAAAGACAAAAACCCAAAGTCCTATCGAGTACAAAGGAAATTAAATAATATAACAGTTATACCTATTTCTCAAAACTTCCATGATTACCTCCATAGTACCTTCTTGCTTGCTGGATAACACTTTTCCCTCAGATTCATTGTGCGAGCAATCTGCAAATGTCTAGTCCTACACCAAGCTTTGAAGGATTTATGCAATGTCTAAATGCCTATGCCTATAACTATGATTGTCAATGCCTATGCCTAAACAATGCTAAGACTTGATCAAATAAAAATAATAATTGCAATGAGAAGCCTAAGTGTGCAAGTGAATATGTAATACGCCTATAATATGTCTACTTGTGTGTGTGTCTAATTGAAAAGTGAGAGGAAAATGACATTTTATAGAAAATGTCATTTTGAATGGACGGGTGAGATTGAATTCTAAGAAAGACCTAGAATGAGAAGTCCAAATTAAATCTGAGAATCCCTAATTAGGGTTAGGAAAAATTCATTAATCGAACAGTCAAGATAATATCTTAGATAATTCGATCGACAGTGGAGAATAAATGAGGAAATTAATTAGAAAATAAAGGTTTTCAAAAATCAAGAAGATAAAGACCGTCTGATTTGTGAGATTCAAAAAATCAAAAAGATAAGATTTGAAAAATCAATAATCTGTCTGATTACTTGATTTTTAGAAAATTAGTTTCCATTTTGAATTGAGTTAATTCAAATTATGGATCTTGTGAAATAATAAATAATTGATTTTTCAATTATTTACCATAGTGAACTGTCAGTTAAGATTGTGATGAAATTTTAAATAATTTCATTTATTTAAAATGAGAGGAATATTAATTTCAACAATTAAATAATTAAAGATAATTATTTAATTTAGCAGATAAGATTAATTAATTAAATAAATTAATCAATTTATTTAATTATGATAGTTAGTGACATATTAAATAAATAAATAAAACTTATTTATTTAATAATCAGGAAGAAATATATGACGAAGGGTAATTAAATAAATTAATAAATTTATTTAATTAAGGGAATACTTAGACAATTAATGATGTATTTAATAAATAAATAAAATTTATTTATTTAATAATCATGAAGAATACATAGACATGAATTAATTAATTAAATAATTATAAATTATTTAATCAATAGTCGAATGTGGACCAAGGACATAATTAAATGTTATAATTATGCTAGGACGAAAGTGGTAAAAATGAAGCTTGCAGGCCTAGGTCATTTTTAGGTGTCTACATTTTGCCCCTCTTTGTCATAATGTTGCTTGTCGCATTGTGACAAAAAAAACAAGTCATGGATATGCCCCAGTAAAGGTATGGAGTATCATTGCTCCCTCGGGAAATTTTTTCAAATTTTGGGTCGGCGACAAATTTTTTTGTAAAGAGTCCTGATAAATGAATTTAATGACTAGAAAAACAATGACACAGTCGGTTTTGGATTCAGACATGTTTAAGATAGCCTACGAAGTGGTCAAACTTGGTCAAATGACCTTCCAGTATTAACCTTGGTTGACAAATGTCATTTTGACTTTATAAATAGGTTGACAAAGGGGTAAGTCAATTCATTTTCACTTTTTATCTTGCAAATTTTGAGAGCTCAGAGCGAAAAGGAGCGCAACAAGGATGGTGATTCCAGTCACAGAGCATTGCGAGGAGATCGTGTGGATGTTCAGGCAGCCAAAGGGCTCAGAGCCAGCGGTATGTACCCTTGTCTCGCTTTGTAATTTTTTTGTTTTACGTGTCAATTTTAGCTTTCTAGGGAAATCAACAACTGCGCCGCGACGCAACTGCATTCACGTAAGCCACAATCATTTGCGTGTTCGACGCATATGATGCGTCACAATGCAAATGACGAATTAATCGTAGGGAGGATGAGGTGTTGCGACACATTTGATAAAAACTGTGACGCATTCGCCTAATCGAGTCGCATATGAGGGCTGAAATGCCGCAATTGTCATCTTGTGCTGCAATTGCACATTTGAGCGATGCATTCGCCTTGCTGCGTTGCAATTGCCAAAATTTGTGACGTAATTGTCATAATGCCACGCATTTGGGAAACCAAGCAATGCAACTGTCATGTTGTGACACATTTGAGTATTTTAGAGATGCATTCGAATATTTGCAACACAACTGTTATAATGTGACACATTTGATTGTTTCCTTTACTAAGACCGATTGTGATACTTGTGAAACCCATCTAGAAAGTACTAATATATTGCTCATCTTTTTGCAGAGGCATCTTGCCCCTATCTATACGCGAGAGAGCAGACCGATGAAATTTCAGTTTGCTAACTAGTTGAGCCCGCGAGAGTGGCGTCGGTTGATGCGACTGGGATTATTCTATGCTGCTTACATGCCCATCATTCGGGCGAATAGGGGATTACTGACTATGCTGTGCGAGTGGTGGCATTCAGAGACTTGTTCTTTCCACTTGCCGACAGGTGAGGCCATGATTACTTTAGAGGATGTTTACCGGATTCTACGAGTGCCGATTTGAGGGGAGTGGATCGTTTACGACCCTTGTCATGGCGAGCAGACCTTTAGAGCGTACTACTGAGATCAGGGTGCAGGATTGGGCATCCAGGGTTATGAGATCAGGTGGGAGTTCATGGCAAAGCACTATGGTCACTTTGATGCCTTCCTGGTGACTCTGATTGTAGGTATCTTGGTTCCCAACCGTCAGGGACACGGATTCCTGATTGGCTAGGGAGATGTCTTGGTTGGTATGAGACGGGACATGACCGTTTATGCTTGGGGTCCTTGTTTGCTGGGGACTCTTTACCATCAGTTACACAATGTTGTCTACAGGAGGGCAGAGAGTATTTCCTGCAGGACTACCTTGATGATGATCTGGGCTTGGGAGCACATTGCCATATTTCATCTTCCTATTCAGAGACCTCAGTTGGCTAAGGGGATGCCCTATGCCTATTACTACGCGGGTGTGTTACAGCAGACTCAGATTGGTGAGGCCGGTTGGTGGCCGCACAAGATTGACACCATGGTGACATTTATCTAGAGGCCGTACAGAGACTGTGAGCCGTGGGACGATGAGGACGAGCACCTTAGCCTATGCAGACAATACATGTATTTGATTGGCAAGACAGTGTAGACATCATTGATTATTGAGATGTACCTACCACAGCATGTGCTAAGGCAGTTCGAAGAGCAACATGGTGTACCTACAGGGACAACCGAGTATGCCCGGTCTTCCAGAGAGTATGCTTGGGGACCAGTCATTCCCGTGGCCTTCGTAGAGCAACAGATTGACGGGCTAGGAGCCCAGGCATGGGGATGGAGAGGAGGAGCAACCAATCCTGAGACGACAGTCGATTATGACTTTTGGTGGCAGGCACACATTCCAGTGCCGTTGACAGATCCTAATGGGCCAGCACCTGTAGACAGGTGGTCAGTGATACCTCATGTGCCAAGGGCTAAATGGGGAGGCAGAGGCGGTGACAGGGGAAGAGGCTGGGGGAGGGATGGAGGCAGGGATGGAGGCAGGGGTAGAGATGGAGGTAGGGATGGAGACAGAGGTAGAGATGGAGGCAGGGGTGGAGATAGAGGTAGAGATAGAGGCAGGGGGAGATGATGGTGGAGATGGCTGGAGGTGGAGGCGAGATGGTTAGAGACAGGGCCACAGTGTGCGACAACGTGTGGTGAGGGTAGCATTAGATGCTATCCCCGAGGTTGGCGAGGAGGGGGAGAGAGAGGAGTAGCCCAGACAGGAGGGAGAGGGTGAGGAGAGACATGAGGAGGAGGTGGATGTGGGGGGACAGGAGGAGGAGGTGGAGGTGGGGGGGACAAGAGGAGGAGGTGGAGGTGGGAGGGCAGGAAGTGGAGGTGGGAGGACAAGAGGAGGAGGTGGTAGAGGATGTGGTGGATGATGATGATGATGAGGACGATGCTATGGATGAGGCCGAGAGACTCCTCAGATGGCAGATGGTGGAGGGAGAGGAGGAGATACCGTCCACCTCAGGATTGCCCCAGGATGCCACGACAGATCAGAGGGTGGCTGACCTACAACAGAGATTGGATGACAACATGACACAGGTTAGATCATTGCAGTCAGCGCTGGAGGTAGCCCGGGTAGAGCGAGATCAGGCAGTGATCCGCCAGCAGGACGTGGCTTAGTGGTGCACACAGTTCGCAGCATTATGCATAGGGCCTACAAGGGATATGGCTTGCGAGTTGGCCAGGGTGAGCACGAGACTGGGACAATATCAGACATTATACGAGTAGGCAGTGCCACCTGAGTGACGGGATCCTACCTTGTCATGGTCACAGACGAGGACAGGTAGTGGCCACAGATCAAGTATTGCCAGCGGTAGCAGGAGCCATACCACCGTCGGAGGGTCTACCTCGACAGGGCACACATCAGGGCATATGCCACATCACTCACATCAGCACACCCCGAGTCACAACCATAGGTTGACTGGTTCAGTGCAGAGGTCGGTATAGGGACATCCACCAGTTGTTGATCCATCTACCTCTCAGAGTCCGGCAGCAGTGACATCATAGATGTTCGTTATCGTGGAGATGACACCTTCCTTCTCAGTTCCACCGGTAGCACAGATAGAGGCCACTACAGATCCATCTATCGTTTCAGTGCCAGGTTCAGAGCTGTAGCCACCACATTCTTCACCACGAAGGGATGATGAGAGTCTACCCTAGGGGCATTTTGTTATTATGACACATTATGTATAGATTATTGAGTCTGCGAGCTCCATTTTTGGGATATCTACTGACTTTATCCTGTGACATTGTACCTTTTTGAGATGATACTATATGATGATGCAGTTTTGATGCGGCCTACATGTGTTATGTGATGTTCTTTGATTTAATGTATTATGATATGTATGATGTATGATGTTGATTTATGATGTAGCATGCATGTCCTATGATGCTTATTTGTGATTTTGATGCCATGATGATGCAATGCTTATTGATATGAGATGATAATGATAATGATGTACATAATGTATTTATTAAAAGATGCAATGTTGATGATTATGTTAATGCAATGTTTGTGATTATGGATGATGTATGTATGGACCTAACACAATGTATGGACCTAATGCAATGTTTATATGATCATGTATGCACTTATCTTTTTGGATGTCACAGGATATCATCGTGAGATGGACGAGAGAAGACGACGAGACTGATGAGAGAATATGACTAGACCAAAGAAGAGAAGATGATGAGATCGACAGAGATGCATGTTACTTCCTAGAACAAATCTTTCAAAGCTTTACTGTATGACTTTAATATTTATTGCTCTTAATCATCATTGGGCAGACTATTGTAATGGCCAACAAACACCAGGATATGACATAGATCAAGGTGTGCAAGATCGTACCATTACATAAGACAAATAGTCACAGACAAGGATGATCATGACTCATACTAAGAGCGTGACTGCCCCAGTCTTTTTGTCATAATCAACCACAAGCAGAAAAAGACAAGGACAAATCATGAAACGTCGTTGCTTCTCTAAATCTTGTTTCCAGGACATCCTTGAGAAACTAGCGGCATGATTGTCGAAATACAAAAATAGAGCCCTTACCATGATATGTCATTGTTTTTCTAAATCCCAAAATCAGGACCTCACTGAGAAACTAGTAGTCATGCATGTCAATTGTCATGATACATCGCTGCTTCTCTAAATCCTGTTTAGTGGGATCTCGCTAAAAAATAATAGCATGATAAAAAACCAAAAGAAAATTGTCAAATGTTTGCCAAGTGTGTCTGGATATCCATTGTTCTGATGTCAAGATGTCAGGTTTAATGATGATGAGATGCCCGAGTGTTAAAGCTTTGACGATGCTCAGATGATAAATGTCCAGATTTTCCAAATTCAGGAAGGACACATCCTGAATAAAATGAATGCCAAGAGAATTGATCTCCAAATGTCATGTGATGGTGATGATGACAATGCCTAGGAAGGACACATCCTGAGGCATACACGACATAGTTGGTTCTTCAAAATGACACATTTGAAAAATACTGATGTCAAGAGGATCCCTCAAAATGTCGAATGACAGTGACGATGCCTAGGAAGGACACATCCTAAGGCATGAATGACCGAGGCTATCCTTCAGAAGGACACATCTGAAGATTAACCTAAAGTTGACAGCTTGACAGGTTATGATGATTTGACTTACTTTGATTGATTTTGACTTGTGTTTGATTGTATGCTGATATTGTCATGATGATATGATTGACCTGTTGATGAGATTGTCATATTGACATAATTGATTGTCATGATTTACTTTGTAGGAGTTTACCCCTTTGGGAGTGATTCATTTTTCCTTGAAGATATTTTGATGTGAGTGCCAATGTAGTGTCATGAACCCTAATGGACTGACCTAGTGCGGCCTCGGGGGCTCATCGACAGATGGCCTTGCCTACGTCATACACTTAGAGACCTTGTAGTTCGACACGACCAATGAATTTGTCCAAAGGACAGAAGTTTGAATCATGATTTTATTCTGACAAACCTAAATGGACTGACCTAATGTCTCGGGGACTCAAATGTGAGTCTTGCCTACGTAGCTAGTGCGTAGAGACAACGTAGTTCAGACAAATGACAAAGACTGATTGACCTGACTGACTTTGACAAGAGGTGACACTGCATTTGCGTTCTTTGAGCAGTCTGATGTTTTGTTTGTGATGTTCTTCATGACGTTTTATGATTTTTAGGTCTTTTTTTCAGGACATTTTATGATGTTTTTGGTCTTTTTTCAGGACTTTTTATGATGTTTTTGGTCTTTTTTCAAGACTTTCTATGATGTTTTTGGTCTTTTTTTTTTTAGGACTTTTTGCCAATGTTTTTGGTCTTTTTTTCAGGAATTTTTTCCAATTGCCAAGATCATGTGTGACATCCAGTGTAGTTTCATGATAAATTTTTTTCCCCCAGTCAGGTCCAAGACTTTGCCATTTTTAAGGAACATGGACAGGATGCTGCTGGTTTACTAGATGGACAGTTGTAAGGACTTGATGTCAATCGCTTATTCACTATGATAGGTGGGGTAGAATGTGATGGTGATTTGCATAATAATGGCGGAAATACCTTTCATCCTAGGCCAAGGCAAACAAAGTGACAGTAGATGGTAGATAAATGATTGATTATGCATGACACCTGTTTGCCAAGTTTTCACCATGGTACTTGTCCAAAGCGCCTGTTTGCTAGGTTTTCACTATTGAACGAATCATTTTTCTTTACTATTTTCTTGACTTTTTCTGATTTTTTTGGTGTTGCCAAGACGCCTGTTTACCAAGTTTTCATCAGGGCAACAATTTTTTTTGTCATTTTTCAATTTTTTTTTTGTATTTTATGGTTTTCAACTCAATCCTCTGATGCTATGCGTAGAACTTTCAGAGATGTAAACTGTTGATGGGCTCTGTCAGTTGTTCTCCATCTAGTGTGGCCAACTGATAAGCTCTAGAACTGAAAGAAGATATGATAATGTAGGGACCCAGCCAGTTTGGTTCAAACTTTCTTGGCTTTTCTCTATTAGCTTGGTTCCTGGGGTTCTGCATGAAAACTAGGTTGCCAATGTCAAACTTTCTGACCATAACCTTCTTGTTGTAGCTGCGACAAAGACGGTTCTGATATGCTTGGAGATGGTTCAGTGAATTTTGCCTTCTTTCTTCCAGCATTTCTAGCTCATGCAAGCGTGATTGTTGATACTCCTCTTCACGAAGGAATTTCAACCTCAATGGGCAAGATGGCCTCAGCACCAAAGACTAGGGCAAATGGAGTGGCCCCTGTAGGTGTATGAATGCTAGTTCGGTAAGCCCATAGAGCAGGGTTGAGTTGTATGTGCTAGTCACGACCAACATCATTAACAGTCTTTTTTAGGATTTTGACAATGGTTTTATTGGACGCCTTAGCTTGACCGTTTCCTTGTGGGTAGTATGGAGATGAAAAGTGGTGTTGGATATGAAATCACTCACATAACTCACGTACATCTTGGTTTTTAAACGGACGTCCGTTGTCAGTGATGATGGATTGCGGAAGGCCATACCGGCAAATGATGTAGTTAAGGATTATTGTGTAGTTTTGCACACACACCCCACTTAGAGTAGGGACCCTCTTCTGATGATGTCTTTGGACCTTTGGTTTTATTGGATTTGTCTTTTGAGGTTTTGATATGTTGGTCCTTTTGGCTTTGGTCTTGCCTTGAGGCTTGAATTGGTTAAAGTTGGGTTTCGGTGAAAATCCGGGTTTTGACCTGAATCCGGGATTTTCCAGCTTCGGCAGATTTTCCCTAGGCTCTGGTTCATTGTCTGTTTATTGCTGAATTTTTTGAATCCGGGTTTCTGCTTGACTTCGAGATTTTCTGGTTTTGGCGGATTTTCCCTGACTGCGTCAAAATCCTAAACTTCGTTAAAATCCCGATTTCTGCTATATTTGCGGAATTCATGTTCATCCGGATTTTTCGCGTGTCTTGGTTTTTTCTGAAATTTCATCCTGGGCTCGGGTTTCTGGATTTTTCTGACATGTCTTGTCACTCATTAATGCTCGAAGTACCTTTGCTCAGACGTGATTATGGATGGATTTAAGACCTTTTGGGCATCATTTTGATTTCATTCTTCACTTGCTTTCTGCTTTGGCATTTGAGAATGTCCATTTGAGGTCCTGATTGCTGAGTTTGAGCTACTTGCGTGAGGATTGGTTGAGCGCTGATCAAGATTTTCATTGCTAGGGCATACTCGTAGTGCAGTCGCTTCCTCGAGTTCAAGTTTCATTTGCACTAATCCATGGTAAGTCGTTGCTGACCCCTCCCTTTGTTTGCATCACGATTGAATCTTTCTAAGTCGATTGGTGGCTGTCCTAGGTCGGCCTTTGCTTGGTTACTATTTCGTATTTATTGAACTAGGGTTGGATTTAGCTCCTTACCAAAAATTTATCACCCGCACCATGTGTGCTAGTGTTTATTGATTAAAGTGTGGGTGTGTCAGTATGCATGATGTTATTTGTTGGTTTTTACCCTCCAAGTGCGTAATTTGTTATATCCAGCGAGGTTAGGGTTTTCAGTGCTCTACCTGGATTTTGTTTGGCTTAATGAGTTTGTTGCGATTTGCATATCCTGCACCTAGATTAAAATAGTCCCTGCCTTGGGAAACCCTGGAGTGCTTTAGATTGATCTTCACAGACAGTGTTTCAAACCCTGAGCTTACCCTGGTTTTCATGGCGGAGAGTTCATTCATCAAAATTAGGGCATCATTGTTTCGCTATGAAGATTAGTCATTTGAAGGCTTTGAAATTTGAATTCGTGTGCATTTGAGGTCTTGCTTATTGGCATCAATTTTGAGACCATTGGAATCCAAGTAGAGAAGTTTGAGTGATCGTTTGATTAGTGGTTCGTGTGTTATCATTCGTCAGGTTCCCGAGGTGTCCGCGGAATTTCTGCGCACCCGAATTTTCCCGGTTTCAGCCAATTCCGTGGGGTATAGAAAATTCCAGAGTCTCAAACTGTCCACGAAAATCCGTCCTGTCTGGACTTTTCCGGTTTTCCTGCCTGGTTTCATTTCTTTCGATTTCCGAAGTTAGGGGTAATGGAGTAAAGGCTAAATGCTAATTTCTTGTTGCTAATGGATGAATTTCATGATAATCTTATAATCTTTTGTCCGTACTAACAATCTATTTGGCGCATGGTGTCTTGGCAGCAGAAATCCATCTGGGTCAGATTTCTCTGAAATTCCGCTTTGACTGGATTTTTTCGGTTTACCTCATTTTCTCGGATTGCTTTATTTTTCTAGATTTTCAAGGATGGATGATTTGTGATGGATCTTTATTGTTTCATGTGATTTTATGCTAACCCTTTGAGTGGAATATGTGTGATAATTGGATGCTTATGACCCTCTTTTGTGAATGCGGGCTGAATCAAGTAAGGCTGTTGCAGGAAAATCCAAAGGTGATACAGAGGGATCTTCCATCACAGAGATAGAAAGATTAAGACTAGATACCAAGAGTCAACTACCTGATAGCAAGGTATCCTCTGTGTGGTCTGAGGTTTCGGACACCAATGTTGGAGCATGGAGATACGAGGAGTTCAAAGAGAGAACAGCTCAGAAGGATTTTTCGGTCTTAAGAAAAGGAATGATGAAGTCCGGACTAGTCCATGTGGCAGGGTTCCCTCCTGCAATCCAGTGCTATGAGTTAATACTTGAGTGTGCCCGGCAATATAAATTTGACACACAAAGGGTTGTGAGTACCGAGGGAAGAGTCTTGGCAAATTTCAATCCTGTTTCCATTGCTCAAGCCTTTGACATGCCAAATTTTCCTTCTGTGTGTGCCCTGAACATGGACTTGGCCAAAACATATTATGAGAATGAGCCAACCAAATCTCAATAGATGATTAATTCTTGGTTGGAAAAGCCAAAGTCACACTACTTCAAACTACCCAAGCAATTGCACAGGATTAAATTCAGATCAGATATTTATGATGCGATCACATTTTTGAGCAGAGTAGTAGGATTGAAGAGTGCTGGTGTGTTAGAAAACTGGATGGTCCATGTGATTAACAAGATTGAGCAAGGTACTAATTACCATTGGGCAGGACTTATTACTTCTATGATTGATAAGCAATTAAGAGACGTCCTAGAAACAAAGAAGTTCACTGTGTCTTCCTATGTGGTGTATGTGTTATCTAGAATCTACCCGTACAGGGGTCTGAGTCCACAGGGAACATTTGGACAAGATATAGTCTATGAGATATATCCAGAATTACACCTAGGACATCCAAACTACAGAAGAGCCAATGATGCATTCACAATGCATATCACTAGGATGCTTCAAAATGTGGAGCATGTGAGACTGTTAGATGGAGCAAAGGAATTGATAAAGAAATATGGAGCCTGGTTCATTCAGTTTCCCACCTTCTCTTATATCAGAATTGATGGATGCCTGACTGCTCCATACAGGTTACCTAGGTACCCTACTGATCATATTGTGTTATTGGAAGTTGTTAGACAGATATGTGAATTTGATGCAATTGTCAAAAGGGAGAAGCATAAAACAGGTTTTGGTGGGGATTTCCCTCTTGGAATTGGCATAGCAGAGGTGTTCCCTTCCATTCAATCAGCACATGCAATAGGCGACGAATTGGCAGCTCATGGTTTTTCCTTCCACTCCAAAAGGACAAACTTTGATATCACCGGGGAAGCACAGAAGAAGGCCACCAAGGAATACCATCATAAGGATGACCTAGAAGACTATTGGGAAAATATCAAAGATGATTTTGAGGCGAGGAAGAAAAGGTACTCTAGGCTTCCTGTTGATGTGATTAGGCAATACAATGTCAAGTTAATCCCCAACCAGCTAGAAGATGACAGGAATTTGGTGCAGGGCCATGCATATGAGTCCGTTAAGGATAGATCAATTGGGGAAATAAACTAGAATGATGATGAGATAACTGAGTTAGAGGACCTAATGGCCCTTGTTATGAAATTTACTTCATGGTTGAAGCATAAGGTTTGGGAGTTGGAAAGTGAGAAGGTACCCTGTACCTTTAATTTGATGGGAAATCTCAATCCCATGTCCACTTCAGAGGAATTCGGGGAATATGACCCCAAAGGGAAAACTAAAAGGAGCTCACCCTTCAAAATAAAAATCAGAGGTCCTAAAGGAAGTGAGCCAGAACCTAAAAGAAAATCGAAAGGAAAGAAAAGAAGTCGAGCCTTGAAAATAGGCAAGTCCTCTGAAGAGGAAGAAGTTGAAAAAGTAGAAGAAGAAGATGCTCCTCCACCGCTAAAGAAGACAAGGACAACTAGGGTTTCAAAGAAGAAGGGTCAGGATACCTCCAAAGATGAGACTCCGATTGTTGATGTGGATAGTTCAGGGGAAAAGACAAAGGTTTATTCGAGAAGATCAAGGACTCCATCTCCTAAGGAGACTATGCAAAAGATGGATCCTCCTCCAAAGTCACCAGTTGTGGAGCAACCTAGGGTTACTTCCCCTTCGCCAAGTGTACTTGAGCAGGAAACAACCCATCAAGAACAAGAAACTAGTGGAGAGGCATAGCCATTCAAGGAGGGAGAACTCTTTGGTGTGGCAGCTGAGCTTGAAGTTGAAGAGGAAGAAAAGCATCCTTCTCCATTAGTACAATATGAGGATTCTCTGGTGAGTAGCAAAGGAAACGGATCACCTGAAAAAGAGAATATCCCTGTTAGAACCCCATCACCGGTGCAAGAAGAAGAGATTGAAATAGGTGATCAAGGTGAACAGTCTCCTGAGAAAGGAAAAGATGAAACACCGAAAAAACATGAAGAGGTGAAGACAGATGAAATCCGGGTGGAACCTGCTGTCCCGGATTGGTTAGAAAAGGAGATCACAAGAAAGAAACAGGTCATTGTTGAAGATACTCCTCTGGATTGGGATGAGATGTTGTCCAAGATTGGCAAAGGGAAGAAGAAAAAGATGGCTAAGGTAGTCTCAAGAATAGAAAGGGATGAAGTGAATAACAGAGTTATCCATATTGCCACTCCTGCTGCTGATAAGATTAAAGAAGAGGTCACCGGAAAGGATTACAATGTGCAGACCATCAACCTTGGGCCAGCTTCTGTAGAGCAGGACATTGAGGAGTATGAGGGGTCTAGTGCAATAATAATTGGGAGACTAAGGAAAGAAACTCAGACCAAACATGAGCTTAGAAAGGAAAATGAGAGGCTTAGGAAGTGCTTAGAGGATGCAATGAAGCCTTTGCAATCTCTCCATCCCTCTTCCTCTATTACTCCTGGTTTCTTGCCCATGGAAACTATTTCTGAGATTGAAAAGATGAAGACTTCTACCTAGACTGCAGTGGATTGGTTGAAGGATGTGCAAGTAAAATGAGATAATGCAATAAAGGATGTCCTTTCGGTTGGAAAAGATGCAGTCAGAGCCAAGGATTTGTTGGAGCATGTGTTATCCCAGGACAAGGAGGATATTGACCTTCTGTTGCAGAAATCCAGAGTGATCATAGAATATGGCAAGGATCAGTTGGCTGTGGATGGGATTCTTCCTTCCTCTAGACTTAATGAGCCTTGGGAATGGTTTGAGGCTTTGCAGATTCGGCAGAAGGCCATGAGGAAGATTTAGAAATGAAATAAATTAATAGATGGTGATTTAACTGGTGTCTATGAGGGGTGTATTGCATTTTTTGAGATCATGACTGGCAGGAGGAAAATTGCTCCTGAATATCTGAGCCTGGAGCAATTAAGGGAATGGTGGCATGATGTTTATGCCCCAGATTTTGATAATGTCATAACAGGGAACCAGTCAGATGATGCAACAACCTATTTGGCAGTGATGGATAAGTATCAAGCCCACAAAGATGATTGGAATAAAACTGTTAAACAGTCAAAAGAGGAGATTGGCTCCATCGAATGTCGGCTTAAGATCTTGCCCTTGCCACCTGTCACCGAGCTAGATAAAGTATTTTTGAAGGTTCAGGGATCATTGGCCCAGAGTAAGGATAAGGGAGGCGGTAGTTAATGCCCATTTTGAAGATTTGTGCTTCCCTATTATTATAGGGCATGTGTTGATCTGGGCTACATTGGGGAGTGTGTCTAGGCCGACCTTGATGATGTATCACCATTTAATGTGTGCCTAATTTTGAAATTCCTAAGGCTGACTTGTTTTGGCTCTTTTATTTTGTAAATGTTTGGCTGGGTCGACATGTTTAAAGAATTTTCTATAAAGGGCATTCTTGCCTCATTAGAAAAGAGCTAGAAATAATAGAGACAAGTAAGAGCAAACAAGAGTTAGAGCATTTTGTAGTAGAAGTAGTAGTCAATTTCTTGAAGCAAATATTGTAACAGAACAATGGAATTGTTGCAGCATTTTGATGATCTAATACGATTGAAGACATTGTGGTTTTCCTGGTGAAATCTCTTGTGTTAGTTTATCTTGCATGGTTCTTGTTGTTTCATCTTTCAAATTGCTTAAAGATTTAGGATTTAGTGTTTTAGAGTTGAATTAGTTTGGTGAGTAATGTTCATGATTTCATATTTGGAATGTTTGTAGCAATCTCTGGTCTATACTCCCAATAATTATCTGATTGTAGTAGGCTGGTGAAGTCAACCCGGACCATACATCTATTTTGTGCTTAGTTCGATTGTGGATGAATATCTATGATTTGAAAATCTATATACCTTAGAAGATTGCACCGTTCTTGTGATATCACATTGTGGGTTAAGCAAGAGTTGGTTATTTGAGATTGGTCCATTCCAGATATCTGTCATTTGCATTGTTCATTCTAGGATTAGTTTAGATCTTATCATATCCTCGCATCCTTTTGCTATTTCTTTATCATCCGGTTAGATTTAGGATTTGAAATCATCATATTGTAAAATATGATAAATTGGAAAGATACAGTTGCTTGTAGTAAGGTCCGATTGTGATTACTAGCATTTTCACATATTATTTGAGTTGTTTATGCATCATCATGACCTGACACCTGAGAGACCTTGGGGTGATTTTCATTAATTTATCTTGAAAATAACCTTTCAAGAGAGATAGAATATTGCATTCTGTCTGAGTTATTGCTGTGCAGAAAACACCATCAATAGATTGGCGCTAGAAGGAGGGCCTGAATGAGCACACTGGATCATTTCTTGAATGCCATCTCTCCAGAAAGATATAGGAGAAATACCATATCTACTGTAGGAGAGGAAGATTTACAGGAATTAGAGTTCCCCACTAGGTTAAGAAGGACTCAAGAAAGGGGAGAATCATCATCACCCATCCCTTCACCAACATCATCCATATCTTCACATCCAAAAGTTGAAGCCATACCCATCCCTGAGGAAGTTCCCATTCAACAACCTCAGCCTATCAAGAGAGATAGAATATTGCATTCTGTCTGAGTTGTTGCTGTGCAGAAAACACCATCAAGAAGGATGAACTTGTATATTTGTTTGCCGGTAATATATGTCAATGGGATGGGTTCAATCCACTTCGTAAAATACTCAATGGCAGTAATGATAAATTTATGGCCATTGGATGAGGTTGGATGAATCTTACCTAGGAGGTCAAGTCCCCATTGAGCGAAGGGCCAAGGAGAAGTGATCGACCAAAGTTCCTGTGCTAGAGCAAGGACCAAATCACTATGAATCAGACATTTGTGACAAGTCCTGACATATTCAATTGCATCCTTTTCCATGGTCGGCCAATAATACCCAAGTCTCGTTACTTTCTTAGCTAGAGTAGGACCACGCGAATGACACCCGCATATACCATCGTGCACTTTGCGTAAGGTCGTACATGCTTCATTGGTGTCGAGACATCTAAGGAGGGTGTCGTCAAAACTACGGCGGTAAAGGGTGTCACTAACGATGGCATACCATGCAGATTTTTGGATGAAGGACTTCCTTTGGTTATTTGACAAGTTCAATGGAAGGGTTTGAGATTTTAGGTAGTCATAAATATCCTAATACCAAGGAGAGTTGGGACCAACAAGTTTGCAAACCATTTCTAATTCTGGGATATCATATGCCGGTATCAAAAGCTGTTCTACTAAGAACTCAAATTGTGACACATTTTTAGGGATGTCCAGGAGAGAACCAATAGTAGCCATTGCATCAGCTGCCTTATTATGTGTCCTGGGGATTTGTTCAAAAGAAATCAATTGGAAGTATGTCAGGAAACTATCCACCATCCACTTGTAGGGAAGCAACTTCTCATCCTTTGTTTCATAGTCATCATTCACTTGGTTGATAACGAGCTGGGAATCCATGAATACAAGCAACGTCTGAATTTTCCATTTAATTGCCATCTTGAGACCTGTGACTAGTGCTTCATATTTGGAAATTTTATTTGTACAAGGGAAGGCGATCCAAAATGACTTAGGAATTGAATTCCCCTATGGTGTGATAAACAAGATTCCATCACCTAAGCCATCACCAGTATGAGACCCATCAAAATATAGCTTCCATGGTACCGCCGGTTCCGCATGAAAAATGGACTCATCAGGAAAATTAGTTACTAGTGGATGAGTGACTTGAATCGGTGCATCCGCCAGTTGATCTGCTATTACCTATCCTTTTATTGCCTTACGATTGACATATTGTATGTCATACTCACTTAGTATCATGACCCATTTTTCCAACCGACCTGTTAATGCCACCCGACTTAAGAGATATTTCAGTGGATCAATCTTGGCAACCAGTTGTGTCTGGTGACTGAGCATATAGTGTCTTAATTTTTGGGATACAAAGACAACAGCAAGGCATGCATGTTCAATGTTTGTGTAGTTCAACTCATACCCTATCAAAGTGCGGCTGATGTAGTAGATGGCTCTTTCTTTTCCTTCATGATCATTTTGTGCCAATAATACCCCCAGTGCTGAACTAGTAGTCGAGATGTATAGAATCAATGGCTTTCCATGTATGGGAGGCATGAGGACTGGTGTTGACAGTAAGTAATCTTTGATTTGCTGAAAGGCCTCTTGACATTTATATGTCCATACAAAGGGGATACCCTTGCGCAACAGATACTAGAATGGGTGACACTTGTCTGCCAATTGGGCTATGAAACGCCAAATAGATTGTACCCTGCCTTGTAGAGTTCTGAGTTCACTGATTCCTCTAGGTGGAGGCATGTCTATGATGGCTTTGACCTTTGCCGGATCGACCTCTATGCCTCTTTGGAAAACTATGTATCCCAATAGTTTACTTGATGTGACCCCGAAAACACACTTCTTAGGATTTAGTCGAACTTTGTACTCTTCAAGTCTCTTGAAAATAGTGTCGAGTACCTTCAAATGATCTTTCCTGGTTGCTGATTTGGCCAATAGTTCATCTACATAATCTTCCATTATTTTGTGCATCATATCATGGAAGATCGTGGTCATAGCCCTTTGATATGTGGCACCTGCATTTTTGAGACCAAACGGCATGACGTTCCAACAGTATGTACCCATGGGCAAGTAAATGCCATTTTGTGTTGGTCTTTAGGAGCAATGCGGATTTGATTATAGCTGGAGAAACCATCCATGAGGGATAGCATCTCATATCTTGTTGTAAGGTCAACTATGATGTTAATGTTTGGAAAAGGAAAGTCATCCTTTGGGCATGCTTTATTTAGGTCTCAGAAATCTGTACAGACACGGATAAGCCCATTTGGCTTTGTGACTGGCACCAAATTAGAAATCCATTCAGCGTAGTCAATAGACTGTATGAATCCGACATCTAGCAATTTATTTAACTCAGCCTTGACCAACAGAACAACTTGAGGGTGCATTTTGCGCAACTTTTGCTTGAATGGTTTAGCATTAGGTAATAGTGGCAGATGGTGTAGAACCAGTTCTGGGTCCAATCCTGGCATGTCAGCATAGGACCATGCAAATTTGATTTTTCATTTTGCAAAGAATTTATGAAATTCTGGTCTCTCTTCTTCAGTCAATGATGCAGCAAAGAGGACCATCTTGGGATCTTCTATAGTTGATATGTTATCCTCTATTGTGTCTTCGATAAGCATGGCCGATTTCTCTTGTTGCATGGGGAGAAAGTCCAGTCCTCCATCTTTGGGCACCTCAGAGAGGTTTTCACCTATAGATACGTCCTTTATTTTTACTATTTTATCGTCAAAGGGTGCCTTTCAATTTTCACCTAGAGACGTTCCATTTTTTATTTTATTTTTATTTTTACTTTTGCGACTAGAGGACGAAGCAGTCTCGCCGAAGTATGTCGTACAATCTAAATCAATGGTGAATCCTGATTTGTGGTCCCCACTGGGTATTCCTTCTCGTAATCCCATAAATTCAGCAATTGCCTCATCATTCTGAAATGTGTCCAGGACTGGCGGTCCTTGTTGGTCCCAATCGACTAGCTCAGGGTAAACTAAGGAAATGCCATCACCAATGTTGGTGAATTGGGGTGAGGATGCGGACAGCATGCAGATAGATTCAGTGATGTTGTAGATGAGATTATCATCATCCAACTCTACATCAGACTCTATCCAATATTCTCCTTCACTTGTGTCATATTCATTGTCATAATAAGGGGTGAAGGTTTTAGAGCCCTGGTTGTCAATGTCGTCTGATACTTCAGATTGATTGGACTGAGGGGGTTCAAACGATGGGTGTTCTACGTCATGGGAATTGGTAATGGGACTTTGACTATTTGGTTCCTGTTCAATTTTGAATGTTTTCCAAAACCGTTGTTCAGAGGTTAGTTCCCCTGGTTCGACAAACAAATCATCAAGACAACAGTCACTTAGGGATCATTCTGAGCCAAATTCCCACTCTTGGGAGTCTGTTTCGGTGAGGGTTTCCCTAGTAGTATCGACACCATCTGAAGCATGTACTCACTCATTTGAAAGTTCAGAGGTACATCGATCATCATTGTCAGGTGATCCAAACCCTAATCCAAGATACTTTAGAATTTGAAAAGTTTCTATGGGTTCCCTTTGACCAGTTTTATTTCTTCCTAGGCCACTAGTACCATCATAGCCTTTAGCCTTCATTATGTCATAACCTTTGCCATATTTTTGAACTAGTAATGGGGGTAGTGCGATAGTATCCTTATAGATCCATCTTGTAATGTCAGCAAGGTCTTCATTACTCATGTCTCCCCACTTGATAAAAACTATTTTCGGTGGAACTTTGAAAGTTTCCCTGGGTTCCATTTTGAAACATGGCCGACCATATATCTTTGGAGACTTGGGTATTGTTGTTATGCTGTATGCTATATTTAGTTTGAACTCTCCGCAGCTGAGGTCCTGGATTTTGACAGTGGATTCAGCCTTAGGGCTAGTGGAAGGTGGTGGTATGGAAAAAAATGTGGATGGAGTGGATGTAGAAGATGTCATGAGTGTGGATGGGTCGATGTATTTGGATGACGAGGAGCCAAGTGCCTCTCGGTTAATAGGTACTCAATTTTTAGAGATACCCCTTAAGTTTGTACAATATTGGAAAGGGTCAGGATCTCCATATATGGTTATTTCTGTGCCATCAAATGGAAACTTTAGGCATTGGTGGTATGTGGATGAAACGGATTTTAAGGCATGGATCCATGGATGGCCGAGCAAGATGTTGTATAGTAATTCCAAATCCAAGACCTGGCAGGTTGTGTCCACAATGACCGGTCCCACTCTGATAGGGAGAGAGATAACACCATGTGAAGAGCGTTCCTTGTCATCATATGCTTTGATCACTATACTCTTTGTTGGATCTACGCACGCATTAGAGAACCCTAGAGCCTTAACCAGTTTGAGGGAGCATATGTTCAATCCTGCTCCACCATCTACTAAAACCCATCTAACTTTGTGCTTGTGGACAAAAGTTTCTATGTGCAATGCATCATTGTGGTTGGTTTTAGGTGATGAGTAATCTTGCTCTGAGAAGGTAACGTGGTGAGGCATAGTGAGATATCCCACCATGGTTTCAAATTGATTGACATCTATGTCCTTGGGGACCGACAACTCTAGCAGGGTTTTATCTAGGATCTCTTTGTGCGCGGGAGAGATACGAAGCAGCTCAAGTATAGATATTTGTGCGGGAGTCTTTCCTAGCTGGTCGATGAGGTTGAATTGACTTTTGGGTTTCCATTGTTGTGTGGTTGGGACATGTTTTGGTTGTTTAGCAGATGGAGCAGGTTGTGACTGTTTAGCAGATGGGCCCGGTATGGTGATTTTAGCTTGTCTAGCGGGAGGTGGACCAGCTATAGTGACCTTGCCACTGCGAGTAGTAGCATTACATTGGGGTGCTCTCTTGACCGTAATGGTATTGATGTATTCATCATCAGTTCAGACATTATTTATAATTGGTCCACTAGAATAATCGTACTTGGCTCGGGAAAAGTTAGCTTGATTCTGTGGACCTGAAGTGGAGGCCTTATGAGAACCATGGTCCTGCAGTGGATTCTTATGGATAGTATGATCTGAATTGGAGGCAAATTGTGATCCACCTACTTCGATGGTGCGAATTTCAATAAGATCCTGTATTAGATTTTTCAACTGTCGACAGTTAGAGGTAGTATGCCCTTTTGCTCGATGGTATTCACAAAATGCATTATCATTCCACCATGCTGGTTTAAACTATCCTGGGTCATACAGTTTTGGTTCTTGAAGTATGATGACCCCATGCTGGAGGCATTTCCTAAGGACCTCTTCAATGGGTTCACCCAAAGGAGTGTATGTGCGACCTTTAGGAAATTGTCTCATCTGACGGTATTGTCCCTGATTATTTTGACCATTCTGATTGTTTGAGGGGACATTAGTAGGGGGTGTCAATGTCGTTGTTGGTTTGTTTTGTTGTTGAACCCCTTTCAGGGCCAATACAAGACCCACAATGTTTGCAATCTTGGCGTCAATGACACCGTCATTTGTAACGTGTTTATTTTTTACCCAGTATTTGTTTTTTTCGGCTGGTGGATTGACGTTTGTGTTTTTGGGACCGTATCTTAGTTCTCCCTTTGCGATAAGGGCTTTCTCAATTTGGACCCCTTTTTCAACTAAGTCTGTGAAGTTTGTGCAATAATGTATTTGCAATGCATATTTTAGGGGCCCAAGAAGTGTTTGCACGAACATGTTGACCTTTTCCCTTTCAGGTATATCAATATGACACCAACTAGCTAGACTTCTCCATTTTTGAAAGAATGGGATGAAAGTCTCACCAGCATCCTCTTGCATGAGATTGCACAAGCTAGTGATAGAGGTATCCATGTCAATGTTGTACGTGTAATTTTTTATGAATTTTCTTTTAAGCTCATCCCATGTTTGGATATCCTTTTGAGTTGAAAACCATTCAAGGGCTTGACTCACCAGACTTTTAGAAAAAAATCTCATCAAGTATGTTTGTTCATAAGCGATGTCCATACAATTGGTTGCAAATTCGTGAACATGTTCAATGGGGTTTGTCTTGCCTCTATATTTTGTGAAGTTGGGTGACACATATCCTGGCAGAAATGGAGGCATGTATAAGCTCGTGTCAAATGGGTATACATTTAGATCATATGATATTTTTGATTTCTTGCTTGAAATGTATATGTTTTGGATAGTTTTTTCTAAACCCATCAATCTTGTTTGGAGGCCATCTATAACAGGGTCATTTGTGTTTCTGTATGTTGGATTACTTGGTACACCATAGGTTCCCGTTTGTTGTGCGTGAATATTGGTGTATTGTGGCGATATGTATTGCTGTGATATGTATGACGTGTGTGGATTGGCGTGTTGTTGGTATTGAATGTTATGATTGGGTGCGTGTTGATGAGTATGAACGTGGGATGAGTAGGTTGGGATATGTCCCCCAGTCATGTGTGTCATTATTTGCAGGTTATGATGACCATGAATGTTATGATGTGTTAATGATGCTGTGTGTTGTGTTATTTGGCCACCTTGTGTAAATTGTTGAGTTTGCCTAAGAGGAATGTTTGTGTTTGTACCTTGGGAGGCAATGACATTTGACTGTGTTGTTGTGTTAACGTTTTGTTGTTGTCCTTGGATAAAGATACGTCCTATGCCTCCTCCTGAAGGTTTTTGTGAAATACCACTGAGCGGATATATCGAAGTTGTGCTCATGGTAGTAGATGGAGCTGTCAAGGGGGGATTGTTGTGACTTGATGATGCCCCCGTGGCATTTATTGTCATGGCATTTACTATCATGGTATTTATGGTGTTGGGGGTGTTTGGGATGTTGGAGGTGTTTGGGACGTTGGGAGTGGCATGTACTATCGTTGTAGTGTCAACGAAAGTATTGCTCATAGTGTCTGGAAGCTGACCACCATGTGACATGTTATGCATGTTGTTGACATTAGGGTTTGGAGGTGTTGATTTTATCATGGTAATGTCAAATCCTTGAGGTAATTTGGCACCTTCACTCAAGAGTATAGCCAAGTATCTGTCTCTATCGTGACAGACCATTGTTTCAATGAATTGAGAGGCCTCTGGGTCCTGTGCTATTGCCTCTAAGTTTTCCTCAAGTATTTGACCATATTCATCTTTTGGCAAGAATTGTTCAAATGGACTGTTTGATGAGGCTTGCATTGTCATTGGAGGTTGATTGTTTGAATTGGAAAATGGATCGTCAAAGGTCCAGTTTGGGTCATTTGTAGGATTGTCGACAGTGGAAGTGGGGTCTTGTCAAAAGTTTGCCATTTGTCGTTGTTTTTGGAGTCTAGTTTCCACCATAAATGAGATTGCTCAAATGGGAATGACAACTAATAATGATGATATTATTCAAGATCTAAGTTCAAAATGATGACTAGGATGACTAATGTTTTTGAATTTTTGTGAATAGGATATGCAATGTGTAGACTTATAGTGCAATTTAAGACAAGGGTACCTAAGCACTTCTTAGCTCGAACTTTGTTTTCGATTTTGGCTACTAAAGGACTTTGTTGAAAATGACGAGGTGACAAGGTCTAAATGACTAGTGATTTTTCCTAACTAGACTTTTGAGTTGGAAAAAATCTCACAAAAGAGGACAGTGACTAAAAAGGGGTTTGACAAATTAGTCCAAAAGAGCCTAGTTTCGAAAGCAATGACATTGCAAATTGTGCTGAGATTTTCCTAATCCTAAGTATGCAAAATGTAAACCTAGGGACAACCTAATGTCAAATGTATGCAACTAAAAATAATGAAGGATGAAACCTATGGTGACGAATGCAAACTAATGGTTGAAACTTTGAGCAATTTCAAATTTGGTTTCTGACATAATCTCCTTGGAAACAGTGTTTGACAAATGGTTGACAAGATGAAGACCTTAGGTTTTGAATTTGCATGAAGTTTAAAATTGTGACAGGAAAATGCGTCGTTTGAAGCTGTGAATGTGTCACAGTTTAGCAAATGCGGTTTGTTTTTGTGATTGCAGCTTTTGGACTTTCAGATGCAACTCTATTTTGCATATGTGGCTATGCAGTGTTTAGATGCGTCGCGACGCATACAGATGTGGTGTATTAAATGTCAAATGCGGTTTAACAGAGCAATTGTGGTGCAGAAAATTGATTGCGGTTCAACAGATGCGACACAATTTTGTTTCAAATTGATTTTCTTGTCGTTTTGA
Source organism: Sequoia sempervirens (assembly GCA_007258455.2). Classification (NCBI taxonomy): domain Eukaryota; kingdom Viridiplantae; phylum Streptophyta; class Pinopsida; order Cupressales; family Cupressaceae; genus Sequoia; species Sequoia sempervirens. The sequence continues at coordinate 197,627,338 of VDFB02000015.1, read as the reverse complement.
TGGCAAGTTTGATTTGTTTGGTGTTGAATATTTTTTTTAGAACTATGATGAAATCAGAAAGCACTTAACAAACATAGTGTTTTGAATGTAACTAATCACACATCAGATAAGCATAATCCTAGGTTAGGCCAGGACAATATTCGCTAGATTCCACACGGGTTTCCCCAACCGCATATCTATAGCGTGTGAATTTAGAATCTTGGCTGCATGGGCTCCCCCTTATAGTGCACTCTCTTCTCAGGCCAACCAAGCTTCCAACCCCCATGAAAATCCCATGGCAGGTTGATCACCTCTACTACAAACTGCGAAAGTGTGGATGCCTTCACACCGACCGGTGCTGCGCTAACAAATAGAGGGTTTTTGGCTTACTACACAAAGGTTTTTAGTTCGGGACCCCCGTTCGAGTGGCCAGACATGGGGCAAGAGATTAATCACCATTAAGGTGGCACTCCAGCCTGAAGAGGTTAAGCTCAACAGGGTTTAAGGGAGTACAAATCCATCCGTATGACACATCCACACTCACAATCTTAGGTTTTCCCTTAAGATTTACATTTATATACCAGTCGGGGGTAGCTTGGCTTTAGCTCTATTTCCGGTTTGAGTCGCGTTGGGGTGATGAAATCCCCAAGCAGGCCCAATTTCTAGAGTTGGTAACCATTTCTCTTACACCCAAGATCACCCGAAAGCGCAAGGGGAGAGGATACTCTGATATACCAAGTCGTTAGGAAAGAACAAATAAAAATGAGTCTAGGTTTTTGATCACCAAGTTTTCACAAGGTAAGAGCATACTCCCCTATCGTTTTACAAACACATTCAGACATAGAAAACAAGGTTCATTTTAATTGCACCAAAACTAAAATGTGAGTTACACTACTAAAAATGCAAACACATTGTTTTGATGTTTGGCCTTTGACAAGCGAACCTACAAGACAATCCGTTAGTAGTTTAGTGTTTGTCTTCAACCCACGAAGAGTAACCGCCAACAAGTTGCAGATCTCGATTAGTAATAGAAATTCTATGCTAGGCAGAATGTAGGAAATAAACAAGTTAAAAAGAAATGCAGAAAACAGCAAAAAAAACTGAATGTAAAATAACAAAAAAATTTACCAGATGATTGCGTCGCGACAGAGTGATTGCGTCGCTATTTGTATCAGATGCATCTCGATATTTCAAATGCAGCTTTCCCGAGGTCGATTGCGTCACGATAGAGCGATTGCGGCTTTTTTGTTGTTAGATGCGTTGCGATGCATCAGATGCGACACAATTTTTAAAAAAATGGTTGCGTCGCTCCGTACCTGTACCTGCAAAACACCAAAAAACACAAAAAAAATGTACGGAAATAACTAGAAAAATTGAGTCAGGTTCACCAATGTAACTGAGGGTAATTTTCTAGATTTAGATTAGATCAATCACTGTAAAAGGAAAAAACCCAAAGTCCTATTGAGTACAAAGGAAATTAAATAATAGAACAGTTATACCTATTTCTCGAAACTTCCATGATTACCTCCATAGTACCTTCTTGCTTGCTGGATAATACTTTTCCCTTAGATTCGTTGTGCGAGCAATCTGCAAATGTCTAGTCCTAGACCAAGCTTTGAAGGATTTATGCAATGTCTAAATGCCTATGCCTATAACTATGATTGCCAATGTCTATGCCTAAATAATGCTAAGACTTGATCAAATAAAAATAATAATTGCAATGAGAAACCTAAGTGTGCAAGTGAATATGTAATACGCCTATAATATGTCTACTTGTGTGTGTGTCTAATCAAAAAGTGAGAGGAAAATGACATTTTATAGAAAATGTCATTTTGAATGGATGGGTGAGATCGAATTCTAAGAAAGACCTAGAATGAGAAGTCCAGATTAAATATGAGAATCCCTAATTAGGGTTAGGGAAAATTCATTAATCGAACAGTCAAGATAATATCTTAGATAATTCGATCGACGGTGGAGAATAAATGAGGAAATTAATTAGAAAATAAAGGTTTTCGAAAATCAAGAAGATAAAGACTGTCTGATTTGTGAGATTCAAAAAATCAAGAAGATAAGATTTGAACTGAAGATCAAATTTGAAAAATCAATAATCTGCCTGATTACTTGATTTTTAGAAAATTAGTTTCCATTTTGAATTGAGTTAATTCAAATTATGGATTTTGTGAAATAATAAATAATTGATTTTTCAATTATTTACCAAAGTGAACTGTTAGTTAAGATTGTGATGACATTTTAAATAATTTCATTTATTTAAAATGAGAGGAATATTAATTTTGACAATTAAATAATTAAAGATAATTATTTAATTTAGCAAATAAGATTAATTAATTAAACAAATTAATCAATTCATTTAATTATGACAGTTAGTGACATATTAAATAAATAAATAAAACTTATTTATTTAATAATCAGGAAGAAATATATGACGAAGGGTAATTAAATAAATTAGTAAATTTATTTAATTAAGGGAAGACTTAGACAATTAATGACGTATTTAATAAATAAATAAAATTTATTTATTTAATAATCATGAAGAATACAAAGACATGAATTAATTAATTAAATAATTATAAATTATTTAATCAATAGTCGAATGTGGACCAAGGACATAATTAAATGTCATAATTATGCTAGGACGAAAGTGGTAAAAATGAAGCTTGCAAGCCTAGGTCATTTCTAGGTATCTACAGATAAATATCATCGCCAAGATAGAACCCCTAAAGTATCTACTTTCTAAGGAAATGCTCACAGGACGAATGGCTAAGTGGGTCATGATCTTAATAGAATATGACATAGAATATGTGGAACAGAAAGCCATCAAGGGACATGTAATTGCAGATCAATTGGACAAAGCACCTATAGTATGCCAAGAACCCACTGGTATCAGAGTTTCCAAATGAGTCTATTTTCAACCTAAATGTTGCAAACCATTAGAAGGTATATTTTGATGGATCATACACACAACATGGGTTAGGAGCAAGAGTCCTCTTCATCACACCACAAGAAGATTATATCTCGAAACCATATAGGTTATCTTTCCCTTGCACCAATAACATTATGGAGTATGAAGCTCTTGTCATAGGACTCTGAATCATAGTACAATGGAAAATCATGGCACTCAAGGTCTATGGGGAATCACAACTGATCATCAAATAGGTCAATGATGAATATCAAACTAAGCATGAAAAACTTACCTCATACAAAAATTTGGTGGAGGATTGCAAGGAGTTCTTCATCAACATAAAATTTGAGTAGATACCAAGGGTAAACAACAGAGTAGCTAACACTATCGCTACAATCAGATCATTGCTAGATATCCCACAGAACATCCATAAACATGAATTCCTTGTAGAGTAGCTTCTTGTACCAAATTTTGGGGTACTAGAATCTAAATCCATGTGCAAAATCGTTGGTCTCGGTGATCCTTGGTACCATGACATATTCACCTACTTGAAAATAGGAGTCCTCCCCGTCAACACCACCTCAAACCTCAAGAGAACCTTCATTAAGAATTCATCCTGTTTCGTCATCTTAGGTGACACCCTTTATCGTGGGAGTATCAAAAAAACTCTATTGTGATTCCTTAACCCCGAGGAGGCTTTGACTTCCTTAACAGAGGTACACGATGACATTTGTGGTTCACACTCTAGTGGTATGACCTTGGCCAAGAAACTGTTGAGGACTGGGTACTACTGGCCTACTATGGAGAAAGAAGCTCACGACTATGTTCAAAAATATATGCAATGCCAACATGTAGACCTCATCCAGGCACCAACTCAAGAGCTTTGACCAATTGTAACACCTTTTCCCTTTTAACAATGTGGGCTTGATCTCATCAACAAAATCACACCCACCTCATCTAATGGACACAAGTCCATTATCATCACCACAAAATACTTCACAAAGTGGGTAGAAGCCATCTCCATGACCTATATCATAGGGAATCATATCTCTAAATTTATCCTGAACTACCTCATCTACCATTACGGTGTTCCACAAGCCCTTATCTCTGATAATGGAACACCCTTCAAAAACCAAGATGTTCATGAGCTATGCCAAAAATTCAATATCCAACATTGCTTCTCCACCCCATATTACCCCTAGGGTAATGGATAGGCTAAGGCTTCTAACAAAACCATCCTAAAAATCCTCAAGAAAATAATCAATGAAGCTAGTCATGACTGGTACCTATAGTTGAACCCTACTCTATGTGCCTACCAAATGAGTATCCACACACCTAAAGGTGCAACCCCTTTCTCCTTGGTCTATGGATCAAAATCCATCCTTCCCATTGAGATTGAGCTCCCATCCTTGAGAATATCATTGCAAAATCTTATCACTGATGAGGAATATCGGGTATCACAGTTGAATGAGCTGGAATTATTGGATGAGCAGTGCATGGATGTGTTGGACCACCTACAAGTTTATTAGAACTATATCAAATGGAGCTATAACAAAAAGATAAAGAGTCGGTCCTTCCAGGTTAGAGAGCTTGTATTGAAGGAAAATCATAAGAATATGCCAAATCCCAATAGCAAAGGAAAGTTTGAACCAAATTGGTTGGGGCCCTTCATCATCACAATAAGTTACAAATTAGGAGCATACCAACTATCCACACCCAAAGGTGAACCTCTACAGGAGCCCATCAATAGCTCCCATCTCAAAAAAAATTATTCCTAAGATTGCAAGGTATAAATCCAAAAATACAGAAAAATAAAAATATATCAAAATCTAAAAAAATCACAAAAAAGCATTGAAAAAAGTAAAGAAAAAAATCTTCCTCTAGTGAAAACCACTTCAGTGGCACTTTGAGAAAGTACCTTGATGAAAACCTGGCAATCAAGTGCCTTGTGTAAAATAAATCACTCTCCATCCATCATGGATTCTTTGGCTTGTTTTGCATCATTTTCTATTGCATTCACCCATCACATTCCATATTTCTTTCATCACCCATCCACATCCGCATCATAGCTTGATCCTGCATCGGTATCATGTTCATCCTAGAACTACTTGGCACATTCCTAAGCTTAGTTTGTCTTGCCTATATTCGAGTAGTCTATCACATCACACTATGGGCATGTCTATATACCTATGTCGGATTGAATTCGTGTATATCCTAAAATATTCCAACACATCAAAAAATCCAAAAACATTCATAAAACCAAAAAATCCAAAAAGGATTCAAAACATATCAAAATCCCAAAATAGGTGAAAGAGTCAAAAAACATCAAAAACATGATGTCTGAACTACGTCGTCTTTGAGCTTAAACATAGGAAATGCCATCATTGGTGAGCCCCTCAGACATCAAAACAAAAAAATATTTAAATAACCTAAAAATCCAAAAAAATAATCTCATAACATTTCAAAAACATCAAAAACATCCAAATATTTAAAAAAATCATTTGTCTCATTTCGCTTCACCCATGATAATCAATCATCCATAATAAATCAATCATCACCTTCATCCTTTGGCAATACAAATAGAAACAACCACAACAATTAGCAAAATAAAACTTCAAATGCAAAATCAAAATCGAAACAACAAACTTTTACATGCAAAATCAAACTCTTGATCATTCTCAAACATGTCAATCGAACTTTATATCAACAGCCTTTTCAAACAACCTATCAACTTGCCACCATCCAATAACATGTCCTAGGATGCATCCTTCCTACAATGGGCATTATCTTTGGAAATCACTTTGGATACTTATCCTAAGCAAAACACATCCCTTTGGCTAGAGGTATGCAGAACATTGACTTGTTTGTTCACTTGATCTTTTCTTATGATTTATCTTATTGCACCTATTCTCATGACCTCTCGAGGATGTCTATCTAAAAAGATTTAAAGAGAAAGGATTGGGGCATTGATCACTACCAATTTTTTGTTGTGTTTGTTGGATGTTCTTATAATATAACTTGGCAATACTTACTTTTGAAGATGTGTATGGAGAGAGTTTTAGACAACTTGTTGACTATTTCATTGATAGGTTATGCATTTCCATGTTTTGGTTCAAGATGTTTGAAACTTATGAAGTACATCCTAGTGAGGTTTTTGTGTGTCAGGTGTGAACACGAATACTCCTATCTACTTTTCAAGTCAAAGTCCATCTCACTAGATACAATGCCATCCTGGTTGTCTGTACCTTGATGCATCGTATCTATGTGTGTTATCAAACATAAGGATATTTGTTCCATTTATATCCCCAATCCCTGGATAAGAAAAAAATCATCATCACTCATCATCATATCTAATAAATTCTTGATGAATCATAGAGTTTTTGGACTTTTGCATCTTCTCAAAATCAAGGGTTGATCCCTCTCATTCTTCTATCCTGTTTTTACCTGCATTCATAAAATGTCAGCATACCCATCTTGCATACTCATACATATCATCATAATAGGAAACATCATCCATCTCACATGCAGTGCATCATCATTTAAGTTGTTTAGGATAATATAGATTTGTTATTCTAAGTATCTTAAAACCATCTCATTTGCATCATCATCATAATATAGATCTATTAGTCTAACCTTCTCATTTCACCATCTTGAACCTATTTGTTGTGAGCTCGACCTAAAATCAATTTTTTTGCCCAATCTCTCGAGGGGGAAGTGTACCAACATACTTTTTTCTGTTGGGGCAACAATGTGGCATCTAAAAAAAATAAAGAAATTTTTGAATTTCGATCTTGGCAACATCAGTCTTTGAACCAATGCAACCGGTACATTGCTTCAAATAGGGGAAAAATGTAGACACTCAAATAGGCTTGACTGGATTTATGCATCTAAATCTGATTAATTAACGTCACTTCTACTATTAATCAAGTAATTAAGTTTATTTTATTAATTCACTTCCTACTCACTAATGTTCATCATATTTAATTAAATAAATAAAATTATTTAATTAAAACCCTAAAGTCCTCTCATTTGATTTTATAAATCAAATTATTTAAATCAAATGTCACAATACCCTAACCCACTTGAATTGATTAATTTTGAATTAATTAAATCCTATTCCTCATTACCCATTCTCTAACTTTTGACTCAACTGTGGTCAAACTAAACCCCTGATCAACTAACCAACTTGCACATGAAAATAATTTCTTTTAATTAACTAATTAACCTATTTTCCCCCACAAAGACATATTCTTTGAGAATATTCCTTCAATAACTCCACTTATTTGACTTTCTTACCCAAATATTAATGCCTATTACAAATGCATTAATCTCTCTTACCTCCTCACCCACATTCTCTTACATCTCCAGCCACATTCATTTAATCATCTTAAATCCTCAACCATTTTCATTTATTTCTCTTCCATCCTCTTTACTCTACACATTCCCCAAAATGTGCTCCATCCTCACCCATTAGCCTTGTGACAAGTGTCACAGTCTTATTAGCTCTCTTTTAATCCCACATTCCTCCAATATCTTCATTCTTCAACCCTTCAACCCTATCTATAGAGGGCTTCTCTATGAAGAAAGGTTCCACTTCTTTATGCAAAGTCATTATCCTCCAATTGCTATCATTATCTTTGAGGGAAATTGGGCTTCATCACATACATTTGAGATCATTTTGCTTCAACATCATCCAAACATATTCAACAAGGGGTTGGGAAAGGGCATTGTTTCCACACCAAAAGAGCACCACTCCCACTATGGGATAGAGTTTGAATGTGATTTTATATGCTTTCATTTACTTTCTTTGGTTTCTTATTATCTCGTTTGCATATTTAGCATGTTAAAGTATTTCATAGGAATGATTTATTTGGTTTTATTAATTTGACTAATAATGCCAATATTTTTTAATCTTTGAGCAAGTACATATTAAGTGTTTACATAATCTTGAAAACTCATAGACTTCTTGGACTCCTACATCTTCTCGGAATCAAGGGTTGATCCATCTATTTTTTCTATCTTCTCCATGTACTAACATGGTATCATGACATTCAAAATCTATTTGCATCCATCCTACATCCACAAACTATCAGCATCTTGCATACCCCTACATATCATCATAATAGGAAACATCATCCATGCATTGCATTATCATTTAAGGTGTCTTAGCATAATATAGATTTATTATTCTAAGCATCTTAAAGTGATCACATTTTGCATCATCCATACATACATCTTGCATCATCATATACCATATGGAAAAGAAACTGAAAAATAAATAAACATATCCATTGCATTACATTCCATCTCACATGAATCACATCATCATTTGAGGTGTTTAGCATAATATATATTTGTCATTCTAAGCATCTCATAACATCACATTTGCACTATCATTCATCGCATAATGATGTAGATTAGGGTGTAAGGTATCAAAAAGGTCTCAAATAAAAAAACTTTGCAATTCAAGATTCTTTACAAAACAATTAAAGAGACTTTCTACACAAAATTGCCACTAGACGTGTAAGAAAAAAATAGGGTATTTTTGACATAATTTTCTGGAAACAAATCCAAACCATGATATAAATTTTTTTTTGGATACCCATTATGGAGTTATATAACATATAAAAAATTTAGGGGTGGTTTTTTTGGAACAACACTTTTAAAAATCTGTTGCTACACTTGAAAAAGGCCAAATTAATCTTGTTTTGGTAGGTCACTTTGTGATTTTCACAACCCAGACCTCAAAATCTCTTTCCACTAGTATAGAAATGTTCAATAGGGTCCTCAAAAACATTTTCCATTACCCAAAAAAATTTCTACAAATCTTTTCCACAAACCCTATCACCTATGCAACCTTTTATGCCCAAAGCAAGAGAATTTCCACCTAGGGCATCATCTAATTTTCATCAGACCTCCTCCCATGCTCCTGAACACAATATAAACTTAAAATACATCCTATATAACCCAATTCAAAAAATTATCAAAGGTTTTCATTGGTGGAATGGTGAGATTTCCATTTTTTTGCTCTCAAAGCACCAAAAACCTTGGTTTTCAAAGCGGTTTGGAGTAAAATGCTTCTCAAATGCTCAAAATTGAATGAAATTCGACGAGACAAAGTTTTTTGGAAATTATATTCAATTCCACATCACCTCGAATTAATTTGAGACCACTTGAAGGTTGTACAAGGCCGTACAGCCTCTTGTAGTAGCAAATTAAAATAAGAAAATATAGAAAACAAGCTTTTATTGATGATCAACTTTCCAAAAAGTCACCACTAGAACCTTTGTTTGACCATTACATGATGTATTTATGCTTTTACAACCAAAACCAACCAATTAAAACTTCTTTTTAACTCCTTAACTATTCAACTTCCTCCAAAATGCAAAAAATGCAAAGTTGCATAACAACTTTTTGCAACTTTTTGCCATTTTTACAATTTTAACCAAAATTGACTCCCAATGACCCAACTAACATACAATGACCTTAATAATGGTATTAAAGACCTTATTACACCAAAAAAACAAAAAACTAAACAAAAACCAAACATTTGCAATACTTTCCAAACATTTGCAACACTTTCATATTAAAAGCTACAGTGTCATGCACCACATAATCATATAAATGCATCCATAGGAATAGATCCATCATACATTACATATATCATCCATAACATTACATACATCACATTATAAAACATAGAACATCATAATATGATCATTAAATCCATCCATCCATTCATATGCATTCATACATCAAGAACACATAAGGTAAAATAAATAATGTCACATCATATGAATTGCATTGGAGCCATCTCATATATATATATCAAAAAAGTTGAATGTCATGATACATCAAAACCAGATATGTAATGTCATCATACAAAATATACAAGAGGTGAATCAAAACTCAGCCAATGAATGCATATACTTCATATAATCAGGCTATACATCAAAAAAGTGTCTAACCAAAATCAATAGCCCGAGCTCCCCTCACTGTGTCTGTCACTATGATGGATGCCTTACTTTGACAATGTGACCCTGTCAGTTTGCCTGATGACCCCTTGTGAGATCTACTTGGTACAACCTAGCTAATATGGGAGAACTCTGGCTCCCGGTGCTCCTATGGGCAGGCTCAGTAATACAAAGTAATGTAATATGAGGCCTCCTTCATGGCCCATCCATACAACTCTATGGGGACTGTAGCATATCCTTGCACCTGATGTGCTACCACCTCCAACTATTGTTGGCAGCCCGTCTTAAGAGATAGATTGAGGTCTGCATCCTACCTCATCTGGCACTCCTATGCCACCTCCTATCTCGGCTAATCGCTCTCCTAGGTTAAGGCTTGTATTTGAGCTGTCGCTTGCTGCAACTACCCTATCAAAAGTTGAACTTTCTCATGTAGTGCTGCTATCTATCTGTCCCAAGGATCAAGACTTGGTGGTGGCTGCTATGATGGCTACTGTGGAGGCTACTGTGGGGGATGCTAGGGTGGCTATTGTGGTGCCTCTATCTCACTGGCTATACCAAGGGTGGTACATGTCCATCATGTCCATGCCCACCGTGCCTGCCACCTCCGTCTTAACTATCATGTGGCTGCTATAGTGGCTACTAAGGAACCTATCCAATCGGGGGTCCTCTGACTCATCCCCTGCCCACTGTTGGTACTATAGTTAATGTCAACCTCACCGGAGCATGGTCTTTCCAAAAATCATCATAGGCTTGTGTTGTCCTGACATCTAGGGGAACATCGAAGTATACCCACGGTTGCATGATCAGCTTCCTGAAGTCATCAATGACTACCTAGGGCTAGATTTGCTACCCCTAGGATATCCCCCGAGCTTGTCTAGAAAAAATGGCTCTGTAGGTGAGATCAGGTGCATCTTGCACATGCTCAAACTGCCTTGCTACTCTATCAGGTAGGCAACACTCGATCATGTGGTGCTCATGCCCTTGCATATATATGGTCTAACGGTAATAGAATAACTACTCGTCATCATCATGCCACCTATGGAAGTGGAGCAAAGGTCTCCATCTGAAGACCGTCATCTCATTGATCACCCACCTCTAGTGCTAGATGCCAGTGATACTTGTATAGTGGAGGGTAGTCATACTCCCATATCTGTAAACTGCGAGATCATGATGCATGTCATGATATAACGAGGCAAGGACAATTGGTCCCCATGTGTATACAGTCATCTCCTCCATCATCCAAGACTAGATGATGCTCCATCCCATGTTGCAGCCTCTGGATCGTCTGTCGAGAACAAGAACTCCCAAGATTAGTGCATTGACAAATAATGCCAAATCTTGGGCAATCCCCTCATATCGGTCAAGGTCAAGCTGCCCACTATCCACCTCATACTAGTCGATGTTGAACAACTAGAAAATGGCATCACCGCTGACCTCGACATCATAAATGATTTGCTCACTGTGTATGGGGATCTATAGGATCCGCCATATGTCCTCTAAGGTAATTGTGGCATCCCCCGTTAGTAATTGGAACGATGATGTCTCGCTCCGCTATCTCTCCACCAATACTATCATCATGGCCAAGTGCGTCCAAATTGCAGGCATCTTCATCACATGGCCAAATCCGACCGAGCCTAAGAAAAATAGTGCATCCTCACTCAAATGCCTCGCTTGGCATAGTATCTGACCTATGTGCTCCTTCAAGTGGAGCACACAAAGGACCTCCTACATTCAAAACACCCATGACATCAAATTTAATCAACCTAGCACAATTTCAAAAATTAAAAAAAACTAAACTATAAACAAAAGTAGACTTTTGCAAAGGTGACGCTCTATGTTTTCACAAAGGTGACACTATATTCATAAGTGGTTCCATATCACAAAGGTGAATTGACATTGTTGGGTGATGCTTGACTCCTCTGGGGTCACACGATGCTCCATCGCAAAGGCAGGTTGACATTCCATGCGCGACCCTGATACCTAACAACACCACACAACGCTATGCTATAAAGGCAGGCTGACATCGACAAAAGTGATGTTGATTGACTCATTTGCAACTCCCTAGAGAGCCACTTTTGGTTGACCTATTCAGACCCTAATAAATCCACCAAAAATGTGAAAAATGAGATTTTTTTTGAATTACATATCAGGGGTCTTGCGTTTGGAGGCCACTGGAACTCTCAAACCCACTCTATCCGATGCTTGGGAAGTACATGAGATGCCATTTTGTCAGCACCTCAGAGAAAAATTGCAATAATTCTAGAAGTTCAAGTTCACAAATGATTTGAAAATGACCCCTACCCTCAATTTTATGCTAGAAATTTAGGGTTTTTGAGCCTGTTAATCCGTTTTTGCGTAACGAAGCTCATTTTGACCTATTTTCATCATTGTGAGCCCATTTTCACATCCCATAGGCTATTTTTTATCCCTGAATCATTGTTGAATATTTTTCGTGAGCTCAACCCGAAAATTGAAATTTTCACCCGATCTCTTGAGGGGGTAGTGTAGCAACATAATTCCTTCCATTGGGGCAGTAGTGGGGCACTCAAAAAATCAGATTTTTTTTGAATTTTGATATCGACAGTGTTATTCTTTGAATCAACATAACAAGTACCTCTCTTCAAAGAGGGAAAAAATATAGACACTTGAATAAACCTGATTGACATTATGCATTTGATTCTGATTAAAATAACATCACTTCTTCCTAAATCACTTTGGAGTAACCAATTAATTAAATAATCAACATTATTTAGTCAAATTCATCAATTTCTACTATTAATCAATTAATTAACTTTATTAAATTAATTCACCTTTCTTCTAACTAATGTTCATCATATTTAATTAAATCAATTCATTTAATTAAATCCTCCTAAAATTCCTCTCATTTGATTAAATAACTCAAATTATTTAAAATCAAATGTTATAAATGCCCTAACCCATCCAAGTTAACTAATTCTGAATTAATAAACCTAGGCCACTTTCTAATCATCATTAACAAATCCTCTAGCTTTTAACTCCTCAAGAGTTAAATCAACCCATGGTCAACTAACTAGGGTGCACATAAAATTCATTTCTTTTAATTATCTAATTACCCTATTTATCCTCACAATGGAATATTCTTAGGAATATTCCTCTCAACTACCTCCTCATTCAATTTCCTTCCAAAGGTTTTAAATAGCCTCTTACACATCCATAAATACCTCTTACAAGTCATTACTTCTTCTTACACCCTTTCAAATCCTCAACCACATTCATTTACTTCTTACATCCTTTCAAATATTCAACCATTACCATTTATTTCTTTTACAACTCCTTTACTCTACACATTCCCCAAAATGTGCTCCACCCTCATCGAATATAATTGTGACAAGTGTCACATTTCTATTGGATCATTTTTTATCCCACATTCACCAAATTATCTCATTCTTCAACCCTTGAGTTCTATAAATAGAATCTTTCTCTACATAATATGGATCCACAATCTCAAGCAAGTTTACAATAGGCATTTCTCACTCATAACATTCACCATTTTTATCATATTTGAGCTTGTTTCATCATTTTATGCATTTGGAATCACTTGCGTCATTGGAGCTTATCAAGGGGATTAGGAAATGGTTTCTTTTCACATAAAAGGACCACCAATCCCCCTATGGGATGGAGGTTTAGTTGTTTTAGTTGACTACATGTTATCATTTAGCTTACTTATGCTTTCATTTTCATGTTTTCATCTTTATTTCACTAAGAATCTCATAGGGAGTGCTTTGTTTGGATTTATAACTTGATTAACATTTGTTTGTTGTCTCTTGTTAGTTAATTACATATTAGACACTCACATTTTGGTGCTAGAAGGAGGGCTAACCATTTAAAAATTTGACATTTTGGTTTAGAAATCACATTTTTGTAGGTTTCAGGAAGCGGTGTAGAAACATAAAAATGATCTAGGCCTACAAGCCCTATTTTTCGCCTTTTCTTCCTATATAATTAAGACATTTTAATTATGTCCTTGGTCCACCTTGGATTAGTAATTAAATAATTCATAATTATTTAATTAATTCATGTCTTTTTTCTTCATGATTATTAAATAAATAAATTTTATTTATTTATTCAATACGCCACTAATTGTCTAATATCTTCCCATAATTAAATAAATTTCTTAATTTATTTAATTATCTTTATTCATTATGTCTTCTTGATTATTAAATAAATAATTTTTCTTTATTTATTTAATATGTCACTAATCCTTAAGTCTTCTTATAATTAAATAGATTCTTTAATTTATTTAATTATTGGTCACCTTCTCTAATTAAATAATTATCTTATTTGACATTTCCCTCTTTTAGTAAATAATTTAAATTAATTATTTATTATCATGTGGTCCCACCTTTTGAATTAAATTAATTTTTAATTTAAAATAGTCTTTTCCTCCAAAAATCAAGTAATTTCTATTATTATTTGATTTTTCTATGCCAATATTATCTCTTGTCACATGCATTGTCAACCCTTGATTTAATTTTCTAAAAATCAATCCTATCCATTCATTTTGAATTTTCCCTGATGTTTCCCTAACCCTAATTGTGGGTTATCAAATTGAATCTTTCCCATTGATTCTAGGGCACTTGTCAATCTTCAATCTTGGCCATTCATCCAAAATTGCATTTTCTATAAAATGACAATTTTACTCTCATTTTGTCATCTCATGCTCTTACACTCGTCATTTTGTCATAGACATATTTACATTTCATTTGGCATAATTTAGACATAGTTTAGATTCTTACTAGTTTCATAATAGCATAGTATTGCATGTAGTCATTTCAAATCCTTCAACATTTGCTTAGGGCTTGTCATTGTCATTAGATTGCTCATCATAAATTTGAGGGCAATATCACATTTCCAGCATGTTGAGAAGGTATAATGGAGGTTAGCCATGGAGAATGAAGAAATTTTGGTGAGATTGTTTCATTTGTTTTCATTTTATTCCTTTGCACTTCATTATCACTTTGGGTTTTTGTGTTAATGCTTTAACCTGCTAACCCTAGGAAAATTTCCATAGTTACATTGGTGAACCCGACGCCAAAATCAAGCATTTTTTTGTACGAAATTTTTCTATTTTGTAGGTACAGGTATGACCACAACACATTTTCTCTTTAGAATGACACATCTGTTATTCTATGATGCATTTTCTCCTTAGAATGCCGCATATGCCCTGCTGCGACACATACGATTTGCATAGCGATGCTTTTTACTTGCAGGTTGCTTCATTTATCTGTTGAGTTCTAGAACATAGAACCAAGCCACATTTGTTTGTCAAATTCTATAATGCATAACTAAGCCGCATTTTCTATACAAAGTGACACAATCCCTCTGCTACGACGCATTCGTCTGGTAAACTTTTTGCTTTTAGGTTTTTCCAGATTTGGCTTAATTTCCTTTTGCAATCTATTTTTCTTTTCTGCAATCTATTAGTTAGAGGTTTTTTGGTAACTAATGGGTTGTTGCAACATGTGGCTTTGAGTATTTCATGGGTCCAAGGCATATCTTTGAAACTACTAACTTGTGGTTTTGTAGGTTCGATTGTCGAAGGCTATCATTTTGAAACATTGAGTTTTTTTTTTTTAGAATAGAAAACACTTCAATTGGTGCACTAAAAAGAATTTTTTTTGTCCTTTGCTTGATTGTGTTTGGGGTGGTAGGTGATTATGCTCTCACCTTGTGCGAACTAGGTGATCAGGAAACCATACCCATCCATTTTTGTGTTTACCCTGATTCAATAATTGAAGTATCCTCTCCCCTTGCACACTTGTGCGATCCTAGGTGTAAGAGAAATAGTTATTAACTCTAGGAATTGGGCCTTCCTTGGTGGGAAAAAGTATTCACCCCAAGGTGACTCAGACCAAAAATGGAGCTCTTTGGCCGAGCTACCCCTGACCAGTATATATATGTAAATCATAATGGAAAAATTAGGATTATGAGTGCAGATGTGTCACACGGACAAAGTAGAATTCCCCAAAACCATGTTGAGCATAACCTCTTCAGGTTGTAATTCCTCCTTTAATGGATATTAATATTTTCCCCATGTGTGGCCACTCAAACGAGGGTCCTGAACTAAACACCTTTGTGTAGTAGCCAAAATCCTTCTATTCACTAGCGCAACAACTGTCATTGTGAAGACATCCACATTCTCGTAGTTCTTAGTAGAGGTGATCAATCTACCATTGGAGTTTCATGGGGGTTGAAAGCTTGGTTGGCCTGAGAAGTGAGTGAAATGTAAGGGGGAGCCTGTGAGGCCAAGCTTTTGGATTCACATGCTGAGAATAAGTGCGGTTGGGGAAACCCACATGGAATCTAGAGAATATTGTCCTTGCCTAACCCAAGATTGTGCTTGTCTTTATTGTGTTTGCCAAGTGTTTTCTCAAACATTCAAACAAACAAACATCATTACACAAATTTGGAAACACACTTTCAACTTGAGACAACTTCAAAATTTGGTCAAACTTGCAAACTAAGTATTCATTCTGCCTGCAACACATTTGCTATCTGGTGCAACACATTCACTCTGTCAAAACACATTTATAGTTTTTTGTGTCGCATTCACTCTATTACAATGCATTTGCTACTTTCTAAATTACATTTGCTGAGATGAACCACATTTGAACTTGGCTGAATCAAATTGCTATAGCTCATTCTTGCTTTCTGTGATGCATCTATTTTCCTACGCCGTATTTGACATCTCCTGCAATGCAATAGCTCTGCCAAATAACATTTGCTCCTTCAGATGACACATCTACCTATGTCCAATTGCATCTACTTTGCAGAAATCTGCAATCACATTATTAAGCCACATTCGCAAAAGCTGAGTCACATCTGCAACACTGCGACACATTTGTGACCTGAAACGACGCATTTGTTTGAAAAAAAAACTATCATAGACTAGAAATTGAATTCAAATCTATCCAAATTGTCATCAACCATCTTTTTCTAGAAGATTCTATCAAAAACTAGATCAAAAATTGCTCAAATTCTTCACCATTTGCATCTTTAGTTTACATTCTACCCATAGGTTCATCCTTGCAAAAATCTAGTTTCATCCTTAGGCATCATCATCTTCATTTTCAGTCATAAACCAAGCCCTCATTTCATTTGCACATTTTGGATTAGGAAACCTTACTATACTTAGCAAAAGCATTTCCTTCAAGAGTAGGTCATCATTGGACTTAGTCATCATTATCCCTTTTAGTCATTGTCCTTTTGTGAGATCTTTCCAACTCAAAGGTCAAGTTAGGAAACCTCACTTAGTCATTTTGTCCTTCAAACAAGTCCTTTGATATTCCAAAATTGAGACATAGATCAAGCTTAGGGTGGTTGAGCAACCTTCTTCCAAATCATTTAGACCTTTGCATTTGCATACCTTAGACATTCAAATCACCTTAGTAATCACCTTGCATATCTTATCCTTAAAAATCCATAAATATTGTAATAATTTCCATCATTTGGCATCTAAACTTTACATTGGTCATTACTTTAGTCAACATTTTTCATATTAGTCCTCATTGTCACCTTGGAATTTTACATCCTTTCTTGACAACCTTATCACCTTGCATTAGTCATCTCCCTTAGAAAAGCATCATTTTTCCTTTATTCCAAAAATACCAAAAAAAATTAGTGTCATAGCTTGTCATCTTAGTCTTCATTGTCCTTTGGCATTAGTCATTTCCTTTAGACAAAATAGTCGTATTGCATTCCTTATTGCATCCAAAAATCCAAGAACATAGTCTTGCAATGTCATCATTTATCCAAAAAATCCAAAAACATAGTGTCATTTAGTTGCCATTTTCACCCTTTTTCTAATTTGAGCAATTCCTTATATGGTTGGGACTAGGCTTCAAAGAAAAAGAAGACAAATGGATAATTTTGGACAAGGAAACAATACCTACATATTTTCCAATGATATGAATCAAAACATGAACCAAGACACATCTTTCATTAATCCTTTCAGCGAAATGAACATGCCGTCTTCATCACGAAACCCTTTTGAACCATTCATGCAAAGAGACCAACATGGACAAGTATACACAAAAGACTTAGAAGCTGCAGTGAAAAATCTTGACGTAGCCTCCTTTGTGGAAGACTTAGTCCTACATGACCCTCAAAGGTATCTAGCCATGCTCTTGGACCAAGGGGTTGAACTACCATGTGGCTTTGACATTAGCACTTTGAGACCAACATCACCCAACCATAATGTCAACAATACAAACAACATACCCAACATTAGTCAACCTCACAAACTACCACAAGTACCATTAATGCTACCTCCCATGAAACAACCAATCAAAACAATTCCAATTCAATCAATGCAACATCCGTTGGAGGGACACCAACCATGTCACAAGCCATCTCACAGTCAATGCCAACAATGTCAACAATATCATCATAGTCAGTTGGAGCCACCTTTCGGTCCTCATCAATGGGGGAAAGCTCTTCAAATCCTCTATTTGGAGCCTCATCTAGTGCCATGGGTGCCTCATCATCAAATCCTTTCATTGGTACCTCATTCAATCGCTTCAGAGGAAGTAAATGATGTATCTTTATTCAAGGACCACAACCAAACGTTAACATGTCATCACAATTTAATACCAATACTTCCCAAGGGAAAAACATGAACATTCCCCATGGACAATTCCAACAATTTGGACAAGGAAACCCGAATACGCAAGACATGGAATCATTTGGACACCAAAATATTCATGGTCAACATATTCCCCAAATTTCAACTCAAATGGTTGGAGGGCACATTCTGACATACTCATCACAAATTCACACCCATCAACAAGTCCCTAATCCAAACTTTCAATACCAACAACATGAAAATAAAAACACATCATACATCTCGCAACAACACATCCCACAACAAAACACCAACATCTTTTCACAACAAATGGGGACCCATGGGATACCTATCACTCCCATGTGTGATGCAACAAATAATCCCATAATTGATGCCTTGATAGCTCAGGCGGCTCACTTAGAAAAGACCATAGAAAACATGCAAATGTCCGACAAGAAGTCACACATATCATATGACATATGCTTATATCCTTTTGACACAAATTTATACATGCCATCACTCCCTTCTGGATATGTGGCACCACACTTTACCAAATATAAGGGCAAGACAAATCCTATTGAACATATTCGAGAATTCACGACCAACTGTATGGACATTGCCTATGAACGTACTTACTTGATGAGACTTTTCTCTAAGAGTCTTACAAGACCTGCACTTGAATGGTTCTCCACACTAAAAGGGATACAAACATGGGACAAACTTAAAGACAAATTTGTGAAAAATTATGCATATAACATTGACATGGACACCTCCATCACTAGCTTATGCAATCTTACACAAGAAGATTATGGTGAAACATTTATCCCATTCTTCCAAAGATGGACAAGTTTAGGAAGTTTCCACCACATTGACATACTTGAGAAAGAAAAGGTTGAAATGTTTGTTCAAACACTCCTAGGCCCATTGAAATATGGATTGCAAGTTCATTGCTGCATGACCTTCATAGACCTAGTCGAAAAGGGTGTCCAAGTTGAGAAAGCCCTCATTGCTAAAGGTGAATTAAAATATGGTCCTAAAACACAAACGCGAATCCGTCCACAGAAAAAAATAAGTATTGGGTAAAAAATAAACATGTTACCAATGATGACATTGTTGATGCCAAGGCTGTAAACACGATGGGACCAGTGCTTGATTTTAAAGGAGCTCAGCCACAAAACAAACCAACAACAATACTGACACCCCTCGCTAATGTCATTCAAAATAACCAAAATGGTCAAAACAGTCAAAGTCAAGGGCAACCCTGCTAGACAAGACAATTTCTAAAAAGATGAACATATACTACCTTGGGGGAACCCATTGAGGACGTCCTTAAAAAACTCCTTCAAAATGGTCTCATCACACTTGAGGACCCCAAGCCATATGATCTAGGGAAGTTTAAACCATCATGGTGGGATGATAACACTTTCTGTGATTACCATAGGGCTAAAGGGCATAAAACATCTTTTCGGTAGCTAAGAAACATTGTACAAGACCTCATTGAAAATTGAATAATTGAATTAGGTGGGCCACAATTTGAATCCAATGCAGACCATACCATTCACGAGAACCCACTTCAAGACTATGCTTCTAATAAATCCACCACACCAGGTCCCAAGACTAATAACAATCAATCCAATTATGCTTTCCTTACATTTGATTATTTAGGAGGAACCATTATTAATAATGTCTGAACTGATGATGAATATGTTAATACCATAACTATCAAAAGAGCAGCTGAATGCAATGCCACTACTCGAAGTGGAAAAATCACCATAGATGGTCCACCCCCTCGACAACCAAAAATTACAATACTCAGTCCATCTGCAAAATAACCACAATCAGGCCCATCTGCAAAGCAATCCCAACCCAAGAGTTAGTTCAACCTTATTGACTAGCTAGGAAAAACCCCTGTGCAAATTTCCATACTTGATTTGCTTTTCCTTTCTCCCACACATAAGGAAATACTTGACAAAACCTTGCAAGAGTCCCCTATCCCTCATAACATTTATGTCAACTAGTTTGAGGCCATGGTGGGTTATCTCACTACACCCCATCATGTAACATTTTCAAACCAAGATTTTTCATCACCTAAGACTAATCATAACAATGCATTACACATTGAAGTATTTATCCATAAGCACAAGGTCAGATGAGTTTTAGTAGATGGCAGAGCAGGACTGAACATATGCTCCTTAAAACTGGTTAAGGCTCTAGGATTTTCTGATGCTTGCATAGACGCAACAAAGAGCATAGTCATAATGGCATATGATGACGAAGAATGTTCCTCTCGAGGTGTTATCACTCTTCCCATTAGAGTTAGACCAGTCATTGTAGACACAACTTTCCAAGTCCTGGATCTTGAATTACCTTATAATGCTTGGCTGACCTTGGATTCATGCCCTAAAAGCTGTTCCATCCACATATCACCAATGCCTAAAGTTTCCCTTTGACAAAACATAGATCACCATATATGGAGACCCCAATCCTTTTTAGTATTGCACCAATCTAAGGGGTATTTCCGAACATCGAGTGCCCATCAATCGGGAGACTC
This sequence comes from Sequoia sempervirens, assembly GCA_007258455.2. Taxonomy (NCBI): domain Eukaryota; kingdom Viridiplantae; phylum Streptophyta; class Pinopsida; order Cupressales; family Cupressaceae; genus Sequoia; species Sequoia sempervirens. The sequence goes on along the minus strand of VDFB02000015.1, from coordinate 197,606,312 downwards.
CAAGATCTTCTTCTTCCAAATTCATTGACCCGTCCACACTTGCATCATCATCCACATCCACTCCATCCACATCTTCCACCATGCCATCATCTTCCTCACTTCCTAAGGATGAGTCCACTATCAAGATCCAGGACCTAGGTTATGGAGAATTCAAATTGAATATGACATATAGCATCACAACAATACCCAAGTCTCCTAAGGTCTATGGTCAGCCATGTTTTAGAATGCAACCTAAAGAAATCTTCAAATTTCTACCAATTTTTTTTCTTCATAAAATGGGGAGACATGAACAATGAAGACATTGCCAACATAGCAGGATGGCTTTATAAAGAAATGGAAGACTTACCCCCATTACTAGTTAAGAGATATGGCAAAGGATATGACATGATGAAGGCTAAAGGCTATGATGGAACTAGTGGCCTTGGAAAAAATAAAACTGGGCAAAGAGAACCTATAGAACCTTCAAAACGACCAAAGTATCTTGGGTTAGGGTATTGCCTACTTGAAAATGATGATCAACGTACCAATGGACTTTCGAGTGAGAGTGTGAATGCTTCAGAAAGTGTCAAGACTATTGAGGAATCCTTTACTGAAACTGACTCCCATGAATGGTAATTTGGCTCCCAATGATCCCTAAGTGACCATTGCCTTGATGAATTGTTCCTTGAACCTGGAGAACTTACCTCTGAACAAAGATTTGGCAAACATTTAAAATTGACACAGCTGACAATCTGAAGATCCCAAGGAAACAAGAAATAGACTATTTGACCCAAGGAACAATGAAAAACCTGAGTCATCTTCTAGTCCTATTAGCCATACACCTGACCTATCTGCCCAACCATTTAAAATTAATGACCATCATCAGGATTCATTCGATTTGTCATGTGACATTGCCGACCATAATGATAGTTCTTTTGTCCCTTATTTTGACAATGAGTATGAGTCAAGTGAAGGAGACTATTGGATAGAATCTGATTGGGAATTGGATGATGACAACTTCATTTTCAATGTCTCTGAATCTGTCTACATGCATTCTTCATCCTCTCCACAATTCACCAATACTGACAATGGTATCTCCTTAGTCTACCCACAACTAATTGATTGGGACCAACAAGGCCCGCTAGTCATGGAAACATTTCAAAATGATGAGGCCATTACAAAATTTATGGGATTTCATGGAGGAATACCCAGTGGTGATCACAAAGATAGATTTGCTATTGACCTAGATTGTGTAGCTTACTTTGGGGAGACTACTTTGTCCTCTAATTGCAAAATGAAAAATAGAAAAAAAAAAAAAATGTCTTTAGGTGAAAACCGAAAGGCACCTTCTAATGACAAAAAAGTAAAAATAAAGGACATATCTGTGGGTGAAAACCTCTCTAAGGCGACCAAAGATGGAGGACTAGAATTTCTTCCTGTAACTCAAGAGAAATCAACAATGCTCATAGAGGACACCATAGAAGTCAACATATCAACAATAGAATATCCCAAAATGGTCCTCTTTGCAGCATCCTTGACGAAAGAAGAGAAACTTGAGTTCCACAAATTCTTTGTAGAGCAAAAGATTAATTTTGCATAGTCATATGCTGATATGAAAGGGTTGGACCTAGAATTGGTTTTGCACCATTTTCCACTACTGCCAGACGCTAAACTAGTAAAACAAAAACTACACAAAATGCATCCTCAAATCGCCCTATTAGTCAAGGCTAAACTCAAGAAACTGCTAGACGTAGGATTCATATAGTATATTGACTATGTTGAATGGATATCCAATCTTGTACCAGTCATAAAGCCAAATGGTCATATCTGTGTTTGCATAGATTTTAGAGACTTAAACAAAGCATGTCCAAAAGATGACTTTCTGTTGCCAAACATAGATATCATAGTCGACCTCACGGTAGGGTACGAGATGCTGTCCCTCATGGATGGTTTCTCAGGCTATAATCAGATTAACATCACCCATGAAGATCAACATAAAACAAAATTCACTTGTCCTTAGGGTACATACTGCTAGAATGTCATGTCTTTTGGTCTTAAGAATGCAGGTGCCACATATCAGTGAGCTATGACAACAATATTTCATGACATGATGAACAAGATAATGGAAGATTATGTAGATGACCTTTTGGATAAATCTTTGACAAGAAAATACCACTTGAATGTGTTAGAAACAATCTTCAAGAGACTGGAAGAATATAAGGTCTTCTTGAATTAGAAGAAATGTGTCTTTGGCATAACATTAGGAAAACTTTTGGGATACATAGTTTCTCGTAGAGGCATTGAGGTCGATCTAGCCAAAGTGAAAGCAATATTGGACATGCCTCCTCCAGAAGGGATAATCAGACTCAGGACATTACAAGGTAGGTTACAATCTATTTGATACTTCATAACCCAATTGGTCAACAAGTGTCAACCATTTCAGTATCTTTTGTGCAAGGGTATCCACTTTGTGTGGATAGATAAATGACAGGAAGCCTTTCTACTAATAAAGGATTATCTATTGTCACCACTTGTTTTAATGCCACATATCGAAGGGAAACCTTTTATCTTATACGTTTCTGTAAGAACTTCAACATTGGGGGCATTACTAGCACAAAATGACCATGAAGAAAAGGAGCGAGTCATATACTACATTAGTCAGACACTAGTTAGATATGAGTTAAACTATACATCCATTGAACGTGCATGTCTAGCAGTTTTTTTCATTGCTCAAAAGATAAGACACTATATGTTGAATCATAGGACACAATTGGTAGCAAAGATCGACCCCCTGAAATATCTCTTGAGTCACACAACACTAATAGGACGTCTAACAAAATGGGTCATGATCTTGAGTGAGTATGAAATCTAATATGTAGAACAAAAGGCCATTAAAGGACAAGTGATAGCAGACCAAATGGAAGATGCACCTATACAAAGTGATCATCCATTAGTGGCAAACTTTCTTGATGAGTCCATATTTCATACAAAACCTAAGTCACCTTGGAGGTTATACTTTGATGGGTCTCATACTAGTCATGGCTTAGGGGTAGGAATATTGTTTATCACTCCACAAGGAGAATCCATCCCTAAGTCATTCCGAATTGATTTTTCATGCACAAATAATGTTGTGGAATGCGAGGCACTTGTAACAGGACTCAAAATGGCTATAAAATGGAAAATTAGAACACTTCATGTTTATGAAGATTCTCAGCTGGTCATCAACCAAGTTAATGATGAATATGACACCAAGGACAAGAAATTAATTCCTTACAAATGCATGGTTGATAGCTTCTAGACATATTTTCACATGTTGACTTTTGAACAAGTTTTGAGAGCACAAAACAAGGCAGTAGACGTAATGGCTATGATCAACTCTCTCCTAGATATTCCAAGCAATATGCCTCAATTTGAGTTCTTGGTAGAACAATTGTTGGTCCCTGCATATGATATCCTAGAACCAGAGATGGTCTTTGAGCTTGTTGGTCTTGATTCTCCCTAGTATCAAGACATTTATGACTATCTCAAGTCCCAAACCCTTCCCCCCAACTTGTCCAACAACCAGCAAAAGTCTTTTATTTGAAAGGCTGCCTAATACACCATCATCATTGACACCCTTTATCGCTGTAGCTTTGACAACACCCTCCTTTGATGTCTCAACACCAACAAAGCATGCACAACCTTACACAAAGTACATGAGGGTATATGCAGGTCTTATTCGAGTGGTCCTAATCTAGCCAAAAAGATAATGAGACTTGGATATTATTGGTCGACCATTGAAAAAGACGCACTTGAGTTTGTCAATGTCAGATACATAGTGATATGATTCATGCACCGACATAGGAACTTTGACCAATCACGTCTCCATGGCCCTTTGCACAATGGGCACTCAACCTCATGGGAAAAATTCACCCCACTTCCTCCAATGGCCACAAATTCATTATCATTGCCACTAAGTACTTTACTAAGTGGATCAAAGCCATCCCCCTTACGTACATAGCCAACTTTTTTTTTTTTCCAAATTCATTCTCAACTACACCATTTTCCGGTATGGTATTTCATAGTCCATCATCATAGACAATAGACATCTATTCAAAAATCAAGACATTCATGAGTTATGTGAGCGATTCCATATCCAACATCATTTTTCCAAGCCATACTACCTCCAAGGAAACGGTCAAGCCAAGGTGTCAATTAAAACCATCCTTAGAATTCTTAAAAATACTATTAACGACGCTGGCCATGACTGGCACATCCAACTTAACCCTATTTTGTGGGCTTACCGCACCAACATCCACATGCCTACAAGAGCCACTCCATTCGCCCTGGTCTTTGGAATTGAGGCCATATTACCCAACTAGGTGGAAATTCCATCCTTACTGTAACATCTAGAAAATGCAGAAGAAAGGTTAAAACAACACACTCAATGTGATCTAAGCTCTAATGCAATCTATGCTAAACAACAAAGAACAAAGGAAGGCTAAAACATAAAAAAACTAAACAATCTCACCCAATAACTATGTAATTCCATGTATAACCTCAATTTCCCTTCTCCATTTTTCCGTTGTAGTATAATTTCCCTCAGATTTCTCTTGTGCAAGTATAGCCTATGATAGTGATTTAGCAAAACATCGAAGATTCAAGATAATTGCTCCAAAAGTCATATGATTTTGAGAGAGATTGGAATGATGAATGATAGATCAATTTTTAGAAAATTGATCATTCGAACGACAGGCTAGGATCAAAAGAGCGACGGGAAATTGAGATTGAATGATTAGACATGTGTTATGATAACTGTTAGTGCTGACATGAGTGATAAAAACTAGAAATAGAAATAAAGATTAAATAAATTATTTAATCTTCGAGTTTGGTATTCGAAAAAAAGAATAGTATTTGCATGACAAAGATAAAGATAGGATTAAAGCAACACTCTGTTCAAACACACACACAAGATTTAATTAATTAAATAAAGATATTTAATTAATACACATGTACACACAAACGAGTTAGAACTAGATAATTGAATGATATGACAAATAGATTATTCATGCAAGCAACTCAGACATTAGATCAAGAGTTAACTCATCGATTTAAATAGATCTCGAGTCGAGTCAAAGTGAATAATTAGATAACTTACACAATTATCTAAATATAGAAGAATGCATTAAAATGGATTTTCACGAATTAAATGACTTATTTAATTTGAGATGCGATATTTGAAGAATAATTAACTGATGAAGGGATTAAATGAATAATTAAATAAATAAAGAATTTATTTAATTATAGTTGAAATATGATAAAGAGTAAATTAAATAAGAATTTATTTAATTTAAGAAGGATTGTGTTAATTAATAACTTAATTAAACAAAAAATGTTTATTAATTAATCAGATAGAATAAGGAAATTGTGAATTAATTAAATAATTAAGATTATTTAATTAATAGAAGAATTAATGTTAAGGTAAATTAATTAAATAAATAGATTTATTTAATTAATAAAGAAATGAAAAACTTTAGAGAACAATTAAATAATTGACATTGTTTAATCATGACCATGGAAATATGAATTATGAAGAAATTGAAGTCGTAGGCTTAGACCAGATTTCAGTGTCTAAATTTTCCCCTCTTTGATACAATGTCATTTTGGCATTGTGTCAAAGAAAATCGATCAAAAATATGCCCCAGTAATGCCTCGGTGTAAAACAGGTAAAGGTATGCCCCCTTCGGAAAATTGACAAATTTTTGAAAAATTTGGAAATAGTCCTGATTAGTCCATTGGATAGCCAAAAATGCAGTGGAGTTGATGGAATTGAAGTTGGAAGTGTTAGGGACAGGTACGGGTTGATTGAAGTTGAAATTTGATGCGGCTAGTAAAAAGGAATGCCACCAAAACCCTAGGTATAAGTAGAAAATGGGGTAAAAACCCATTCATTTTTACCCACATAGCTTCAAAATTTGAGATTTTTGCTCTGCACCCTTAGTGAAGATGTCACCTGTTCCTCACACCCATCATCATTCGTATAGGATCCGGACCTTCAGGTAGCTAGCGGACGCGGGCCCCCCAGTATGTACTTAGATCTTGACTTTTGGATTTTGATTTTTGTGCCTTTTCATGTGTTTATTTTTATTTTTTGTGATGCGTCATTTTGTTGAAAAGCCGCATTTGAATGCGTAATTGATGCATTTGTATGCGTTTCAATGCATTTGCAAATACATGTTCAATGCGTAGTGTAGGGATTTAAGATTTTGAAGCATTTGTTTTTGAAATCGAAGCATGTGAAAAATTGTTATGTATTTGCATTTATAATAAATGCATTTGCTTTTTGTTCAATGCATTTGTAAAGATTGCATCGCATTTGCATGGTTGTAATTCGTCACATTTGATTTTGACACGCATTTGATATTTCCATACGCATTTGTGATTTAAAATGACACATTTGCAAAATAAAATGGCGTATTTGGTTTCTCGTGACGCAATTGCAAAAGAATGACGCATTTGACTGCCATTTGATTCTACTACTTTGCATTACGATAGGTGATTAATTCTAACATGAGGCATGCATAATTCCATTGCAAGTTATTTTGGACCCTATGTATACACGAGAGTTGAGACCATCAACTTTTCGCTTCCGAAACAGTTTGCGGAGTGCAGAGAAATGATTTTTATGGCATTTGGGTCTCCTCCATGTGACAAATATGCCCATCATTCGGGCAAACCAGGGGCTGCTGATGACATTGTACGAGTGGTGGCACTCAGAGACTTCCTTGTTTCACCTGCCTACTGGAGAGGCTACAGTTACGTTGCAGGATGTCTTCAATATTTTGAGACTCCCTATTAGAGGCACCAGGGTGATTTACAAATATTACCCTCATGTTGATATTAGACAGTTAGGTATTGACCACTATAGATTAGGTGGCATGTTCTAGCATAGAGATATAGGTAGTTAGATTGTCTATTGTGTACATTGATAGGTGGTATAGTCCTCCCTGACCATCGAGGCCATGGATTTCCCATGGGATGGGGAGAGATTCTAGTTGGTATGCTACAGAGGCGGGAGGTGTATGCCTGGGGTCCTTGTCTTCTCAACATGTTATATTTTCATTTGCATGATATAGCCTATCAAGAGGCACAATCTATGAGTTGTGGTACCACGCTCTTGATGGTATGGATGTGGGAACACATTGCCATCTTTTGTCCACTGGTCATAGTTGATGTGCAGCATGGAGTACCATATGCCTTCTACTATGCAGGGGTAAATACTCAACACCATATGGGGGATACAGGGTACTTCAGACATGCCATTGATACCATGGTATAGTTTACATGGAGACCATACTTGGGTTGTCCAGAGTGGTTAGATGAGGATGATCATTTTCCATATTGCTGCTAGACACAATATTTGATTGGGTGGACTATTTCACATGTTCATATTATAGAGATACATTTCCCAGATTGTGTGCTACAACAATTCAGAGAGGTGTAGGATGAGCCTAGAGGATAGGTAGATTTTGCGAGGTCCTTGCGAGAGATCCCCCTATGGGGTGTAGAGATTTCAGTGGCCACTGCCGAGGAAGATATTGATGCATTGTAGGCAATGTAGTGGGAGTGGAGAGATGGTTTGGCAGATACCGGTACCACCGAGGCATATGATCAGTGGTGGGCCATGCATAGGCCAATTCCCCTTATAGACCTAGATTAGGATGCACCGCTAGAGCGACGAGGGATGGGACTGTGTGCCAGGCATGGTAGAGGCAGAGGTCAGAGAGGTGGAGGTGGTCATGGCGATGATGGAGATGGTGGTGGAGGTGGTCGTGGCGATGATGGAGATGGTGGTGGAGGTGGTCAGTGAGGTGGTGGGAGAGGGAGGTGTGGATGAAGGGGATGAGGGCCACTGTTATCACCTATCTGTGAGGAGGGATGGGAGGAGGAGGATGTGCACATGCCAGATATTGGAAGAGGTTAGGAGGAGGTGCGTGTTGAGATTGGAAGAGATGAGGAGCATGTCACAGAGGAGGCAGGTAGAGAGAAGGTAGAGATTGATGCCCTTGGCTTACTTGGTGCCTATCAGGATGATGAGGAGGAGGGGGATGATTAGGAGTGGGAGGTCTGAGATAGGATTTTGGAGGAGTTAGAGGATTAGGATGATGGTGTGGAGAGGGTGAGATAGGATGACACAGGGGCAGTTGATCTTGATGCTGCTACACTTCGTGCCTAGCTTGCATCCTTGGAGGAGTAGATGAGGGTCTTGATGTCCAAGCGAGATGTTGTACAGATGAAGAGGGATAGAGCCTACATGGACACAGATCATGCCATAGCTTAGAGACAAGAGACCAAGTAGAGGTTTATAGAGATTAGATCTCTTTGCAGTGGGCCAGTAAAGGCATTTGCTTGAGAGCTAGTCAAATATGTTGAGAGGGCTACGTACTATAGATATTTTTATGAGGCAACAGTTCCTCTAGAGAGATGGGCTCTGAGTTTTTCACAGGCACGCAATGACAGGTCCCAGACTAGGACCCACACCAGGACAGTTAGCACAAAGGGTGTTGAACAGCCACGTAGAGTTGGTCCATACGACATGCCACATTCAGGTCACAGGTCATCAAGATCCTAACATCAATCATCTGCACACTCTAGTCATGATAGTAGTGGCAGTTTGAGATAGGGACATTTCTTGATATGTATTGAGACATTGTATTATGATCTTATAGCTTGTGGGCTTCCATATTTATTGATACATTATGACATTGTGATGTGACATTGTTGAGCGATATATATATATATATATATATATATATATATATATATATATATATATATATATATGATTTTGGTGACGATTCTCATGATATGCAGTTCTATTTATTGATTTATGCAGTCGTTTATTTATACATGTTATGCCTATATGAGATGCCTATGTGATGGATGATCATATCTACTTTATGATGTGTTTATGCAGCCTATGATGTGATATTGATTCTATGTGATGATGCATGTATTAATATCTATGATGTCGATGGATGTTAAGTATGCAATTTATAATTATGAGATGCGATATGATGTTATTTGTACAATGCTTTCCACATGTGATGCTATACATTTGTTATGTACATGTAATGCTTATGATATGTAATCTAGATGATAGATGCCTATTATGCCATGATGTGATGATAATGGATGCCTATGTGTATTTCAAATTTAAGATGTATGTATGATTGATGATGCATGATTTTTAAATGATGTTTCTAACATGAATGTATATGTAGGATGATTTATATTTTTGTGTGTCACAGGACTCTGTCATAATGCAAGAAAGAAGAACTATTAGTGTGGAAAGAAATATTGAGAAATAATAAAAGAAATGAGATGGATGTTAGTATTAGCAATCTTCGATGTTTTGTTGTATCACAAAAGGCATTGCACTTTTATCATCATTGGGTGGGACTAATAAAAATGGAGAAAAACACCATGATATGAGATAGATCAAGGTGTGCAAGGTCATCCAATTTCTAACAACAGAGAGTCATAGAAAAGGATTGTTGTTAACTCATACTAAGGGCACAAGTTGCCCCAGTATTTTTGTCAGGACAATCCACAGACAACAAACAAAATAAAAGACAGGTCATGAGACATCATCGCTCCTCTAAATCCTTCATGGGACATCCTTGAGGAAACTAGTAACATGATTCAAAATCAAATTTAAAAGACAGTTGATAGACAACAGTAAAAAAAAAAAAGAATTCTGATACATCGTTGCTTCTCTAAATCCTTCATGGGACATCCTTGAGAAAGCTAGTAATGGGATTCCAAGCATAAAATAAAAGATAACCAACAAATAGGAGTCAAAGAAACTAGAATTGTGATACATCATTGCTTCTCTAAATCCTTCATGGGACATCCTTGAGAAAGCTAGTAACATAATTCCCATCATAAAGTCAAGTGATATGATAAGATGAGTAATCCGTAAAGTCAAAAGCTAGTAAAATATTTGCCAAAACTTGATCTTGTTTGTTTGAGCTTGGTTTCAGGAGATACACATACTGGATAATACTTTGAGTCTGGTTTCGATGTTATGACTATTTGTATAAGGCATGAAAAATCCTGGTTTCAGAAAGACATGTATTGTATGAGACATTGTGTTTGATGCCATTGATGTGATAACCCGTGGAAGGCTATGTTGATTATTTGACAATGTCAATATGTAGGAAGGACTCATCCTATATAAGAGAGATTTTTTTGCTTATATCGGTATTTAGGAAGGACTCATCCTAAGTAAGACCCAGGTTGATTGTTTTGATGATGTCTGTTTCCAGGAAGGACACATCCTGTAGCAAACATTAGTTAATCTTCTTTGGTTGTTGCTTGTGGCAATTTGTTTGATGTGACTTAGAAACATTGCTGACTTGTTCACCAGATTGATGCATGACTTGATTATGATGTGCTAAAAATTGACTATGTGTGACAAAAAACTCTAAAGGATTGACCTAGTACAGCCTCGGGGGCTCATCGCTTGATGGCCTTGCCTACGTTATACACGTAGAGACCTCATAGTTCGACTTGACTTTGACTGACAAGACTGACTATAATAAGCTTGATTTGTATGAAGATAACAAATGTGTGTGGTAGTGCATGTGACAAACCCTAATGGAATGACCTAGTGTGGCCTCAGGGGCTCATCTCTTGATGGACTTGCCTACGTTATACATGCAAAGACCTCGTAGTTCAACATGACCAATGACCTTGCCATATAGACATATGGATTAAGTCATGATTTTATACAGACAAACCTAAAAGGACTGACCTAATGCCTCAGGGGCACATTGGCAGATGGCCTTGCCTATGTCCAGTCATAGAGGCAACATAGTTTGAAAAACAACAAAGACTGACTAGTGTGACTGACTCTGACTCTATTTTTTTGGATTTTCAACATGTTTTGATTTTTTGTCTTTTTGAAGTTTTTTGATGTTTTTGTGTTTTCACAGGTCATTTTGTGATGTTTTTGGATTTTTCTATGGTTTTATGTCTTCCAAATAGCCAATGTAAGAACCAATATGATGCATGTCAAGTGTTTTCCCCTAGTCAAGTATAATACCAATTGATTATGAATAGCATAAAATGGGGGATATGAAATGCACTCAATGTCAATCATTCTAGGTTATGGGAAAGACTACCACTTATTATGAATGGTATGTACAAGTGATGGATAAGAAAGATAAGTGATATGTACAGGGATAGGTAGTATGTACAAGGAAGTGGACTATGTATAGGGATGTTAGATTAGAATGATAGTAGACAAAGGAACAGAGTCAACTACACATGGCGCATGTTTGCCAAGTTTTCACCATGGTACTTATCCAAAGCGCCACCGAAGTGGTTTTCACTATTGGATGACTTATTTTTATTTCCTATTTTCTGGATTTTGTAATGTTTTTGATGTTAACAAGATGCCTGCTTGCCAGGTTTTCATCTTGGTAACAATTTTTTTGATTTTTTTTTGTATTTTTTCTAATTAAGACACAACTCTCAGAAGCTATGCGTAGAACTTCTTCAGATGAAGACTATTGATTGGAAAGGACAATGGTTCCCCTTCAGGAGTAGAGAGTTGATATGCTCTTGATCCAAAGGCTTATGTAATAATATAAGATCCTAACTAGGTAGGTTCAAATTTTCCTGGTTTCTCTCTATCTGCTTGATTCTTTGGGTTCTCCATTAAGACCAGGTCACCAATGTCAAAGTTTATGTTCAAGACCTTCTTGTTATAGCTATGACGAAGGCAATTCTGTTATGCTTGGAGATGGTATAGTGCCTTCTATCTTCTCTCATCTAGGAATTCTAGCTCATGGAGTCTCAATACTCAGTACTCTTCATTATCAATGTGCCCTTTCAAGGATACCCTCAAGGAAGGAATCTCAACCTCAATAGGAACAATGGCTTTAGAACCAAATACTAGTGAATATGGAGTGACGCCAGTGGTAGTATAGATACTTGTGTGATAAGCCCATAAGGTAGGATTAAGCTGTAAATTCCAATCATGACCAGCATCATTGATGGTCTTTTTGAGGATTCTAATGATAGTTTTGTTAGATGCCTCTGCTTGAATGTTACCTTGTGGGTTGTATGGAGTGGAGAAGTGATGTTGAATATGAAATTCATCACAAAGATGGAAAAATTCTTGATTCTTAAATGGGTGGCCATTATCTGTGATTATGGACTGAGGGACACCATACCGACAAATGATATAGTTTAGGATAAAATTAGAGATTTGTGTGCTGGTAATGTATGTCATGGGAATAGCTTCAATCCACTTCGTAAAATACTTAGTGGCAATGATGATGAACTTGTGGCCATTGGGTGATGTAGGATGGATCTTACCTATGAGGTCAAGTCCCCATTGGGCAAAGGGTCGTGGTGACGTTATAGGACGAAGCTCCTATGCTGGTGCATGTATCAAGTCTCCATGAACTTGGCATTGGCGACATTTCTTTACAAAGACATATGAGTCCTTTTCCATAGTAGGCCAATAATAATCCAGTCTCATTATTTTTTTAGCTAAGGTAGGACCGCTAGAATGGGAACCACATATACCCTCATGTACCCCACACAAGGTTGCTTGTGCTTCATTGGAATCAAGACATATCAGTAGGGTATTATCTAAGGCACATCTATATAGGGTGTCTCTGATGATGGTGTATTTGGCTGACTTGCGGAGGAATGTCCTATGTTGGTTATTTGAAAGGCTAGGGTGTATGATTTTGGCATGGAGGTAGTCATAGATTTCTTTGTACCATGGGGAATCAGGACCAACAATGTCACATACCATCTCAGAATTTGGGATATTGTAGGCTGGGACCAAAAGATATTCTACCAAGAACTCAAACTTAGGCACATTGCTAGGAATGTCTAGAAGTGATGAATTGTAGCCATAGTGTCTGCTGCCCTATTTAGAACATGAAGTATCTGATGAAAGTCGACCTTGTCAAAGTACTCCTTAAAACTATTTTCCATGCATTTTTATGGAGCAAGCTTCTCATCCTTAGTCTCATAATTGTCATTTTTATTTTTGATTACTAGTTGAGAATCACCATATACTTGTAGGTTCTTAATTTTCCACTTGACTGCCATGCATAACCCTATCATTAGAGCCTCATACTCTACTATGTTGTTAGTACATGGGAATGCAATCCTAAATGACTTAGGAATGGAGTCACCCTATGGTGTGATAAATAGTATACCAGCCCCTAAGCCATGATTTGTATGTGAGCCATCAAAGTACAGTTTCCATGTGTTTGTGTCAATTGTGAATATAAACTCATCAGGAAAATTGGCAACTAATGGGCGATCTACTTCTATTGGTGCATCGACTAACTAATCAGCAATGACTTGTCCTTTAATAGCCTTTCTCTCTACATAATAGATATCATACTCACTAAGTATCATAACCCATTTGGCCAATCATCCTGTTAATGTTGCTTTGCTTAGAAGATATTTCAGAGGATCTATTTTGGCAATCAACATTGTTTGATGGTTTAGCATATAGTGCCTTAGTTTTGAGTAGAAAATACTACCATAAGACAGGCACATTCAATGGCACTATAGTTGAGCTCATAACCTGCCAAAGTCTAACTAATATAGTATGCTGCCTTTTCATGACCTTCATTGTCATTCTGCGCAAGCAATGCTCCGAGTGATGAATGGGTTGCTGAAATATAAAGAATCAGTGGTTGTCCTTCAATAGGTGGAATTAAGACTGGTGGTGTGAGTAGATATTCTCTGATCAGTTGAAAATATTCTTCACACCTAAATGTCCATGCAAAGGGTACCCCTTTCTTAAGTAAATGTTGAAAAGGATGTGTCTTATTTGCTAACTGCACTATAAATCTTCTGATGGATTGTAGTCTTCCTTGTAATGTCCTTAGCTGAATGAGATTAGTTGTTGGAGGCATGTCCATGATTGCTTTTACCTTGGCTGGATCCACTTCAATGCCTCGTTTGAAAATGATATACCCTAAGAGCTTTCCTGATTGTACCCCAAACACACATTTCTTGGGATTGAGTCTCACTTTATACTTCTCTAGCCTTTGCAATATCTTGTCTAAAACCTATAAATGTTCTACCCTTGTCTTGGATTTAACTATTAGGTCATCAAAATAATCCTCCATAAGAGTGTGTACAAGATCGTGAGAAATGGTGGTCATGGCACTTTGATAGGTTGCTCCAGCGTTCTTGAGTTTGAAGGGCATAACATTATAGCAATATGTTCCCCAAGGACATGTGAAAGTTGTCTTAGGTTGGTCTTTAGTTGCAATTCTGATCTAATTATACCCTAAAAATCCATCCATAAGGGACATCTCATACCCTGTTGTCATGTCCACTATCATGTCTATGTTAGGAAAAGGAAAGTCATCCTTAGGGAAAGCTTTGTTGATATCTCTAAAATCTGTGTAGATGTGGATGCCCCCTATTAGTTTAGTGACTGGGACAAGATTGAAAATCCAATCTGCATAGTTGATTGATCTAATGAAACCAACATCTAACAATTTCTTGAGTTATGCCTTGACTAGTAGAGCAATCTGTGGGTGCATTTTCCTCAATTTTTGTTTCACTAGTTTTACACCTAGTTGTAAGGGAAAGTGATGTAGAAAAAGTTTAGGATCCAACCTAGGCATGTCTGTATATGACTAGGCAAAATTTATCTATCTCTATGTAAAGAAGTTGTGGAATTCGGTCTGCTCTTCTGTTGTTAATGACACTGCAAAATAAACCAGTCGAGGATTTTCTTTTGTGCCTATGTTGACTTCTACTAATTCTTCAAGGAGCATGGGTGAATTTTCCTATGCAATGGGGAGAATGTTCAAACCTCCATCCTTAGGTGCCTTAGAGAGCTTTTCACCTTCAGATGTGTCCTTTACTTTTAATTTTTCATTGTCTAGAGGCACCTTTCGGTTTTCACCAAGAGACTCATCCTTTTTATCTTTTTAATTCTTTTTCTCATTTTTGCAACTAGAGGCTTGAACAGATTCCTAGAAATATGCTTTTTTGTCCAAGTCAATGGTAAAACCAGCCTTGTGATCACTGCTAGGTATGCCTTCTCGTAATCCAAGGAACTCAACAATTGCTTCGTCATTCACAAAAATATCTAAGACGGGCAGGTCTTGTTGATCCCAATCAATGAGTTGGGGATAAACTAAGGGCATGCCATCGTTGGAGTTATCAAAGTTTAATGGAGTCAAGGTAAGGACTGAATTGTTCAGATGGTCACAAAAGTCTTGTACTAAGTCCTTTTTTCTCTTTGGTTTACATCTAGATGGATTGAGAGATGGGCCTAATGCCAAGGTTTGGTTAGAGGTATCAGGTTGCCAAGAGGTAGGATCAAGTGATTTCCAATAGTAATGTTTATACCATTCCTCTTTTGTCATATTCTTTGGTGGAAAAGAAGTCAATGGATTTGGTGAGGATATTAGCATTAAGTCAAGTTCTCCAAATAGCTTGTCAAGGTCCATGGAAGAGGTGGAGGATAGGGAATCCCACTCATATTCATTTGAGTCAGGGGAGTCACAGTATTGTTGGTTAGATGGTTCATGAGATGTCTCAATATCTTCTGAAGTAGTTACTTCCTCGATTAAGGGTGATGTGGTACTAGGAACGCCAATCTAAATTGGTTGAAACCCAAGCCCTAAGGCTTTTGGCCACTAAGAAACAAAGATGGGTTCAATCCTCCCATCTTGATTTAAGCTTAAACCACTATGTCCATTATATCCCTTGCTCTACATGATTGCGAAACCTTTTCCATATAGATATGTAGGAATGTGAGCAAGTGAGAGAGGTTCTTCATTATCTTCTCTATATAGCCAGGAGGTGACATCTTCTGTATTTACGACTTCTTTGTTTAATTCTCCCCATTTAGTGAAAGTTGTTGTGGGAGGAATGTGTATAGTGACCATAGATTGTCTCCTATGGGGTGTAGGTAAACCTTATGACTTAGGAGGAATCAAATGGCTAACACAATAAGATGCCTTCATGTAATATTTTCCACAACCCTTGTCTTGGATCTCAACCCTAGGAGTGGCAGGAAATAAAGGTGAAGTGGATATTCGAGTGAGAGTGGATGGATCAAAATAGTGAGATGAATTGGATGATGAAGCCTCTTGGTTTACTTGCACTTGGCGTTGGGGTATCTCTTTTAGATTGGTGCAATATGGGAATGGTTCAGGGTCCCCATCTATAGTTATTTCAGTGCCATTGTAAGGGAATTTGAGACATTGATGATATGTGGAAGGGACTACCTTCATGGAATGAATCCATGGTATGCCTAGCAGATGGTTGTATGGAAGGGTGAGATCCAAGACCTAGAATTTTGTCTCCATTACTACAAGACCAATTCAGATAGGAAGTGTTACCACCCCCTTTGATTTTCGTTCCTCATCATCATAAGCTTTAATGAAAATAATTTTGGTTGTGTCTACACATGCTTACGAGAAACCTAATGCCTTAATTATTTTTAAAGTGCACAACTTTAACCCTACTCCTTTGTCTACCAAAAATCGTCTAACTTTGGTGTCATCAACAAGGACTTCAAGATGTAAAGGGTCATTATGATTTGTCTTTTTAGTTGCATAGTCTTGTTCGGAGAATGTGGCATGATGATTATTGGTCAAGTAGCCCACCATTTCCTGGAAATTATTGACATCAAGATCATTAGGGATAGTGGTGCTTTGTAAAGCTTTATCTAAAATGGATTGATGCTCAGGGGAGATACACAACTGTTCCAAGATTGAGAGTTGGGATGGGGTCTTCCCCAACTGGTCAAGTATGTTATATTGTGACTTGGAAGGCTATGGTGTTTTCTGAGATGGAGGACCTTGGATAGTGATCTTAGTACAACAAGTGTTGACAACACAATCGGGAGTTGTATTTATGGTAATGGTATTGATATTCTCATTGGCGGCGCGAAGGTGATTAATGGTTTTTCCACTATTATAATCATGCTTGATATTTGCATAGTTGGCTAACATATTGGTCTTGTTACTCAAATTGAGGACATTTCCTTTTCCATGGTAATGTAGAGGATCAAAAAAGACTTGATGATCAGTGTTTTATGACTTTTGTTTCTATCCGCTAACTTCAATAATTCTCTTTTCAACAAGATCTTGTATGATATTTTTCAGTTGGCGACAATTTTGTAGGTTATGTACCTTAGTTCTATGATAATAAAAAAAAGCATTGTCATCCCACCAAACTGGTTTAAATTGTCCTAGATCATATTGTCTTGGATCTTGAAGCTGTATAAGATTATGTTGTAATAGTTGTTTGAATACTGACTCGATAGGTTCCCGTAAGGGAGTGAACTCGCGTTTTTGAAATCTCCTTTGTTGCTATGGACATTGAGTATTTTGGACCATGTTGGAAGGTTGATTGAAGAAATTAAGCATGTTGGTTGAAGGGTTAGGTCCTCATAATGTGATGATTGGTCTCGCTTGTATAGTTTTAGCATCAACTACCCCATCATTGGTGACATTTTTGTTCTGAGAAAAAAATCTGTTTGTCATTGGGGCATTTTGCACTATTGGATTTCTATTGGATGTCAGTGTCTTAAGTTCTCCTTTTTCAATCAGATCCTTTTCTATTATAACCCATTTTTCCACTAGTTCTGAAAATGATGTGCAACAATGTACCCTTAGGTTACTCAGTTTTGCATGAAGGTTTTCTTGGAACATAGTGACTTTTTTTTTTTTAGGTATCTCTACAGGACATCGGCTAGCTATAGTTCTTCATCTCTGGAAGAAAGCGATGAAATTTTATCCTTCATCTTGTGTTGTGTGACACAAGGTTTCTATATTTATCTCTTGGTCTATGTTGAAGGAGAATTGCTCAACAAATTTCTTAGCTAGTTCACCCCATGATTTGATGCCATAGTCTAGACCTGAAAACCACTCAAGTGCAATTCCTACAAAACTCCTTGGAAATAGTCTCATAAGATATGTGGGGTCATAATCGACATCTATGCACATGGTAGAAAATTCCATTATATGTTCTATCAGATTTTGTTTGCCATTGTACTTAGGGAGATTCAAAATGACCTACCTATGAGGGAAAGGTGTCGTGTATAGTGATTTATCAAAGGGAAATGGGCATATGTCCTTTGTTGAAAAGGATTTCTTAGTTGACACTGCCATGTTATCCATTTGTGTTTGTAGTGCATGCATTTGTGTTTGCAAGACATCAACCTGGGTTAATGATGTGTTCGGCAGATTACGCGGATCCATGTATGTATTCTGAAATCCAAGGTTTCATGATGGGTTTTTATTGAATGTTGGTATTTGATATGGATTTGGATTTAGAATGTTGGTGAATGTGTTCTGATTCAAAATTTGTGTGAATGGGTTTTGACTACCAATCTGGGAGAATGGATTTTGATTCAGAATCTATGTGAATGGATTCTAACTGCCAATCTGATAGAATGGATTCTGACTACCAACCTAGGGGAATGGATTTTGATTGCCATATTGGAAAGAGGGAATCCCTCCTATCTGTGTAGTCTGCGGTATAGTACTAGCGACATGAACACTAGGTATGGTTGTTGACTATGGTATGGTACTGGTGACACGAACATTCAGTGTAGAAGCTGACGTTTTAGATCTTTTATTCCCAACAAGAGGACCGAAGGGAGTGGATGATGATGCCCCTACAGTGAAATTAAATTTTGATGTCATGCGAGATGTACCAAATGGAGACGTATGGAATGTTGTACTCTGTGTAGGTATGCCAGATGGTATGGCTGTATTGACCTGAGTTATAGAGGTACTAGCAGTCATTGCAATTGTCTCTTGTGTAGGTTGAGTTTGTAAGGTGCTAATATCAAATATTGTGGGTAAGGAGGTAGCACCTTCAGCTAAAAATTTGGCTAAGTAGCATTAGCGATCATTTGCTAGGTACTCATCTACAAAGGAGGAAAACTCAGGGTCTTATGCAACAATCTCTATGTCTTCCGATCTAATGTGTCCTTGAGGGTCTCTAGTAGTGAATTTGTCCAACAAATTCCTATGAGGTCTCGACGAGAATGGATTGATGGATTCTTTTGGGTTTGAAATATTTTCTCTCTCTTTTCTCTTAGACCTAGTTTCAACCATGTAAGATAAGCTCATATGCAAGGAATGCAAAACTACGTCTATGGATAGTATGACTCTAGTCTATGTTTTTGGGATTTTCCAAATGTGAAATAAGGAATGTTCTAAGATGACACTAGTCTAAAATAACAATATCTAAAGATGCAAATTCTAAGCAATCTTCTAAGGTAATCAATTTTGTAAACCTGAGACGAGGGTACCAACCACCTAAAGTCTAACCAAGGTGTCAATTTAGTTATGTCAAGGAACCAATGTAGGAATAGGATCAAAGATAAGTTGAGTTTCTTAACTAGATTGATGAGCTAGGAGGACTCTCTGTAGGACAAAGGATATGATGACAGGACTAGGTTCAATGACAAATTTCATTGACACTATGGTTTTTCTAGAGTGTAGAAAGTAGACCTATTCTAAATTTTGTAAAAATGACTTTCCTAAAAGTTTGATCTAAAGACAATATGTAGTCTAAGATGAAAAACTCAGAATTATGACGACTATAGTAATGAATAAATGATATCTAAAGGATGCAAAATTGAGAAAAACATTTTAGGTTTCTGTCCAAGGACTACTGTGAAAAGATAGATAAAAAACTGGTATGATTGTGTCGACTAGACTGTGACTGTAAATTCTGGTTTTCTAATAATCAGGTAGATGCATTGCAGGATTTCATAGATGTAGTTATCTTTCACAATTGTGGTGTTCTGGTAATCAGTTGCACGTTTCTAGTAAAATTCAATATCTAGTGTCATACAGATGCGGTGTAGTTTCTCACAGATGTGAATCGTGATAGCAATTGCCACTTAGACTATATCAGATGTGGCTTTCTAAGATAGTTTTGTGATAGTGGCAAATGCATCATTAAAGACTACAGTTGTGGCTCACCTTTTTAGATGCATCATAGAATGTCACAAGTGCGGTCTTTTAAAATAGATGCGGTTTTCGATAGAGAAAATGTGAGCTAATCTGGTAGATGTGACTCTAGGCTAAACATATGTGACTCGATAGAACAATTGCAACTCTGTTGTGTTTTCAATGAATTGTGAGATAAAACTGATTTTGTTTCATGATCAAGTTTTGGAAAAAAAAGATAATCATAAGACAATGTGTTTTCAGTTTTATTTGGACTCAAAGAACATTTAATTTGATAGTAGACAAGAACATCCTAGGCTGTGTAAGATAGTATTTACTGAGTTCTCACTTGGGTTTCCCTAGCTACGCTTATTCAAGGCAGATGATTAGTAGCTTGACCCCTCTAGCTCCCCTCCACAGCTCATTAACGTCATTTAGGGAAGCCAAGCTATAGTACCCATGAACATCCCATGGCATACTTTCATCTCTACACATGAACCGTAAGAATATGAGATGGCTTCATAGGTCCAACCTGCTACACCAGTAAATAGAAGGATTTTGGACACTATAAACAAAGGTGTTTAATTCGGGCATTCCATTCATAGGGCATGATCCATGCGGTGAGAGTCCCCTTTCAAATCCATCTCGTCAGAACCATACGTGTGATTCTTGGGCTTTCCCCAAAAATCCACTTTTATATACCAACTGGAAGTCCCTCGGGTTCAGGGTGCTACCTGTCTAAGTCATCCTGGGGTGAGTACTTTTTCCCACCAGAACAGGCCCAAGTTCTAGAGTCAATAACCATTTCTCTTACACCCAGGTTTGCACAGATGCACAAGAGGAGAGGACACTTTGATATATCAAATCATAAAGGGTAATAACACAATTGTGCTTTTGCACCAATTACAGTAGACACTTGTTAATTTTAATCCAAATGAAAGATTTGCTACACTACCAAACAATCTGTTTCAAAAATTTAACTATGGTCTTCGACATGTGTTCTGCAGAAAGATTCATTAGTAATTTTTTATATTGGTCTTCTACTATTGATCTGCAAAAAATTCGTTAACTCCTCAATACACACGCTGAAAATAGAAGATTAGCAAAAATAAAAATACTAAAGAAGACTGTAAATTAAAAATATAAACCTAAAAATTTACTAGTCAGATGTGTCATTTTCTCTATTAGATGTGTTGTTGTATTTTACCAGTTAGTTGCAGCTTAGAAATCAACAAATTCATGAGTATTCATCAAATGCATCGTTTCTGATACCAGATGCGATTCAGTAAGTCAATTGCATCATTTTTAATATCATATGCAGTTCAATATTTTAGTTGCATCATTTTGCCAAGCAGTTGTGTCTCTGAATGTCAATTGTGTCCTTTCGTCAAATAGATGTGTCATTCCGTACAAAAAACCTACAAAAATAAATAAAAGTCTACGGATACGCGAAGATGGTGTCTTCACATTGGGTTCACCAAATGTAACATCTAGAAAATGTAGAAGAAAGGTTAAAAACACACACTCAATGTGATCTAAGCTCTAATGAAATCTAAGCTAAACAACAGAGAACAAAGGAAGGCTAAAATGTAAATAAACTGAATAATCTCACCCAATATCTACGTAATTCCATGTATAACCTCGATTTCCCTTCTCCATTTTATTTTTGTAGTATAATTCCCCTCAGATTTCTCTTGTGCAAGTATAGCCTGTGATAGTGATTATGCAAAACATCGAAGATTCAAGATAATTGCTCCAAAAGTCATATGATTTCAAGAGAGATTGGAATGATGAATGATAGATCAATTTATAGAAAATTGATCATTCGAACGATAGGCCAGGATCAAAAGATTGATAGATGTGTTCTTGTGGCACCCCCTACATCAAGGAAACAGGTTGTTCCATCAACACAAGAATTAAGGAACATGGTGTTGACATAAGGCATGAACGCATCTTGAAATCGGCTTTAGCTGAACACTCCTCTAAGACGAAGCATCACATTGCCTTAGAAGATACCAAAATCCTTTTCAATGAAGACAACTTCTTTAAGAGGAAACTTAAAGAAGCCATTGAAATCAACAAACATCCCCACAACCTTAACTGAGATGGGGGATGGACTCTTAGCTTCTCCTGGAAACCCCTTTTAAATAATCTCAATGTGGTCTCTCCTAGTCAATCTTGATCCCCCTTCCTCTCCCTCCTCTTTTCCCCCCTCCTCCTTATTCCCCCCACTCCACCCCCACCACGCTCCTCCTCTTCTCTTCCTCCTTTCCCTCTTTCTCTTATCTTTTATCATTTTTATTAATTTTATTATTATTAATTTATCTTCTTTAAGTTTGTCTTCCTTGCTTGACTTCTCTTATTTTGGTTTGATGTTTATTTTGGGGTGTGTTATCCTTTCCTTTTTGCTTCTTTTGTTTCTTTGTGCTTTTTGTAGTTTTACTTTATATTTTTTTAAGGTTTATTTTTCTCATTAATAAGGTTTATTTTTCACGTTAATAAGTTGTTCATTTTTCTTTGTTTTGATTGCTCTAGTTATTTTTTGGTATATTATATTCATCTTTGTGATCTTTATTATTTTTATGTCATTTGTCCTCCTTACTTAGTGTTTGTGATTTTATTTGAATCAGTTTTCCCTTTTATTTATTTATTTTCCTTCTCTTTTCCTCTTTAGTTTATTACATATTAACCTTCTAATTTATAATAATCAATATATTTAGGTTTATTATTAATAATTATCTAATTTATATTAATAAATATTTGTTTTATTTTAATTGGTTGTCTCATTTCATCTTTCTTTTATTTTTTTCGTTTGAGTTTATCACATTTTAATCTTCCAATTGATAATTTTCTTATATATCTTTATTCTCTTTCATCTATATTCATTGATTTATTTTTCATATTTGGGGTTTTCATCTCTTTGTCTTATTATTTCATTTTATCTTTTCTTCTTCCTTTATATCTTTCTTAATTGGTTTCTCTCGTGTGTTTTCTTTGGATTAATTTTCATTATATTATTTCATTTATTTAATTATCTTACTTTTTGCTTCTTTATTTCTCACATTTGTTTATTCTTTTTGTTTTTTAATATTGTCTTTTATTTGGTTCTCCTC
The DNA here is from genome assembly GCA_007258455.2 of Sequoia sempervirens. Taxonomy (NCBI): domain Eukaryota; kingdom Viridiplantae; phylum Streptophyta; class Pinopsida; order Cupressales; family Cupressaceae; genus Sequoia; species Sequoia sempervirens. Next base: position 197,583,253 of record VDFB02000015.1, on the reverse strand, counting down.
ATTCTTTTATTTTTTGTCTCTTTATTGTATTCCCCTTTAGATGGTCATTTATTTTATCTAATTTATTAATTTTCTTCTTTTTTTTGCCTCTCTTTTGTTTGTTTTAATTTAGTGTTATCATTGTCATATTTTTTGTCTCATTTTATTCTACTTCTTTCTTTGTTCTTGGCAGGGATTTATTTTCCTTTTAACTTTAGATTTTTATACTTATTAGTTTTTTTGGGTTGTGTGTTGCCCAACCCTCTCACCTCTCTCCTATTTCTATCCAAGTCTACTATCTCATCTTTCACTTCTCTCTCTTTCTACTTTTCATCCTGATGATGGATCATGGAGTATGATCTGAAACGTTGATGTAAAAATATGCACACAGTTTATCCAGAAATCTTGAAGTAAACTATTATGGACTGTGAAAACAAAATGCAATTAATTAGATTGATAGATGGTTGAGATCGAATGATTAGACATGCGTTATGATAACTGTTCGTGTTGACATGAGTGATAAAAACTAGAAATAGAAATAAAGATTAAATAAATGATTTAATCTTCAAGTTTGGTATTCAAAAATAGAAGAATAGTCTTTGCATGACAAAGATAAAGATAGGATTAAAGCAACACTTTGTTTGAATGCACACACAAGATTTAATTAATTAAATAAAAATATTTAATTAATTAAATAAAAATATTTAATTAATTAAATAAAAATATTTAATTAATACACATATACATGCAAATGAGTTAGAACTAGATAATGACAAATAGATTATTCATGCAAGTAACTCAGACATTAGATTAGGATTTAACTCATCGATTTAAATAGATCTTGAGTCAAGTCAAAGTGAATACTTAGATAACTTACACAATTATCTAAATATAGAAGAATGCATTAAAATGGATTTTCACGAATTAAATGACTTATTTAATTCGAGATGCGATATTTGAAGAATAATTAAATAAACAAGATTTATTTAATTAAGTGATGAAGGGACTAAATGAATAATTAAATAAATAAAGAATTTATTTAATTATAGTTGAAATATGATAAAGAGTAAATTAAATAAGAATTTATTTAATTTAAGAATGGTTGTTTTAATTAATAACTTAATTAAACAAAAAGCGTTTATTTAATTAATCAAATAGAATAAGGAAATTGTGAATTAATTAAATAATTAAGATTATTTAATTAATAGAAGAATTAATGTTAAGGTAAATTAATTAATTAAATAGATTTATTTAATTAATAAAGAAATGAAGAACTTTAGAGAACAATTAAATAATTGACATTATTTAATCATGACCATGGAAATATGAATTATGAAGAAATTGAAGTCACAGGCTTAGACCAGATTTCGGTGTCTACACTTACGAGTCTCCCTGAAGGGTCTGGTAGATGATGAAGAATACAGACAGTCACGACTACACGAGTTGGAGATGTTAAAGGAAAGAAGACATAATTCCTTGAACCATCTACAGGAATATCAGAATTGTCTCTGTCACAGTTACAACAAGAGAGTCATGGTCATGAAGTTTGACATTGGCGATTTAGTCCTCATGCAAAATCCTAAGAATCAAACTGATAGATAAAAACTTGGCAAGTTTGAACCAAATTGGCTGGGTCTTTACGTCATCATATCCTCTTTCGGCTCTGGAGCATATCAACTGGCTACTCTAGATGGTGAGAAAATGACAAAGCCCATCAATAGTCTACATCTTCGCAAGTTCTATGGATAACATCAAAAAATTGGGCCAAAAACATTAAAAATACAAAAAAAATGAAAAATATAGAAAAAAAAAATTCACCTTGATGATAACTTGGCAAATAGGCATCTTGGTGACACCAAAAAAAAAAATGACAAAAATAGTAAAAAGAAATAATTCATCCAAAAGTGAAAACCTAGTAAACAGGTGCTTTGGATAAGTACCATGGTGAAAACCTGACAAACAGGCACCATGAGTAGTTGGTCATTGCTCTGCCATCTACTGTCACTCTATTTACCTTAGTCCATAATAAATAATCACCTTTTCGACATCACCTTGACACCCATCCCAAAAACGCTGTCATTTTCTCCCATGGTTGATAGTGATTGACATCAAGTCCTACATATCATTGATTCACTGCCCCACACACATCCTTTCTACATCTGTCTAGTTGGCTAGTCTTGGACCTGACTAGGGGAAAATTTTCATCATGTGATTGCAGTGGGTATCGAACATGGTCTCGACAATCAAAAAAGTCTTGAAAAAAATCCTAAAAATCCTAAAAAGTCTTGAAAATCATAAAAAGCCCTTAAAAAATCCTAAAAATCATAAAAAGTCTTGAAAAAATCCAAAAAAATCAAATATCTCAAAAAAAAAGCCCAAAAATAGAGTCACTTCTTGTCAAATCTGTCAAGTCAGTCAGTCTTGGTCATTCATCTGAACTACATTGTCTCTGTGCATTTTCTACATAGGCAAGGCTCACCTTAGAGCCCCCGAGACATTAGGTTAGTTCTTGTAGGTTGTCAAAATAAAAATCATGGCTCAAACTTTGGTAATCAGGACAAAGTCATTGGTCGTGTCGAACTATGAGGTGTCTGAGTTATGGTGTAGGAAAGGCCATCAATCAATGATCCCCTGAGGCCACACTAGGTCAGTCCATTAGGGTTCATGACACTGCACTGGCACACACGTCAAAATTCTTCAAGTCAAACAAGTCATCTTAAATCAAGCAAACTACTGCAAAAAACTATGGAAATTCTTCAATAAACACATCAAACACATTAGCTTGCCAACATTGGCATGTAGTCAACAACAACCAAACTTTAGTTAACAATAGTCAACCTTCTGTCAAAAATTTAGTCACACTTCAAACAATTTTTGGCAAAACAAATCAAACTCAGTCGAAATCAGTCAAACAATCAACTCTTGGTTATTCTTCAGATAAGTCCTTTTGAAGAACAACCTCTGTCTTTTATACCTTAGGATGCATTCTTCCTAGGTACCGTCATTTTTATCCAACATTTTGATTAATCCTCTTAACATTTGAGGATTGATCCTCTTGACATCAACATTATTCAAGATGTGTCCTTCCTAAACTTTGACATTCGACATTTAGACATCGTCAAACATGACACCTTTGACATTCAACACTTTGACATCGTCAAACATGACATCCTTGACATTTGACAAATTTGGCACCTTTTGGCATTCGACATCATCAAACCTGACATCTTAACATTACAACACTTGGCATTCAGACACACTTGGAAAACACTTGGCACTTGTCTTTGGCTCTTTCATCATGTTACTAGTTTCTTAACGATGTCTTGACAACAAGATTTAGAGAAGCATCGACGTATCTTGATGATTATCTTGTCTTGTCTCTTTGGCAGTCATGTTACTAGTTTCTCAGTGATGTCCTAACAACAAGATTTAGAGAATTAGTGACGTATCATGATGATTTTCTTGTCTTGTCTTTTTGGCAGTCATGTTGCTATTTCCTCGGGGATGTCTTGACAATAGGATGTAGAGGAGCAATGACATTTCATGACTTGTCTTTCATGTCTTTTTATGCTTATGGCTGGTTATGATGAGAAGACTCAGGCAATTGTGCTCTTAGTATGAGTCATGATCATCCTTGTCTGTGACTGCTTGTCTCATGTGATGGTATGACATTACACACCTTGATCTATATCATATCGTGGTGTTTGTTGTCTATTATAATAATCCACCCAATGATGATTAAGAGCAATAATTATTAAAGCCCTATAGTAATATGTTGAAGGATTTGGTCTCCGTACTAACATTCATCTCCTTCTGTCTTGTCATCACATCCTATTCATCTCACGATGATATCCTGTGACATAAAAAAACATAAGTGCATACATGATCATATAGGCATTGCATTAGGTCCATATGTACATCATCTATATCAACAAAAACCATATACATTGCATCACGTATTGCATCATACATATATAATCATGCATTAACATAATCATAAACATGGCATCCATTCAAATAAATACATTATGCATAACATCACATCATCATGGCATCACATCATAAATATCACTTCATAAAGGCATACATGACATGACATATAAATAACAACATCATCATAGGAATCATAAATGCATAATTCACATAGGCATCACATGGTAATCATATCTACATCATCATAATAATCATCACATAAACATACATCATAATGCATAAATCACATCACATCACGTAACACATATAGGTTGCATCAAAACTCCATCATATATATCACCTCAAAAACAATCTCATAGGATAGAGTCATGAGATATCCCAAAAATAAGAGTTTGCAGGCTCGATGGTCAAATATAAATGTCATAATATAACTGTCTGAAATGTCCTAATGCAAGATAATAATATGAATATGTCGATCTCTCCTCATCCCATCGAGGAGAAGATCTAGGGGATCAATGCTCTATCAAGGGAACGAATTCCATCATAGTCACTGTAACCTGTGCCTGGGAAGCTGAAGGATCTGTCACTGTGGCCTGTATCTGTGAAATTGATGGAATGACTACTAATGGCACACTAACTCATTTGACTACAAAATCCGATGAAAGATGTATAATTTTATGTATTGTTGGGTACTTGTGATATTTGATGTGTAATTTTCAATTTTTAAAATTTTATCCCCGACGTTCATCAAAATTTCGATGAACTTGGTTTTCGTCAAAATTTCAACGAATATTTTTCGTCAAAATTTTGATGAACATGCAAAATTAGAAAAAATAAAATTGTGGCCGACGTAAATAAAAATGAGTTCGCTTATTTATTGCGGCAGTGTTTTGCTATACTTGCGAATTTTCTCTACTTGCCAATTTGCTATACTTGTGACAGTTTGTGGAGAACTAAGGTTGATTTTCTTGGGAAAAATCAGAAAAAATTCAAGAAGATATCGCCAGGTTGAGGGTAGTCATTTCCTTTTTCCAGAATTCATTTGTGAAGTCAAATTTGTACTTCTAGGTTTGAAAATCATATTTTAAAGCAACATCTCATCAGATTTCATTTTTAGACTTGTGCATTTTTAGAATTTCATTTCTAGATTTTGTTGTGCAAGTTCAATATTTTGATTTTAGGAGTCTAACAGTTGGAAATCATAGTAAAATAAAAATTTAATAATTTATGGAATTAGCATTTTAAAGTGTTTTTTGGGTTCATTAACTTTAGACTATCTTCTCTTTTGCAGGGGTGGTTGCGTGCCGAATTTTTTTGGTGCAAAATATTAGAATTATTAGATTTTGTTACCTATCTATGATTAAAAGTTATTGAAGTTAGAGTTTGATATTTTTTGAAAATATAAATATTCAAGCTTGCTAAAGAGAAATCATGTCATATAATATTAGTGCAGAAAAAAATGAACAAACAATTTCTAGGATATGGGCTAGATTGAAAAGAAAGGGTGATGGGAAATGTTATTGTCCTTGGAATAATTGCAAGAGCTTAAAGATGAGAAGACTTTTAATTCTAACAGCTGAGAAACATTGTAGGAAGCATGGTCATGTTGAAGGGGGGCATGATTATCATCCATTAGTAAGTTCATTATATGTCTTTATATTGATTGAATTTGTAAATGTTTATATCATTTTAATATTTTTATATATATAAAAAATCACTTGATCATGATCATGGTTTATTTGTGTCAATCATTATTATAAAGGTGGGGCACCCTAGCACACAAGATATGGATTATCATGCCCTAGAGAATGTGGTTTTGCAAGCAGAGGAACATGGAGCTGTGAATATCGAAGATGAAGTTAATGATCCTATGGAAGAAGATGATCATGTGCTAGAAAACACAGTTGAATATGATGGTACAAATACATTGATCCATGACACATTTAGTGGCGTAGCTGATTATGATGATCGAGATGACTTTGATGATGTTCATGATTTACTTGTACTTGAGAAGGCACACGAGCTCCTTTATGAAGGATCTGAAACAACTCTTCTCTCTGTTGTATTGTTGTTGGTGAACTTGAAGGTTATGAATGGTTTATCCAACATAGAAATCTCACAGATGTTAAGGTATGCCATATATGTCATCTTTTTTCATCTATTTTAATTGTTGTTAGTTCATCACTAGTAAATAAAGGATGAAATATGTACCATTAATATTCTTTATATTAACAAATTATTTTTTTGTTGTAGATCGATAGGTGATTTTTTGTTACCACCATCTAATATTTTACCTCGCTCATACTAATATTTATCTTCCATTATGAAAGATATTGGAATGGAGTATCAAGCAATAGATGCATGTCCCAATAATCATATTATATATTATAAGCAACATGAATTTGCTACAGAATGGACGGAATGTCATATCAATAGATATCAAAAAAATCAACTAACAAAAAAGGTGCCTCATAAGGTTCTTCGTTATATTCCCATTATTCCACGTATGCAATGATTGTTTAGGTGAAAAAGCTTAGCACAATTTATGTATTACCATGCATGGAATAGAAGTGGAGATGACATTCTTTGAATTCCCGCAGATGGTTTTGCATTTAGGGACATGGAGGAAAAATTGCCACACTTTAACGAAGAACCTCGTAATCTCAGACTTTCATTGGCAGCGGAGGATGTCAATCCATTTGGAGAGATGATATTTATTTACTTTGTGTGGCCTGTTTTTGTTATCAACAATAACATTCCTCCATGGATGTCAATAAAGAGGTAGTATTTTTTTACATCAATTTTCTTTAACATAGTAGCATCTCACTTGTCTTATTTGTTGCATAGTGACTTATATTTTTTTCATTTAAGAGTCATGTACATTAATTTATATATATTGCAGTAAAATGGTTATAATAATTATGTAATGTTTATGTTCATTCAACTAGGTAAGTACCAAGTTAAAGATACAAATGTATATATTGAGCCTCTTATCGACAAGTTACTAAAGTTATGGAATGGTGTCACTATGTATGGCATCTCTAGACCAATAGGACAAAGACAATTTCAATTCCATGCAATGCTTGTATGGATAATTCATGATGCCCTAGGGCTAACACATTTTTGTGGTATATTATAATGTTCGACTACACTTTAACGATATTTAATTTTATGAAGTATATATCATGCATTTTTTTAAATAGTCTATTCATTGTATATAATTATAAAAATTGATATATTTAATCCAATTATATATGACCTTGTAGGTCTTCAAACAAAGGGAAAATTTGCATATCCAATTTTTGGTCTAAAGATGAAATTTCGTCATTCAACAAGTTTAGGAAAGCAGGTGTTTGATGAGTATAGGCACTTCCTCCACAAAAATCATAAGTATCGAGCTACTGAAAAAACATCTTTTCAATGGGAAAGAAAAGACTACATAAAAACCATGAAGAATGACACCTTGCCCATGGAAGTTGGAATATAATAGAATTAATCATTAAGGTTATACATCGGATCAAATTATTTATCTATCATATATGATATGTTTGAAATTTATATTTTTATATTGTGTTTTGTTTACTCATGTTGTAATTGACAATGATTGTCATTGTTAATTTGTTTAACTTATATGATTCATGAAGGTCATCAAGGCATTAATGGCCGACTTCCATAGGGAATGAAAAGTTATCCAAAACAATTTAGTAGGTTTCCCTACTATGAGCAGCTATAAATTGTGTATTTGTTTGATACAATGCATATCATAAAGAATATAATAGAAACGTTATGAAAAATATTGGATGGAAGGCATGAAAAAGAAAAAAATGTCAAAATTTGTATTGACATTCAGGAAGTCAATCATGCAATGAAAAATTTCATTCAATTAAATAGCGATTGAGACCAAATTAATATAAGTGCCCTTCCTTGGTTATTAATGAAGCAACAAAGAAATGCTATAAAAGAAGTCATACAAAAAATTGGATTTCCCACAAGATTCGCTACAAACATAAACAATATCATAACAAAGAAAGGTGAATTTGGGCCAGGGATGAAAATACATGATTGGAATACCTTCATTAAGGTAATTATTCTGGTATATTATATATATATATATTTGTATATTGCATGTACTTTTCAGTGTATTATGTTTACTACTTTTGGAAAAATAATGAAATGATCATTTTATAATTGTTGCAGTACATTCTACCTCTATCTCTCCTAGACAACTTCGACAAGAATGTCAAGAAAATTATATATGATCTTGGAAAATACATGAGGTAACTAGCGATATTTGTTCAATTCATTGTATAGATCTTATAATTGCCATTTTTTTTACTTGTTATGTAATATATTGTATATTTTTGTTAAATCTCATTAATATATTTGTGCCTTGAATCACTTGTAGATGGCTGCCATCTAAAGAAATCCATAAAGAAGATATAAATTATTGGAAGAGAAAAAATTCTCATCTAATGTGTGAAATGTAAAAGTGTCTACCTTCGATATTTTTCAATGCACAAGAACACTACCTCATACACCAAGTTGAAGAGATTGAATTGTGTGGGACTATACACACAAGGTCAATTTGGATGGTTGAGAGGCACTTGAAATTTTTGAAGGCTTTGGTTAGACAAAGAGCACATCTTGATGGTTCTATGGTGGAGGGATATATGGTATACCAGACTATGGTGTACATTACTGAATATCTTCCTAATTTTGCAGCAAAGATCCATGTAGATCGCATTTGGGATCCCAACTCCATTAACAAATTCGAAGGGGAGTACTTGACGGGGAAAGGTAGATTGAGGAAAGTGAGAGGTAATTATAATACATTTTTACATTTTGTTTTTATGTATATTTTACTTATTTAATTATTAATCTTCAATATACATCAATTATAAATTAAGGTCGTATACCGTGGTAATTAACTAATTAATGTAGACCTAGGAGGCTCAAATCAACCAACCTATCAACCTACCTTTAAAAGTATTCAAACAAGTTTAGAATAACCACTTTAAATAATCCAAACAACTCTCAAAGCCTGACAAACAACAAAAGTCATATTTCACACTTTGACTCCTTGAATCCTTGTAGCAGTGCAAAGCTAGTTTTTCCTAATAACTCAAAACTTTCCCAAAACACTAGAAAAAACTTTGATAGTTTTAGACACCCATTTTGGTGTTATTAAACATAATTCAAGGGAAATTACAAGTCCTTTGAACCAAATTAAAAAAATCACCCTTTCTAGGTTGTGCTGATTAGGCTGATTAGGCCTATTTTACAAAGCAACTAGTCTTTAAACTTGTCATATGGCCATGGAATCTTAGGGCAGAAATTTTTATGCCTCGAAACCTCCAAATCCACAAAATATTCCACTTGTATGGATAGATTCTTGCCAAAATTATGGGGGTTTATTGAATCTCCTACTTCCACGACCTCCCAAACCTCAAAACCAACTCAGACACAACCCATTAGGTCTACAAATGGGTAAAAATTCATAAAATCAGATCTCCCATACATATTTTTTTGAAACCTAGGCTTGAACCTCTCATTTCACATGTTTTTCTTCACAAAAATCTTGAGGACAATAGCTATACCTTATTTATTTCTCATCCTACGCCCTATTCATGCATCCTACAATTACAATAGTATCCATGGGGCCTCTTACACAAGCTACAGTAATCAACCATCAACAATCTTTACAATGATCACTTTATGCCTTTTAAAGGCCTTTACACCTCAACTACTAAACAACCACTTCTACAACTGACTTTTTAATCTTTTATGATCACATGAAACATAAAATACACTAATTTCAAGGTTGTTAACATCACTATTGAAATGTTTTAATTTTTTGAACTTTCAAATGTATTGAAACTCCTAGGACACCTCTAAGACCATGCTAGACCATGCTAGTGGCTTGATAATAGCCTTATTATTGACATGACACTAACCTTGCACCTTTTTACATGTAAATTCTTCAATTTTCCTTAGAAAGGCTACAAAACTCTTTAGTGCAAGACTCAAACTCATATCTCAAAACTTCACCTAGAACATGTCTAATGGTCTTAATTGACCTTAATCAAGACAAAAACATCCAAAAGACTCACTCTACCTATTGACCATCTGTCCGCCTTCAAATAATCACAAGTTGAGAATGAGGTATAGGTGCTCCTGCACCACTAAATATAAGTCATTTGTGAATTTAATTTTTTTTTTGATATAGTTGGTTGAGAGTGGGATGCACTACATTTTTACGTTGTAAAAAATCTTGATTGGATGATGGTATGGATTGAACGATGTCAACAATTTGGTCGCGCATTAACATGGGAAGGTGTGACTTCATTGGTTAAAGAAGCTCATCGTAATGGAGATTCCAATGTTACACCAAGGGAAATTGATTTAGCATATGGTTTAAGAGATAAACAGGTACATATAAATATATTAATCACCCATATTATTTAATTATTTTCAATTATATTGATGTATATATATGTTGAGATTTTTTTCTTTGCATACATTCGGCCAAGGATAAATATGTTTATCAATTGGAAATATTGCAATAATTTTTACATATTTGACATATTGCAGGTGAAACACCACAAGGCTATGTGGTGCAATGGTCATAAATTTTGAATCAAAATGTTGGATGACACGAAGAAAACTTGTGATTTTGGGATAATTGCAGTCTTTCAAGTGACTAATGTTTCATCTAGAAGTGACATACATCCAAAAGTCTCAAAAAATTGATACTATGGGATTTTGGATGATATACTTCAGTGTGACTTTAAGTCCTTCAAATTAGTTATGTTTGTCATCCTATGGTACATGCTACGATTGAATGAAAATGATCTCGAGAGAACTGTTATTGATCATGATAATGGATTTACCATGGTTAATACAAGGTTAATTGAGCAAGCTGGAAATGAGCCCTATGTTCTTCCAAGCCAATGTGAGTAGGTATTTTACTCAAAGGTTCCAGGTAAACCGGGTTGGTCATTTGTTGTTAGACATGATCCAAGAGGAAGGCCGGTAAAGTATAATGTGGTGGAAGAACTAGAAGATACTGAAGAAGTAGAAGATGATGTAGATGATTATCGGGATCAATAGTTAGTTGATGATGTAGATGATTATCGGGATCAATAGTTAGTTGATGATGTGCTTGACGAAGATGTCGAAGAAGAGGAACTAGAACATTATGATGTAGGAGTTAATGTTCATGAAGATGATATCCGTGTGGTTGATGACATTATTGAAACTGATATCAATGATGATGATGATGATGATATGACCAATCCTTACAATGTCGAATCTAGATCATATGATACAGACAAAGAGTTGGATGAATAAGAAGATCAACAACATTGAAATGTATGAGTTATGTGATTATATTATCTATTTGATATTAATTTCTTGATAAAATTATATTTGACTTATGTGGTTACATAATTAATTCATGATGCTTTTAATTTTTGTGCCATTACATAATTAATTCATGATGTACTTTTTAATGTTTAAATTTAATTCATGATGTTACAACTTATATTGTAGCTCTCCTAGAAATTTCCATATGATCATAATGAATAGTGTTTTGGGAAATTTCATGAAAGATGACACATTGATCGTAGTAGTGAAATAATTGCAAAGTCGTTTAGATTTTTTAGACCAATCACCCTTCGCAATGCCATTTTTAGGATCATCTTCAATTTGATTACTAGGACACATAAGGTAGGATTTTATTGGATTATCTTGGAGGAACATTGTGGCTTTGTGTAATGTGAGAAATTTTTTGATGGGGTAGTTGCTATTGCTAAGGTGGATCACTCCTTTCTGCGAAGGCCATACACTTATGATTGGGTCAAATGTTCTTTTCTTTAGAAAATTCGTATTGCATTTTTGATAGGTTATGATTTGATTAGATGGGTTATGAAGCACTTATTTCAAGTAATTTATGTCTATTTTAATTTGTAATTTATTAAATTCAAACACATCCAAAATTATGTCCCTTGCTTTAATTGATTATTACATTATTTAATTATTAACTCAAATGACACCTCCAATTTAACTATATATATCTAATTGAATTTATCTAAAGTGTTTAACATTTTTAGATCAAATTTAGTAATTAACTCAAACAACTTTTCCAATTTAACTAACATCTTTTAAGATATTGAACAAATATGATTTATGAAAGAAGTATATTGGAATGAAATTAAATATGATTTGTATTCCAATGTAAAAAATACAAAGAATGGAAACAATTCTTTCAACACATAAACTATTATGTAGTAGTCAATTAAAATGAAAAAGCTTACTCTATATTAGTTAGGATACACAACTAAGAAAATGATCTAAATAGTCTAATAATTTGGCCATTAGCATATAGAAATTTCTATAGAGTTGTACATCTCTTCCATTTCAAAAACACAAAACAATATTAGGAAGATAATCAAACATCTTTCATTTCTATAGTGACTTATTTATCCTAGAGTAACTAAGTATATATTATACAAAGAAAACCAACAAACCCACAACTACCCCTATTTTGAAGGAGTTTAGTTTCCTCCCCTTCCTGATCTCCCTAATATTGTCTAATTATTTTAAAGAGACCAAGGGTCATAACACAAATTTATTCAACCCACTAAATAGCTTGGTTAATGAAACTTGGAAAAAGAAACAAAACAATTGCTACATTTTGCATTTCATGTGGAATGAAGAGTGGTGAGAATAATATACTTATAGTTTAATAAAACACTATTTTTCAGAAGGCTTGACATTAGAGAGATAGAGAAGAGGGGGAGAGAGGGAGAGATAGGCTAAAGAGGAAGAGAGAGAGATAGAGATATATGGGAAGAGAAAGAGAGATGGAGATATATGGGAAGAGAAAGGAAGAGAGGTGGAGATAGAGAGATGATGGATAGGGGGGATAGGGAGGGAGAGATGGTGAGAGATAGAGAGGGGGAGATAGAGAGGGGGAGGGAGAGAAAGCGATATAGATAGGTAGAGGTGGATAGATAGAGAAGAGAGGGAGAGAGAGAGAGATAGGTTGAAGAGGAAGAGAGAGAAGAGATGGAGATAGATAGGTAGAAAAGGGAGATAAAGAAGATGGGGAGAGGGGGAGCGATATGTAGAAAGGGAGAGAGAGAAGAAGATAGGGGAGAGAGGGAGAGATAGCTCAATATATATAGAGGGATAGGGAGAGACATAGAAAGGGGGTGATATAGAGAGATAGAGATATATAGGAAGAGAAAGAGAGAGAGATAGAGATATATGGGAAGAGAAAGAGAGATGGAGATATATGGGAAGAGAAAGGAAGAGATGTGGAGATAGAGAGTCAATGGGAGAAGAGGGGGAGAGAGGGAGTGGTGTAATACAATTCCAAGGGTTGCTTGTACTGCCTTCTAGGAGACTTTCCACTGTCTCTTGCCTGGAACCTGCTACCAAGGGTTCCTTTTTGAGCTTAAAAGACTACTCTAGTCCACTCCAACTCTTCTCAGAGAGCTTTCAACCTCGTACTTTACCCTTGAAGATTCAACACCTTTTGTAATCAATGGCTCTCCTTGGACTTAGAAGGATCTAAGTGCCAAATTCTTCATCTGATTTGAACTTCTTGCAGGGGAGCTAGAGATACTGGTTTCTTGTATTTCACCTCCAAATGGATGCATCTTGCATGGTGTTTAAACCTCAAATCACCCGATTTCATGGAATTTCCTAGGTGAGGCCTAAACCCTACTAGCCTTTACCAGTCGGTTTTTGGCTATTTTCTCTTAAACTTAGCAAACACCCTATCCAAAAAAATACACTTTCAGACACCCTTTTCAGGGTTTTAAATCTTGCAATAGTTTTCTGGCCTCCTTCTGTTCCGTACAGTGCCTTCCAATGATCTTGGAGAGGAGGCCTAATTATCCTATTAACTAGGGTTTCACTAGTTTTTGCTTCCAATCTACCTCCAAATGATTATTGGATGCTTCAAATCTATTGGCATGTGATTACCTTATCTAGCCCACCTAGTATCGTACGGATTCCGTACAGCTAACTATTCCCCTACTTAAATTCTTCAATCTTTACTCCCAAATCCCTAACCGGGCAGTCCTATCTCGCCTAGGGTTTGGGTTTACAATCTTTTGCTTGGCCCTTTAACATTCCTACCCATAATTATTTACAAACACATGGCTCCCCTTCCATACCCTGCTAATCTCAGGAAAAACCCGATGACAGAGTTTATAGGGGAGCCATTTTAAAAGTCACTGCTCAAACCTACAATGGAAACCCTCTAAATTCTAGTCTATGAACACAAATCTCTAATTCTACCCTTTGGAATCTGAATGAACAATGAAAGATGAAAGAAATCTATTCTAATGACATGTACATTGTGCTAAATCTGAGTATTCACACCGATGTCAACTCTATTGCAAAACACACAGGGATTTATGAAAGACACTATACAACACTAAACTATGAACTTGAAACAGTACATCCACACTAAACAATTTGAATAACAGATGAAACTTGCTCTGCACTATCTAATAAACATCAATACAGTGTTATATCATCATGCAGAGTGCCATCAAGTTCACTGTTTCTCAAGAATGCACGGGCAGATACAAAAAATGCAGATTGATCTTCTTTCATTCACACCAAAAACTTGATTACATAATACAACTACCTCCTTTCTGCGAGCCATCCTTCTATTTGGGATGCCCTTTCCAAGTTTCAAGGGAGATTGGTCACTCCATATCCCTTATTTCAAGGGATTCCACTCCATTCTAGCTGCATGCAACTTAACAAGACGTTACCATGTAGTTTTACAACTTTGCCACTTCCATTATGCCATGATTGTGTCATGATCCTCAAACATAGGACCTCTAACACCTTGATCTCGAGTAATCAACATCTCCCTTAACCGTTCCTTGCATCTTTTAACAAATTAGATGTGGTTATGACACACTTAATGCATTGTATTCTAACCTAGACTATCCAAAGCTTAATAAAGCAAAATTTAACCCTAATGATAGCCTAATGAAGATTTTAGTCCTAAAGACTAACTCTTCACACACCAATGCAAGACCTTTTAAGGTCCAAATCAAACTCACAACAAAATCCCTGACTTGGCTAAGGTTAGTACAAGCCAAAATTATGCAAACCAAAATGGAGGTCAGCCTAGGTGCTCCTGCACCAGGGAGAGATAGGTTGAAGAGGAAGAGAGAGAATATATGAAGATAAATAGGTAGAAAAGGGAGAGAAAGAAGAGGAGGAGAGGGAGAGTGATATGTAGAAAGGGAGAGAGAGAAGATAGGGGAGAGAGGGAGAGATAGCTCAATAGAGAGATAGAGGGGGATGGTGAAAGAGATAGAGAGATCATGATAGAGGTAGAGAAAGATATGGATATAAAGAGATAGAGGAGTGAGAGGGATATAAAAAGAGAAATAGAGATAGAGATATAGAGGAGAGATGGAGGGAGAGATGGACTGAATGAGAGAGAAAGGGGGGAGAGGGAGAGATAGCTCAATAGATAGAGGGGGGAAGAGGGAGTGACATAGATAGTGGGAGATATAGAGAGATAGAGAGCAAGGAGAGATATATCAATCATCCCTATATCTCTATCTATTCATCCTTATTCTTTATCTCTACCTCTCTATCTCTTTGTCTCCCTTTCTATTTGTATGTTTTCATTATCTCCTCTCTCTATATTTTCTTCCCTCTATTTATCTTTGTCTCCTTAAGTGTGCAATGGGTACATTGAAGAGGTCTTAAAGGAGAATTATCATATCTTTAATCAAATGGAATTCTACCTTGAGCATAACTCCCTAAGGACACATGCCATCCTTGGATTGTTGACATGAAACAACCAATCAAAATTTAGTTTCTCTTTTCCCTCTCTCTTTTCCTTTGTATCTCTTATATTTCTCTCTCTCATGCTCTCTCTCTCTCTCCCTATCTATCTAAGTTCATCTCTTTCTCTCATTGTCTATCTTTTTAGTTTCTATCTCTCTTTGTATTAGCTAATAGGCTACATATATTGTGAGATTTGAGCTTGAAACAAATCTCATGTCTGGAAACCACTAGTATTGTGACATTGGAAAACAAGTTTCAACTGCCATTTAATGGTAAACCAGTTGTAGTGTAATGGTAAAATTTGCTAAAATATTAGGTAAAAGCCTATATATACTATTATATAATAATAAATATAATTATATTATTTATAATTTAATCTAATATTATTATTATATTAAATATATATTATATTAATTATATTTTGTATTATATAAAAAATATACTTATTATTAATTATTAATTATAATAATTTTATAGGTATTTAATAATTTTGTTAAAGAATATAATATATAATTATAATAAGTTGAATAATTATATAATTTATTATGTAAAATATAGCTAATATATATTAACTATATTGTAGAATATTAAAACCTAGCTAAATGGCGCCATAATTTTCAATTTAATTAACATACTCTAAAAACCTAGCTCGTCAAATTAGAGAAGTGAAAGGTCAATACCAATGCCGAGGAATAGTTTGGAGGAGTGAAAAAAAGGTGAATACCAGCGCCGAGGAAGAGTTTTTTAGGAGTGAAAACATGGTCAATACCAGTGACGAGGACGAGGTTGAGGGCACTCAGGGAAAATCCACAACCAAGGGACAATGAGTACTATAAATTTGGCACCCCCATTCTCTTTAACCTGCATTTTTCATGCCTAGTTTGTAAAGATCTTCTTGTACATTGGCACCCCCATTATGGCTATGCAATTTCTTACTCTTTGTGCATGATCTCTAGATTTCAATTTAGATGCAATCTTTACGCATGCATAATAGGGATATAGTCATATAGGTAAAAAAATTGGCTTTCTTGATAGTAGATACATTCTAGACAATTCAATCCTTGCATCAGAGATTATTGAATGGGCCCAACAAATTACTCATGATGCCCTTACTATTAAGTTAAAACTTTAACAAGGCATATGATTGCATCAAATGTTCTTTCATGACCTTTGAATGAAGAAACTTCATTCAAAAATAATGCCATGTCAAGACTTTCAAATGAAGGTATTTTTTATTTTAAATATTTCATGTCCAAAATGCATTATAAAAGGAACCTTTGCATGAAGGACCTTCAAATGAAGACCTTAATTCAAAGGTCCTTCATTAGAAGATCCTTCATATGAAGGTTCCTTTAATGCCATCCCATTATAGCTCTTAGAGTTATTAGAGATATTTTTGTTTCAAAGTAGAGATTGGACCATCAAATAGTGTCACCATGACTCTACCAAGATATCCATCAAATTGAAAAACCTTGACTTAACAACCACAAATTCACAAGAAAATTGCACCTGTCAGCCTTAGGGAATCACTTCAATGTCAAGTTTCTTGCTTTAATAGACCCCTAAATGAAATGAACCTCTATCATACAATGTTGCACACCAATCCACCGAGTTACAGTTCCAAGATAGTGGGTGGATTGGTGGATGCATTTCTATTTAGCCCTCAAACCCTTACACAGAAAAAATAGGGCAGTCCCTGTATTTGATTGTTTTCTCCCACAAAACAGTGATTTAGCACTTCAAAACAAACAAAAATGAAAGGGAACACATATAATTATCTACACCAAAGATCTCAAACCATTTCAAGCTTGTACGGATCCATAAAACACAAAAGAACTTCAGAAAAATAGTAAAAACATAGAAAATTGCTTCAAGAACGTGGTATTTGATATGAAATTTTGGTATCAACTCCTCCAACAACCTTTTCTTAGGCCTTGGAAGGATTTTTAAATAATATTAGACCCAAACTACCTTCAACCATGATGTAGAGTGAGCAGAGGAAGCTTCTTTAGATGATCAACTAGATGACCAAACCACCAACTTAGCACAACTCTCTCAAATACTCTTTAAGTGGACCTTTCCAATCCACTATTCCTTCAAGGAAAAGACCCCCCCAACTAGGGTTCTTTTACTCAAACAATCAAGAGGGCTTGTATCCACTTGGATCATGTCAAATAGGACTAAACCAAACCATGACACTCAAGTTTTCACTTAGGAAACTCCATTTTCTCATCGCTCTAACCACTAGGCCTCTTTACCACTAAAAGGCTTATAGCCCTGCCTGGTAGGACAGTCAAAATAAAATCCACATATAAAATTATATCAGGCCCAAACAAATGAACTTAGAAAATTAATATATGCCCCTATAAAGTCTCAAAACCTTCTTTCTTGACAGTGGATAGTAAAAGAGAAATGGACCAAAACAATGCTGCTCTAAGAGGCCTAATTGGCAAGCTACAACATGACAGTTGACTATCTAGGCTCTCCCCTTCACCCCAAAGCCTTGAAAAATGTTCTTATAGGCTAGTTACACCCATGTATATCACTCCTAAGTTCCTTCATAGTTAAAATCAGCCTAAACAAGCAAAACTCAACTTTTTGCTTCACAATCTAGGCCTGTCACATGAGGATGCCATGCCTAGAACATTGCAAAAATTCCTCCACAAAACATGCCATTCTCTACAACCTTGAAAATATGAAAATATACACAAATATCTTCCATACCACCAAGAATTAACATTATTACAATATGGATATTGAAGAAAGAGCCATTCTTCAATCAAAACCCTAGTTTTGAGGGTTTTTAGACTAGTTCTTGCTAAAATGGTGATATATTCTTTTATACTCAATGAAAACTTGTCAAATCACCTCCAAAATAAATCCAAGTCTTCCCTCTATCCAACCATAATAGGATTTTACTTGTACAGTACGTACATAGGCTGTACCATGCAGTAGAACAAGAAATTTACACATAGATTTTCTAGAAAACAACAAGCTTTTGCATTAGAACTTCAAAATGATTCATCAACCCACATGCCTCAACCAAGAGAGGATTATTTATATCTTCAACCAACCTTCTTGATGTCCCACAACTGAAATTTTAATTGGTTGTATGTTGGGAACTAACAAAACATCATTTAGACACCTAATTGCCTAGTTACAACAAGTTAATACAACTTCCACAAGCCCAAATACAAAGAGCCTTCAAGAGGTGTCAAAAGGAAAAAAAACCATTTCAAAACACCAAGGAAAATCCCCTGAAGCACCTGGTTGCATCATGGAATTTTTATTCTTTAATTTTTGAAGGTGTACCAAGCTTACAAAGTGAGGATGGAGACATTGTGATTACATTGAAACTTATCTCCAAGAATCAAAACCTACTACAAGCCTTTGAAGATGGTCCTTAGGACCTTATTAAAACTTAGAAAAATTGAAATAAAAAAAAAGGCCTCAAAGAGGCATGGAGACCCAAGGTGCCCCTGCACCAAACCAACATCCATAACTAACTTAAAAACACTTAACAACCCATTATTTTGCAAAATTGCAATTTTGACAACTTTTAATGCCAACAATTGCAATGGGATGGGAATACAATATGATAGAAGTGGGATAAGAAATGCATCATTTGAAGCATCAAACCAATATGCAAAGATGAAAGAAAGTGCTAACCCCTTAAATTGAAAAAGTTTCTTTTAACTTTAGTTTGTTGGGTAGCCAATTCTTTTAAGTTATCAAATCCTACCATCATACATAATCAAAATGTTGTTTTTTCAAATGACTATGAGCACTAACTTTCACTATTTGAAGATGTTGAAACCTTGTCATAGAGAACTAGAACATTGATGCAACCAGTCATCCTACCTTAAAACATACCGAAAGTCTCCTAGCAATTAGACATAGGAAGATTTAAGATGAATTAAACAATTTTTATTGCCAAAGCATAAACTCATGATGACTCAACTAGTCCTAGTACACACTCCCTCCCCATTAACCACTTAGACATATGGAGTTTATCAGTCGACAACTGAACCACCTCACATGTGCACCTGAATTATGTCTATTAGTGTTCTAATTTGTCTTTTTCAAGACAACTTAAACCAAAATATTATGTATGGTGAAACCATTCTTTTGCACAATACATTTGAGGCCTTGGTTATGTAAATGGTGGACCATAGTCACATTTAACACTTGTTAAAAAGCTTAAAGTCATTAATTACAAGGGACAGTCTCCTTCATACATTGATTTGATTTGTGATGGACACATTTGGATGGTAGTAACAATAACTTGCAATCTATCAAGACTTGATTACCTTATAATCAATCAAATTCTAGCGATGAAATGATAGATTAATCATAATGTCACCTTGGGATCACATCACCATGAAAGAACTTCATCCAACATCCTTATGAGTGCAGGTACCACCAAATAGGTATTTGTCAGATCTTCCTTCCTTGAGTGATGGAAATTCAGGAAGAGAAGAGGAAAGCAAGACATGTAGTAGGTCTAAAAGAGGGAGATCAACTAGAGGTCAAAAGATTAGAAGAAAATTCCGTAAACACATGGAATTTTTTCTTGCTAAAGGGGGGTCATGCTCTTATGATGATGAGAGCATAGGTGATATCGAGGTTCCTTTGAGGTACAAACATCTATGGAAACAATGGGTACCCAAGGAACTTCCTCCAATAAACATTGATTTTTGTGTCAATGAGAGGATATATCGCATAGCACCATCATCATTACATGGTTTGGGCCTATTTTGCAAGGATGACATAAAGGTCTATTACAACAAAGTTACTGAATTGATGGAGTATGTCGAACCCTATTATAGTTACAAATATTGGATGTAGATAGTTCGATATACACAAAGTATGGGTAGGTATGCACTGTTAGAAAATTATATACAACTAAAAGATAAGGATCAAAATAAAGGAGTGGCTATGTACATTGACAGAAGGCCAAAAGCATCAGGGAATATTGCAGGGTTTATAAATAGTACACGACTTGGGTCAACAAATAAGCAACCCAATTGCATATTTGAGGTGCACAAGGGAAACCATGTATTAGTATGTGTGATAAAATCAATAAATGCAGGGGAAGAGTTGCTAATCGATTACAATTTGAATCATTTAGATACAAACATAGTTACTATGGGGGTGGTATGTACTATATGCCATTTTACCCAACCTCCAATTAATGACTCCAATATACCATTTTATTTTTATATTTTTTTTCGTAAGTCTATTGGTTTCATTTCGGTAATGTTTTTTTATATTTAGTTTTTGTCACAGTGGGACATTGATCGTATGGGGAAGGATCTGACCTAGACCACAGATCACGATGCATCTTCGGGCACTTCTACCCGATAGGTTTACCTCATTATAATTGTACAAATTAGATACAAGCAAAATGTTTTATTATTATGTTTTTTTCATAAGTTTATTGGGTTAATTTTGATAATGTTTTTAATATTCTTTTTGTAGTCAACTGATTGAGAAAAGGCACTAGTAGTAGAGGAGAGCATCCATAGGGTTGAGGTGCAGTCACTGTTATTGGATGATGACATCACATATTCAACAAACCCTCTCGATATGATAAGGAAAACACAAAAAAAATGCAATGAAGAAATCCTTCAATTGTTATTCATAGTGCCTCAAACAGATGAGATAAGAGAGAGGGTTAAAATATTGACTGAGAGAGTACAAAACTTGCAAGTAAGCTATCACAAGGTATTTAATTATAATGTAAGTTCATTCATGGTTTTATGTTTTGTACTCTTTTATGTCATGAACTAAAATATGTGATGTTTTTACCAAATTTTTTGCATCCTCATGATGCTACTGGCCATGATCAGGGTACTATAGGTGTTTCCCGTAGAGTAGGGGTTGGTACAAGTTTCCTTCCTGATCTTCCTACACATACATCACATCATCCAACCTGGTGCAGGAGCACCTAGGAAACATTAGATAACATTGGGAAAATTTGGAAGCCTAGCATGAAATTTTGAGATTGTCATACTTTAAGGTCATGTTGACCATTTAATTTTGAATTAGAGTGTTTCTTAGTTGTTTAGGAGTGATTAGGAGGGAGTTTGTAACTCATGTTTCATTTTTGTTTAGGAGTTAGCAAAATTGGCAAAGGTGGCAAAATGGGAGATTTTGCACCTTTTGCCACTTGATTATGTAAATGTCCGACCCTTCGGATTGGTAACTACCTTGGAGAGGAGTTATAAGGTGTTGCTCAAACTGAGAGAAAGGTTGGTTGGTTGGAAAAATTTACATCATTTTGGAGTTTGTAGATTACATGGAAAAGTAATGAAATTCTTGCAATTTTTTGGTTTTTAGTTCTTATTACTGTGTTAATGGAGGGTTCCAGGCATTGAACAGTGTGTGGCACATGTGGTATTCATTTTACAAGCTTTGTGTGGTCATTAGTGGTGTTGTTTCATCGTTTCTTAGCTTTATTCTTAGTAGGTTTTGCTTCTTTTCATTGCTGATCAGTCTAGTAGGCTATTAATCATGGAGTCTTAGTCCTCTGTCTTCCACTATACCTGGTGTATAGCCTATGGGGAATGAGGCTAAGCTCCATGCCTATATATATAATAGGTTTAGGAGTTTGTAGGAGGCAAGGTTTCATGGAAAAGGTCTTCTCCTAGGCGAGCTTGACTGTGCCCGGCTAGGAAAGACAGTGAAAACATACACTAACGCAGCAAGGGTGACCATTCCTTGGCAACCCAAGTTGTGTGGTGGTTGTAGGAGGCCTTATAAAGGCTTGGCAGGAAGCAAGAGATCTCACCAATCCATTTGGTGGTTGAAATAAGCAAACAATTCACTGTGAGGTCAAGAAATGGCCTAAAAAGCCCTAATTCCTACAAAAAGAGGGTTACGCCTGTGTACAGCCTGTGAAGGCCTATAACCTCAAAAATATTGGAGAGGTAGGAAAATGAACTAGGGTCCCTTTTGGAAGATTGTGATGTTCTATAGAAGGATTATAGTTTAAGCCCACTTTCTTGGGTTAGGAGGCCTAATTGGGGCTCAAGGGCTAGTAGCCCTTCTTAAACCCTAGAATAGGGTTTGGTAAGAGCGATGGAGAATTGGAGATTGGTGAATGATCAGGAACCCTAGAGGGATGGTTTTGAGGCCTTGGAAGTCATCACACACCCCTACATCAAGTTAGTGAAGCATTTGAGGGATAGCTAGACTTTAGGAAGATTAAGGGCTAAGGAGAGAATGAGAGAAAGAGCACCAAGATTGGCTTGGTTAGGAGAATGGAGATGATAGTAGGGTTGGCTAGGAGAACTAGGGGTGCTTAATAAGCATTAGGACCTATAGGTTAAGAAGGTGGAGAGTGACACCAAAAGGGTTTGCCAAGGTGAGACCCAGAGCATGGGACAGTGAGTGTCTCATCCAACCCTACCCTATCAGATTGGTATTAGAGAAAGTTAAAGATTTGGGATAAAATAATATATGTCAGAGATTGAGTCAAGTGATTCTACCATCATGGTGACTAATGCACAATTGGCCAAGATGGTTGAAGAGTAGGAGGAAGACAATAGGCTATTGAGGATAAGAATAGCCCAGCTTGAGCAAGCAGTGAGGAGCATGCAATTTGAAGGAAGGGGACCAAAGGAAGAAGAGGTTGCAAAGGAAGACAAGACCCTTGAACCTAACCCTATTTTGAAAGAGGAACCTTTCTTGAAGGCATTGAAGGCTTTGAGTGGAAAAGCACTTGAAGGCATACCACTATTTAGTGGAAAGATGGAAGCTGATCTAGTCATGGATTGGATAGAAGGTGTGGAAAACCATTTTGAGTGTGATGGAGTCACTGAAGCACATAAGGTAAAGGTGGCCAAATCAAGACTAAGAGGTTCTACTTTGACATGGTGGAAATTCATTCAAACAGAGAGGGAAAAGGAAGGCAAGAAACCTATAACTACTTGGAAGGGTATGGTTGCCAAAGTGAGGGAAGCATACATGCCAGATGACTATGAGATTCAGTTACACAAGAAGAGACGAAGCCTAAGGAAGAAAGACCAAGATGTGAATACCTACACAGAGGAGTTTCAAAAACTTTGCATGAGGTCTAATGTGACAGAGGATGAGAGTCTCAAGGTGGCAAGATAGCTTAACGGTTTGAAGTGGAACATTCAAGAGGAGATGGCTCTTCTAAGTCCCAAGACAGTGCACCAATGCTATCAGTTGGCTATAAAGATTGAGGAAAGAAGCAAGAGGAAGCAAGATCAGGCTTCTAAGGGTAGAGGCAAAGGCAGAGATCAAAGAGATCAAAGAGGACAGCGAGGTGGCTACCAAGGTAGAGGCAATGACCAAAGGAACCAAGGAGAGTTTAAATCCACAGATCATGGCAATGAAACACCTTCTAGAGGAGGGTATAATAGAGGTAGAGGGCCTCAAGGAGGTTCAAATAGAGGAAGAGGAGTAGGCAGGAGCAATTCATACTTTGCAAACATGAAATGCAACCATTGTGGTCAAGTAAGTCTTCCTGCTTATAGGTTCCCGGAGAAAGCATCTTCATTAAGCAGTGAGAAGAGAGTGGCTTATGAACAAGAGGACACCATGAGTCCTAAGTCATCTGAGGTCAGTCATATTGAATCTGAGGTAGGAGAGAATCTGATGTTCAGTAGAGTTTTGATCAGACAACTGGTCAAGGAAGAACCAAAATAGAGGAGAGCTCTATTTAGAGTAAGATGCAAGATACTTGGTAAAGTATGCAAGGTCATAGTGGATTCAGGTTCAACAAAAAATATTATCTCAGAGGAGGAAGTAATGAAACTGAAATTGGAGAAGGGACCCCATACTAACCCCTACAAGGTCACATGGCTAAACAAAGGGCAAATTGTTTTAGTGAATGAGCAAGTAACGGTGGAGTTTTCCATTGGAGGGTACAAGTACAAGTTATTTTGTGATGTGATACCCATGGATGCATGCCATCTACTATTGGGTAGACCATGGCAATATGACAGAGGTGCCATATATGATGGGAAAGAGAACACCATCTCATTCAAGAAGGATGGAAAGACATTCAAGTTGCAGTCGCTGTCAGAAGAAGAAGAGGGATAGTCAAAGACACCAAACATCATGTTGAGTAGTGGAAAGGAGTTCCTTAACAACCTACATCAAGGTGGTGAAGGATATGTGGTTGTGTTACAACCTAAAGAAGAAGACAAGGCTGAAAAGATAGTCATACCCGGAGCAGTCCTAAAGTTGTTGGATCAGTTCAAGGACATTGTAAGTGATGGTACACCTACAACTCTACCACCAAAGAGAGCCATAAGTCATCACAATGACTTCATACCTGGAGCCTCATTGCCTAACAAAGCAACATACAAACTTACACCATATCAGAATCTAGAGGTAGCTAGGCAAGTGCAAGAGTTATTGGATCAAGGATTGATTCAAAAGAGCATCAACCCATGTGCAGTACCAGTGGTCTTAGCAACAAAGAAAGGTGGTAAGTGGAGACTTTGCACTGATTCTAGAGCAATAAATAGAATCAAAATCAGATATAGATTCCCTATCCCTAGGATTGAAGACTTGATGGATTGTCTTGGAGGATCTCAGTACTTCACCAAGTTGGATCTCAAGAGTGGATACCACCAGATCAGAATTAAGGATGGAGATGAGTGGAAGACAACTTTTAAGACAAATGATGGGTTGTATGATTGGAGAGTTATGCCATTTGGCCTCTATAATTCCCCTAGCACATTCATGAGGCTCATGAATGAAGTGCTTAAAGACTTTACAGGGATATTTTTGGTAGTATATCTTGATGACATCCTCATATTCAGCAAGACAAAAAAAGAGAATTTGAAACATGTGGAGTTGGTTCTTAGAAGGTTGCAAGAGGAGAAGTTGGCAATCAATCTAGAGAAGTGTGAGTTATTTAAGAAAGAGCTTGTCTATTTGGGTTTTGTAGTGTCCAAAGGATCATTGAAGATGGATCCAAGCAAGGTGGAAGCCATCCTAAACTAGCCTACTCCAACCACAAGGACAGATGTAAGAAGTTTTCATGGATTGGCTCAATTTTATAGAAAATTCATAAGGAACTTTAGTGGCATATGTGCACTAGTCCTAGACACAATCAAAGGAGGTTTAAAAACTAAGTTTAAGTGGACTCAAGAGGCTGAGAAAGGGTTTGAGAAATTGAAACAAGAAGTGGCAACTCAACCTATTCTCTTATTACCTAGTTTTGACAAGTTGTTCACTGTTGAATGTGATGCAAGTGGAGTGGCAGTAGGAGGAGTGCTAAGTCAAGAGGGCAGACCTATATCCTTCTTTAGTGAGAAGCTCAATGAATCAAAGAAGAAATATTCAACCTATGACTTGGAACTTTATGCTTTGGTTCAGTCACTTAAGAAATGGAGGCATTACCTTCTACCTAAGGAGTTTGTAGTCTTTACTGACAATCAGGCACTTAGTTTTATCAACACTCAAGAGAAGTTGAGTAATAGGCATTTGAAATGGATGGAATACATCCAAGCTTTTACCTTCACCATCAAGCACAAGAAGGGAAAGCTAAACAAAGTAGCAGATGCATTGAGCAGGAGGTTGTTGACAGTGCAGGAGATACAAGTGAAGAGCATAGGGATTGACAGTTTTAAAGATCTCTATGGGGAAGATGAAGACTTTTCAGAGGTCTATAAGGTATGTTCTAACTTTGAGAACCATTTCCATAGCCAATACTCAGAGTATACTTTGCAAAGTGGGTTATTGTTTAAAGGAAATCAGTTATGTGTTCCAAGAGGGTCAATGAGGGAAAATCTCATTCAGGAAAAGCATAATGGAAGTCTTAGTGGACATTTTGGCATCAACAAGACTTTAGAACTAGTGCAAAGATTCTATTACTGGCCTAAGTTGGAAAAATATGTTAGAAAGTATGCGGAACAATGTGTTGTGTGTATGAAAGCTAAGGGAGGAGCTAGTAATGCTGGTCTATATCAACCCCTACCCATTCCTAACAGACCATGGGAGTGTGTGAGCATGGATTTTGTGGTAGGCCTTCCTAAGACCAAGACTAGTTTTGACAGTGTTTATGTAGTGGTAGACAGATTTAGTAAAATGAGTCATTTTATTCCTCGCAAAACTACTCATGATGCTAGCTACATAGCTCATCTTTTCTTCAAGGAAGTTGTAAGGATCCATGGATTGCCTTTGAGCATTGTTTCAGACAGGGATGTGAAGTTCATGAGTCACTTTTGGAAGACTCTATGGAGTAGATTGGGTACCAACCTGTCTTTTGGATCAGCTTACCATCCTTAGACTGATGGTCAAACAAAGGTGGTTAACAGGGTGCTAGGTAATCTTCTAAGGTGCCTAACTAAGGAGTATGAATAGACATGGGATATGGTTATCTCCCAAGCTGAGTATGCTTACAATGATAGTGTGAACCAGACCACAGGGAAGAGTCCTTTTGAAATTGTGTATGGGATGCACCCAAGAGGCATATGTGAGCTCAGAGATCTTGGAGCTATGGAACAAAGAAGTGGACATGCAGAGGACTTCAGTCAAACCATGAAAGAGATTCAAGATCAGGTAAAGAGGACACTCACTGAGGATACACAAAAGTTGAAGGAGAAAGCAGATATGTCAAGAAAAGATGTGCAATTTGTAGTAGGGGACTATGTCATGGTCCACCTTAACAATTCAAGGTTGCAGAAGGGAATTTCAACCAAGTTGCAGATGAAGAGAGCGGGTCCATGCAAGGTATTGGCCAAATATGGCAATAATGCATACAAGGTGGAGTTACCTACCGATCTAGGAATCTCTCCAATGTTCAATGTAGTTGATTTGATCAAGTATAAGGGGACAGTCAATGATGTGGATCAGAATAGTAAGGAGGTCTTCAAGGACATCAGCAATGTATCCTTACCTAATCAAGAAAAGCCTCAAGCAGAGAAGATTTTGGAGTCAAGAGTGAAGAAGGCTACAAGACATAAGGTGTACATGGAGCACCTTATCAAGTGGAAGAACAAGCATGAATCAGAAGCCACATAGATACAAGAAGATCAGTTCAAGAAGTTTGGTATTGATCTGTCATTGGTCTCTCCTTCCATTCCTTAGTGTTTGGGTAGAGAGGGGGAGAATGGTGCAGGAGCACCTAGGAAACATTAGATAGCATTAGGAAAATTTGGAAGCCTAGCATGAAATTTTGAGATTGTCATACTTTAAGGTCATGTTGACCATTTAATTTTGAATTAGAGTGTTTCTTAGTTGTTTAGGAGTGATCAGGAGGGAGTTTTTAACTCATGTTTCATTGTTGTTTAGGAGTTAGCAAAATTGGCAAAGGTGGCAAAATGGGACATTTTGCACCTTTTTCCACTTGATTATGTAAATGTCTGACCCTTGGGATTGGTAACTACCTTGGAGAGGAGTTATAAGGTGTTGCTCAAACTGAGAGCAAGGTTGGTTGGTTGGAAAACTTTACATCATTTTGGAGTTTGTAGATTACATGGAAAAGTAATGAAATTCTTGCAATTTTCTAGTTTTTAGTTCTTATTACTATGTTAATGGAGGGTTCCAGGCATTGAACAATGTGTGGCACATGTGGTATTCATTTTACAAGCTTTGTATGGTCATTAGTGGTGTTGTTTCATCATTTCTTAGCTTTATTCTTTGTAGGTTTTGCTTCTTTTCATTGTTGATCAGTCTAGTAGGCTATTAATCATGGAGTCTTAGTCCTCTATCTTCCACTATACCCAGTGTATAGTCTATGGGGAATGAGGCTAAGCTCCATGCCTATATATAATAGGTTTAGGAGTTTGTAGGAGGCAAGGTTTCATGGAAAAGGTCTTCTCCTAGGTGAGCTTGACTGTGCCCAGCTAGGAAAGACAGTGAAAAAATACACTAACGCAGCAGGGGTGACCATTCCCTGGCAACCCAAGTTGTGTGGTGGTTGTAGGAGGCCTTATAAAGGCTTGGCAGGAAGTAAGAGATCTCACCAATCCGTTTGGTGGTTGAAATAAGCAAACATTTCACTGTGAGGTCAAGAAATGGCCTAAAAAGCCCTAATTCCTACAAAAAGAGGGTTACGCCTGTGTACGGCCTATGAAGGCCTATAACCTCAAAAATATTGGAGAGGTAGGAAAATGAACTAGGGTCCCTTTGGGAAGATTGTGATGTTTTGTAGAAGGATTGGAGTTTAAGCCCACTTTCTTGGGTTAGGAGGCCTAATTGGGGCTCAAGGGCTAGTAGACCTTCTTAAACCCTAGAATAGGGTTTGGTGAGAGCGATGGAGAATTGAAGATTGGTGAATGATCAGGAACCCTAGAGGGATGGTTTTGAGGCCTTGGAAGTCATCACACACCCTTGCATCAAGTTAGTGAAGCATTTGATGGATAGTTAGTCTTTAGGAAGATTAAGGGCTAAGGAGAGAATGAGAGAAAGAGCACCAAGATTGGCTTGGTTAGGAGAATGGAGATGATAGTAGGGTTGGCCAAGAGAACTAGGGGTGCTTAACAATCATTAGGGCCTATAGGTTAAGAAGGTGGAGAGTGACACCAAAAGGGTTTGCCAAGGTGAGACCCAGAGCATGGGACAGTGAGTGTCTCATCCAACCCTACCCTATCACAGCCCCATCATCCACGCCTGTATTGTCGACTAAAATGTTAGAAACACATAGCATCCAAGCATCAAGTAGTACTGGTGATGTTTTATCAAAATTTCCTGGATCTTCCCATATTACTAGTATGGGAACATTGCCGGTCACATTTGTGGTGATCGAGGATTTTGTTCCCATAAAGATAGAGAAGGTACTAGACACTTTAAAATGTTATAATTATTATTATATATAATCCAATTGAAATTTACTTATTGATCACTCTTTTTAGACTAATGATCCCATGATCATTTTGTAGGAAATGATGTTTTTTTATACACATCTAGGTGATATGACATTGGAGCTCTTCAGGCCCACCATATGTACACGGTGGAATTCCCAAAATCAAGATTTAAAAGATGAGCTCATTAATTGTTTAGTTGTGTTGTTCGGTGATAAAACATTCAACTGAACCAAGGTCCTTAAGAAAGTTGGTACCTATCTAAAGTATGTGAGGGACCAATATAGGTCACATTTAGAGAAGAAAAAAAAGTACGAGCATCCCCCCATGATTCCGGAGAGGGAGTGGAAGGACCTAGTGTTGGATGGAAAGGAGAAGGCTGAAAATAAAAAAGGAAAGACACCACTAGGCCAAGGAAGGTATGTGATACTATCAACAATGTAATTATATACTAATTACTCTTTATTTTTACATAATCTAACGTATTTCAAAAATTTCATAGGCTGCTTGACACATCGAAGGAAACAAAGGAAAGACTAGAAAAACACGGGCAACACAAACTTGGCTCCAATGGTTATATGAAATTAGCCACATGAATTGTAAGTATCAATAAATGAAATATTGCATCCAAATAATAAATTGCAAACAATTTTGGTTTTATCACACCATAGAAGAAAAATTAATGATCTTATGCAAAAATGCAGGGCTCTGAATTCAACAAAGTGCCCACAGAAGAGGACATGAAGATTTCATTCCAGCAAGGCTATGAAGCCATGGCTGAATGCCTAAGAGTCTTGACTGGGAAAACACAATCTTCCACTACATCTGACATGCAGGTAAATAAACTAAATAAATTTTATTTAAAATTTAATACTTGTGCAATCTATTCAATATTAATTTCCACCATAAAGTAATTATGTGCCTATTTGTTTTAAATAGACAAGCAATGATAATACTACACATGACATTGGAATCCAGCCTGGTGAGGGTGGAGCACAACCTGCATATGAAGGTCATGGTGTGCATTCAGGTACTGGATGTATTCATGTGCTATACAAAAAATAGTATGGATTAATACAATTAAACATCTTTAATTGCAATTGGTGTATTAATTAATGTAACCTTTCATGTTTCAACTTTAGAGCATGTAGAGCGTGATCAACATGTTGAGCATGATCAGGCTAGAGAAGATCAGGAACATGATGTGGCCCCATTAGGTAAAGAGGACCACTCTAATGTTCTTTTAAACATATTTAATTGCAAAATTGGTGTATTAGTTAATGTAACCTTTCGTGTTTCAACTCTAGATCAGGATTTAGAGGGTGTTCAGCATGAGGCTATAAGACAAGATCACGAACATGATGTGGCCCCATTAGGTAAAGAGCACCACTCTAATGTTCTTTTAATTAATGAAATACTTGTAACAATAATAATAAAACATATCAATTTAATATTTCTTTGTTATTGCAGCAGACCCCACCTTGCGGCGGCCTCCACGTTGTAATCAGTACATGACTAGACGTACATTAAGATCACGAGGAGAGGGCAGAACAAATGAAGGGGGGATAGATGATTTAGAAAAGGATACTCCACTTCAGCTTTTGTTAGCTTCAAAAAAGAAACAAAAAAAAGGTGATTGTAATCATATTATGACAACCATTTTTTGATATGTAAAAACTGAAAGAATGAATATTATATGTTAATGAATGAATGTTATATGTTAATGAATGAATGTTATATGTTATTAATGGATGAATGAATTAATGAATGAGAATATATTAATGAATGAATGTTATATGTTAATGAATGAATGCTCTATGTTATTAATGGATGAATGAATGAATGTTATATGTTATTAATGGATGAATGAATGATTAATGTTATATGACCAGGTATGGGGAATTGAGAGTGATGTGAGGGGGGGAGGGGCCAAATGAACTTCCACCATCACGTGGTTGGCCCTATTAAGTAGATAATATTAAAATATTCTCAAAAATAAGAGAAGCTCAATAAGGTAATGCACTTTTCAATATAAGAAATGCATCATTTGAAGCATCAAACCAATATGAAAAGATCTAAGTTCGTTCTAAATTTTCACTATGGTGGCAGAAAAATGATTCTTTATACCCTGATGCCTTCATTTTCCAAGCCAATTTCTCTTGCTTTGCATAGCTCTGCCATGTTTGTGGATGTGATATGACTCCTACACAAAAAAAAATGTACCAGTTTACAGCCTTCAATCCAACTACATCCAAGTATATTTTTAATTCCTCTATCTTTCATCAATCTCTTTATTGTTTGAACCTCATATAGATGTTTTAGATGAAGAACCCATTATTGTGAAATGTGCCTCAAGTTGAGTAAACTGAATCCATGCTCTGCATCATAATTTGAAGTTGTTTCCATTCCAATGTTCTAAGTTTAGTTTTTTTGTATGGCTTTGTATGAATACCACATTGTGTTGTGTGTGGATTTGGTTTCAAAGCTTTGTTTCTTTTGTTTTTAGTGGTGACATAACTCTAAAATTTGAATTTTGTGCATAACAGGTTAGTGGAAAAATTGACAGCTCTAAAGGGTTTAGAGGCTCGATTGAGATAGATAACAAATATTTGGATCTTGTTGTTGATAGGAGGCTTCCACTTAACCATGAAATTTTGTACCATTTGCAGGTATGCAAAAATTTCTCTCCTTACATTCATTCAACTTACTATCTTCCTTACCAAAACCTACCATTGTTAAGCCACAACCATAACTAGCACATTGTCATAATGCTTCAATCTCAGTCATTAATCTTTGTCTTGACAAAAAGGATAATAGTCATTAATACATTACTAAGGGTAAACATATTTCATAAAGACCTATGGAGGATAAACCACAGTCTACCTTTTCTAAGGGCACATGATAGTCTTTTGGATTGTTTACAAATTCATATCTATGATCACTTTCCATGTCTTGAAATTTAGCATGTAAAACCTAAGACTCATGTCCTCATATGATTCATGCCTCCAAGTCTGTCCACAAAAATTTCATGGCATCTGTCTTTCCACAAAAAACTTCATGCTCTATGAATCCTACTCTATGATATGTTTTCTTGCATTTTCTCTCTCAACGCTATTCCTTTTGTATGCCATTGCATCAAAAACTTGATTAGAGAACCATTCACACCCTCTACTTTACAACATCAAAACCTGATTAGAGAACCATTCACATCCTTTACTTTACATCATATCATTTTGCATTGCAATTGTATCCCTTCAAGGAAAAACAATCAAACACCTATACCAAATCACCAAGGAACATTAACAACCATCTATATCTTCTCACTATAACCAATTATTAGAACTTCAAGACAATAGGTTCATCATCTACTTCACAAATTTGTTCATTCAAACTTATTGTCCTTTTTGTAGTCAAGTCATCATTCATGCATATTAGATTCACCATACCTAAATCATTAAAAAAATCATACACTGCCTTCTATACCTTATCCTTCACCAAAACACCAATGGCCATGTTTAACAAACCAAATGCAATTGTTAACTTTTCACTATGGTGGTAGATAAATGATTCTTTTTTCTTCTATTCCACAACATTAAGTACAATTATTGAAACTAGAAATACCCTGCTGCCTCCATGTGCCAATCCAATTTCTCCAATATAGACTTATTGGGTGTCACCAATATAGAAGATAGTCACCAATATAGAAAAGTTATGCAATCATCCCACATAATCTTCTTTATTCTGAGTCATCTTGAGTTTTCCTATAGAAATAATGGTTTTTCTATGTGATTATGAGATCATCAAATCATTGAGCTTTGCACCCACCTTTCTAATGTCAATGTTGTAGGATTCAAGAGTTTTTCCTTATATTTCCATAGGTATTTCTTTAGTCCTCTCAAATTTATGCATTCATGTGTCATTCGAGAGGGTAACTCCATAAAGGTTTTGTCACAATTAAAGAATAATGCATTAGCTTATGTCCATCACGAAAATAACAAGGGTTATTATGGGGAAATTTGATAGGAAATGAGTAGATCCCAGAGTATGCTATAGGCCTTTATACTACAACCTTGGTCATGATAGAAGATTCTTGTTTTGTGACATAGAAAGAATACATTAAGTGATTGATAGACCAAGGGTAGTGAGCTATGTAGGAATATATGAAAGGGAAGTGATCAAGCATCTGCTACTATGGCAAGGCCAAGAGACACAGGTGGATAGAGATCTTAAGCACAAGATGGTGACAATCAAGATAAGGAATCGATGTTAAAAGATAGAGCATAGTCCATTAGAAATCATTGGATAGTCATGAATGCCAAATGATCATTAACAATGTCAAGGGGCAGTGACTTCATCTCAAGAGATAGTCATTTAAAATACATGTCAAGTGGACCGTGCAAAGATAATTGAAGGTAGTGAAAAGTGACAAGTGCAATGTCAAATGAAAGAGACAACCATTTCCT
Source organism: Sequoia sempervirens (assembly GCA_007258455.2). Classification (NCBI taxonomy): domain Eukaryota; kingdom Viridiplantae; phylum Streptophyta; class Pinopsida; order Cupressales; family Cupressaceae; genus Sequoia; species Sequoia sempervirens. Next base: position 197,549,253 of record VDFB02000015.1, on the reverse strand, counting down.
AAAACTAAGGATAATCATAACAATAAGTTTAATACTCACCATAAAATGATGATGAAACAATAATGTAAGGACATCCATGATAATGTTTAGTACAATGACCATGAATGCAAAGTTTAGGATAGCCTTGGTCCATTAAAGGCAGTCATAGGAAGGACAAGTCATGATTGTCCTCAATGACTCGTAAGATTTAAAGAGAGTCGTATCATCATGACTGTCTAGACATATTGATAGTGATAAAGATGCTATGAGATGCAGGACAATAGTAGATATTAGCAGCAAGGCAGTGGACTATTTGATAGAATACTTTGGCAGACATGTATGAAAAATGTCGTAGCATAGACAAGGTAGTGAATTATTTGAAAAATTTCCTCAAATAAATGTGGTCTCATGGAATGCCATGACAAGCTAATGCAATTGGAAGTTGCTCCTAGATATTAGTTACACAATGTGAAGTAATTGTATAACTACGTAGGTTGACCATAATAAACTATATTGTAATTGAAATTTTGTCATCTATCAACATCTAGTTATTAGTTATGCAATGTGAAGTAATAATTTGAGTTTGAAAGGTGTGCAATGCAATGAATGTAATCGGCGATATCATGAATAAAAACTACAAAAATATATTTTCTACAATTCATTAGTTAAACTCTTTATTTTATTTTGTATTCTATTATCTAATTGAACATATGTTCATGTGTGGAATAGGATACGGTAGGCATGACTGCGGCTTTTGAAGGTGCATTATAGACTCTTCATAGGTATGTCTACTAGGGTAGTTGCCATTACAACATATTGCAAGCCTAATTTTTAGATTGCTTCATTTAGCATCACCAATCATCTTTTCAAGAACATTTTCCCTATTTAAAATGATGGAAATAGTTTGCATCTATCACAAAAATTTCTATTTAAATAGTCATTTTTGTGCATATCCTACAATCATTGCATTCCAAGAGATGACATCTCTTTGAGCCATTCCATCAAATAGTTCACGTACCTTATCTATACTTCCACATTTTGAATACATGTCTACTAGAGCATTTCCAACTATAATATTTGACAAAACTCCCCCTTCCATTATGTTATGATGGATGTCCATACCCTATTCCAAAGCTACCCTTTTGGCATAGGAAGGGAGGATGCTGACAAGGGTTGTTGAATTTGGCTTTACACCAGCCAATTACATTTTCTTTAAAATTTCTAAAGCCTTTTGAACAAATCTATTTTGTGTATATCTTGTAATCATTGCAGTCCATGAGACAAAATTTCCTTGAGGCATTATGTCAAATAGTTCATGTGCCTTGTCTATGCTTCAACATTTTGCATACATGTCTAATAGGGCAGTTGCAACTACATCTGATGAAATTACTCTATCCTTTATGTTTTGATGGATGTCCATACCCTATTCCAAAGCTCCCCTTTTGGCATAGGTAGGGAGGATGATGGCAAAGGTTGTGGAATTTGTATTTACACCCACCAATTGCATTTTCTTGAATGTTTGTAAATCCTTTCCAACAAATCCATTTTGTGCAAATGAAACAATGCCAAAATCGGAACAAATACTTAAAAAAAAAAATTACACTATTTCGGCAAAATTTTGACAAACGCAACCTATGAAACAACAAAAGCATCTAATGAAATTGTTAAACCTCTAATGAAACTTTCGTCGTTATGACTTTCCCCTTTTGTCGCCATTTCGATGCACTTCTAGTGTTGTTTCGACGCTTTGGCAGAGGCATATCATCGCTAGATCGACACACTTTTCGTCGAAATTCCAACGAACCCCTAATCCCTTTTTCATGGCAACAACCGATGAAGTTAGGTTGTTATTTCAACATTTTAAAGTTTTTCGATAAAGTGACAAAAATCTTACGATGAAAATTGTTTCAATGTTTTGTCGGTATTCCAACAATAGTTTGTCAAAATTTCAATAAACTTTCGTCAAAAATTGGAGCCAAATACAGTAGTGGCATCATCTCTATGGTAACATGGGGCTGCACAGACATTAAAATTGATGAATCTATCACTAGAGGCTAGTTGTGTGTTGACCTATGCCCTGAACCAGTGGAACCATGAATATGACCTGACCTATGACTCAAGGCATGCCTGTGGGAGTGGCTAGACCTATGCCTTGATGAATGTCCTAAGGAAGTGGATTACCTACGTTGCTTTGGCTCCTACTGCTGCCACTCCTTGACCTACTACCACTACCTGTCCTCATCTGTGATTGTGTCAAAGTAGGATCTCACCTCTCAGGTGGTACCACCTGCTCATATAATAACCTGTACCATCCCAGATGGGTGCTAACCCTAGAAAAATCTCACGCTATATCCCCTGATGGTCTCGTGCATAACCGTGCAAACTCTGTGCACCACTGAGTTGACTCCTATTGGCAGATCATTTCTTGATCCTGCTCTACCCTAACCACCTCTAACTTTGCTTGTAGAGCCCTGGCCTACGCTGTGCTCTCATCTTACCTCCTTTGTAGGTCTACCAATTGTTGATTTGTAGTCACATCATGTGGTAGTGGTGATCCTAAAGGTGCATCCTCCTCCCCCTCTACCATCCTCCACCCCAGTAGCCACTTTGCCTCATTTATAGCATCATCATCATCCCCGACATCCTTGTCCTCTCCCATGTCCTCCTCTCCTCCGACTCCCTCATCCCTTGGCATCTCAACCTCTATCTCCACCTCCTTCTGAACCTCCTGTCTAGCCTCCTCCTGCCTCAGCTCCTCCTCGACTTCCTCAGGGATGGCATCCAGTGTCACTCTAGTCACTCATTGTCTCACCCTCCTCCCCTACCTCCCACCATCTCCTCCTCTCCTCCTCCTCCTGCCATCTCCTCCATCATCTCCATCATCTCCATCTCTCCCCCAGCCTTTGCCTCTCCCCCTGTCTCTGGCTCTACCTCCCCGAACACCTCGCAACATGCGTGGTATGACTGATCTCCTATTAATAGTTGTCGGTCCATCTAGATCTGCCAAAGGGACCGGCCTATGAGTTTGCCACCATAAATCATAATCTTCTATGGTCCCTAGATCTGCAACCCTTCCACTCCATCCCCATTGTTGGGCCACTAGCCCATCAATCTGCTACTTTGCAAATGGCACAAATATTAGTGGACCCCAGGCTAACTCTTTGGATGACCTGGCATACTTTGCAGTACCCATCGAAACACCCTGCTGCTCGCCAAACTATCACAAAACCCTTTGTGGTAGGTACATCTCAATGATAAGCTAAATTTGCATAGTCCACCCAATCAAGTATTTGAACTTCCTGCAAAAACTAAGGTGATCGACCTCATCCTCCCACTGCTCATAGTCCTTGTATGGCCTCTAGATGAAAGATATCATGGTGTCAATCTTGTGCTTCCAGTAGGCTATCTCACCAACTCAGGTCTGCTGCAAAGCGCCCACATAATAATATACATATGGCATGCCATCTGCCAGCTGAGGTCTTTGGATTGGTGGACAAAAGATAGCGACATGCTCCCACACCTAGATCATCAAGAGTGTCATCCTGCAACCAATACTCTATGCTCTCCCATATGAAACCTCATGTAGCTAATGATATAACATCCCCAATAGGCAAGGTCCCCAGGCATACATGGTCTTGTCCTATCTAATCTTGACAAGCACATCCCCCCAGCCAATAGGAAAATTGTGTCCTCGACGGTTAGGAATTAGTACACCTCTAATCAATGTCGCTAATAGGGAATCAAATCACCCATAATGCTCTGCCATGAACTCCCAGTAGGTCTTATATCCCTCAATCCCCAACCCTACGCCCTGATCATGATAATAGGTTGTGAATGTTTGATACCCATGTTGTGGGTCGTATACTATCTACTTTCCTTAGATCGATAGGTGTAGGATCTAATACACATCCTCAAAGGTGATAGTAGCCTCCCTCATCAGCAAGTGGAAGGAGGTCTCAGAATTCCACCTCTCACAAAGTGTAGTAAGAAGCCCCCTATTTGGCCGGATAATGGGCATATATGCGACATAGTAGAGTCCTAGTCACATCAAACGCCATCGCTCCCTGTCCCACAACTGGTCCCAGAACCCATACGTAGATGGCCTACTCTCATGCGTATAAATGGACACTAACTGCCTTTTCACATGTCAAAACATGCATCAATACCTTATCAAAAATCATCATAATCATTTATCTAGCTCAAAAGCATTTCAAATTTTAAACGTAGACAAAGTCAACCTTGGTCAAAGTCAAAGTCAAATGTGTCGCATTGATTTCATTTGCATCATAGTATGGAATTTGCGTCATTTTGTACTTCAATTGTGTTGTGATCCCATGGTTGTGTCGTTATGGCTCACATTTGTGTCTCAACATGGCACTTGCATCACGATTTTTGTCACATGCGTCACTCGGTTCAAATGCGTCACTTGAGTCTGTCAATGTGTTGCAATATTTTGAATGCAACATTACATCCTTCGATTGTGATGCGACTTGGAAAATGCGTCACAATTTTTTGCAAATGTGTCGCACTTTATTTCCCTATCCTAATGACCCTTTGCATTTGCATCACAACACATCGAATGCATCGAGTGCGAATGCGAATGTGGCTTACATGTATGCATATGCATTGTGGCACATTCGTTGTTTGACCAAAAACCCTAAAAATGGCATGAAAAATGATGAAATGACAAAGTAAGTTAGAGGTATGTACCATTGGCTCTAAGCCCTCTGGTCACTTGTAGGTCTGGACGATCTCTCCATGGTCCTCGTTCATTGGAATCACCATCTTCACTAAGGTCCTCCTCGCTTTGAGCTCTCAAATTTACAAAGGTTAGAAGTGAAAATGAATTGACTTTTACCCCATTTTCAACCTATTTATAGGGTCAAATGACATTTGTCAAACCTTTTATTACTGAAGGATCTTTTGACCAACTTTGACCACCTTTTGGCTACTTTAAACTCCTCAAAATCTAAAACCGTTTGTGCCATCGCTTCTCTGGTCATCAAATTAACTTATCGGGATACTTTCCAAAATTTTCTATCCCCAAGTCAAAATTTGAAAATTTTCCCGAGGCGGCATAGATACTCCGTACCTTTGCTGGGGCATAACTGTGATTTATTTTCTTTGTTACAATGTGACAGGCTGCATTATGACAAAGAGGGGAAAAATGTACACATAAAAATGACCTAGGCCTGCAAGCCTTATTTTTTGCCTTTTCTTCCTAGCATAATTAAGACATTCTAATTATGTCCTTGGTCCACTTTTGACTATTAATTAAATAATTCATGTCTTTTTTCTTCATAATTATTAAATAAATAAATTTAATTTATTTATTCAATACATCACTAATTGTCTAATATCTTCCCATAATTAAATAAATTTATTAATTTATTTAATTATCTTTATTCATTATGTCTTCCTAATTATTAAATAAATAAATTTTCTTTATTTATTTAATGTCACTAATCCTTAAGTCTTCTTATAATTAAATAGATTCTTTAATTTATTTAAATATTGGTCACCTTCTCTTATTTAATTATCTTATTTGACATTTCCCTCTTTTAGTAAATAATTTAAATTAATTATTTATTGTCATGTGGTGCCACCTTTTGAATTAAATTAATTTTTAATTCAAAATAGTTTGTTTCTCCAAAAATCAAGTAATTTCTATTATTATTTGATTTTTCCAGCCACCTCTTTTTTTGTGCCAATCTTATCTCTTGTCACATGCATTGTCAACCCTTGATTTGATTTTCTAAAAATCAATCATGTCCATTTATTTTGAATTTTCCCTTTGCCCTAACCCTAATTGTGGGTTGTCAAATTGAATCTTGTCCATTGATTCTAGGGCACTTGTCAATCTTCAATCTTGGCCATTCATCCAAAATTTCATTTTCTATAAAATGACAATTTTGCTCTCATTTTGTCACCTCATGCTATCTAGATCTTAGGAAATCTTGTTTTGTCATCTCATGCTCTTCCACTCTTGTCATTTTGTCATAGGCATATTTACATTTCATTTGGCATAATTTAGACATAGTTTAGATGCTTACTAGATGCATAATAACATAGTATTGCATGTAGTCATTTCAAATCCTTCAACATTTTCTTAGGGCTTGTCATTGTCATTAGATTGTTCAGCATAAATCTAAGGAAAATATCACATTTTCAGCAAGTTGAGAAGGTATAATGGAGGTCAGCCATGGAGAATGAAGACATTTTTGTGAGATTGTTTCATTTGTTTTCATTTTATTCCTTTTCAATTCATTATCACTTTGGATTTTTTTGTTAATGCTTTAATCTTCTAACCCTAGGAAAATTCCCATAGTTACAAGTGGCGTCACCTTTGACATTACCAGAGCATCGCTTTTACAAATATAGTGTCACCTTTGCAAATAGAGCCGCTTTTGTCATCACAGAGTCGCCTTTGAGGTCCTTGGTTTACTGCAGAGTGTCACCTTTGTTTTTTCCACTAGAGTGTCACCTTTGTTAAATAGAATCACCATTACAATGATACAGAGTCACTTTTGAAATATAGTGTCACCTTTGTAAATAGGGTCGCCTTTATTTTCTTTCTTTTGCACCCTATCTTAAAATGGCCATATCTTGGTCATATTTTGGTCTTTTTTAGAGATTTTTTTTTAAATGGGGTAGAATTTAATGAGCTATGCAATGGTGTAGGTGTTTTGAAATTTTTTTAGAGTTAAAATTTTCAAATTTTCACCTAAAGTCAAATCACATTGTAACTTGGTCTAAGTTTTATGGTTTTTATGCTTAATAATTTATCTAACCCTCATATCTTCTTATGTCTTGATTTAATCTAAAATTTGGAGCATGGATTGTAGGTTATAAGAGATCATGAAGAATTGAAGTGAAAGAAAAATCATTTGATATTCATTGTAATAGTGTTTTCAAACACTCATGGGAAAATAACCCATCATATGTTATTTTCCTTTCATGCTTTAGGACTACTACTTTAAGTTTCAATTGGGCTCTAAAATTAACCATTGCAATCTTGATTTCAAAGTTGGATTAAAAATTGAACTTACAAAATTACTAGACATTGCTATGTGGGATAAAATTGAACAAGGAAAACTCACACTCAATTTTTGGTGCTTAAAATGAACTCACCTTTACTTTGAGGATTAAAAAGAACTCGTTCCTTCTTTGTTTTGTGGTTTGCAACTTTTCTAAGGTGTGTATGCTCTTCTCTTGCAACATTTGGTGATTTTGAGAATAAAAAACATCTTAACATGTTTATAACCACCCACATATTTCAATTTGGATCTAAAATGAACCCCATGTTAGTGTGAGGAAAAAGAAATGTGTGTTCTTCCTCCTTGCGGTTCACGTGATTTGGGAGGTCAAACTAAAAATGTACTCCCTTGATTTTTTATATCTTTAGAGGGCCCACCACCCCACTTTGAAAGGTGGGAATGACCCAAGCGGTAACAAGCTAAAGCCAAGCTCTTTCAATCACTATATAAAAATGTGTTGTGACAAAAGTCATTGACAATAGGTGTGGATACATCATACCGACAAGTGTCACCCTTGGTATCTGTGTGATATGTCAAAATCTCTTCTTAGGAAGAGATTGGGAGGTCTCTTGATTGAAATAATCTTGAGATAATCTTTCTGTGTGTATGGCCACCTTAATTGAAATCCCTTACTACAAACCATTTGTTTAGTGACCAAAAACCTTTATGCTTGCTGGTGCAGGAATGGTCATTCCTAAGTTGCACCACATTTGTACTATTCAAAGTTGAAATAGGAGAATCCTTAGGATCTTCAGATCTTTAGGATTTTGAGATTTGGTGGTCCCGAGAAGTGTGTGTCGTGGAGGGGAGCCAATGTCGCCAAATCCATAGTTGTTAACTTTGTCTTAGTTTTTGGATAAATTCAAGTGGGGATTCAACAAGTAGTATATTTGCAGCCTAGGATTGAGCATTTTTGCAAGTCAGTCAAATGCATTGCTTGGATCTCAAACATTGAAAAAAAACATTTAACAAATCATTAAAATTTTGAACCCTTTGAAAAAATTGAATATCTTTGAAGAGTCCAATTATTACTGATTTTCCCTAGGGATTTTATCCTCAGAGGCTTCTAAATACTTGGGCTCATATCTCAATTGTTCTCTTCAAAGTCAACCTAGGGAAACTATGGCCTTAGCTCTTTGAATTTCACATAATGGACCTTGTGGAATGAAAAGGGGCTTAGACATAGACATTTAGTTTGAAATTTAAGCAAGACAAAGTTAATGTGGTAAAAATCAATTCATTAACCAAGATAAAATCAATTGAACCCCACGCATGTGCTTTTTATCTTTTGTCTTATGGTCTTCCAAGCAAAGCATTGGTCTTTTGGTTTGAACTACTCATAGGGTAAAGCATTTTATTCACTATATTGGTCTTGTAAACAAGGTCCCTATTAGGTTCATTTAGGATAAAATCAAACACTCTATCCATCCTCAAAACATTTATCATGTCCATCTCACAAACAACTTTTAGAGCTTTGGAAAAAAATCAAAATTCTAGACTTGGGTTAATCCTTAAAAAGCATCAAAATCACCTTGTCTATTTAGGAGTGTGAGAATGCATCCTTTATCACACCTATAGTTAAATTAGCACCCCTTTGAACAAGTTTTTCCTAAGATCACATGTCCATCTAAGGATTCACAAGTTCATTATCTAATCAAAACCTAAGTCTAGTATTGACCAAAGTTCTTAAATGTTCAAACACCCATATCACTCACCCTTTCATCTTTCATTTCATCATTGGTCCTAAATTCCTTAGAGGTCAACAAGGTCAAAACACAAGAAAAACATGGAATATAAACTTGATTCATACATCATGAGTGATCTAAGTCTAAGTCAACCAATTTATTATCAAAACTCACATTTATACAATCCATACATGGGATCATTATCTCCTACAAACCTCAATGATACAACAAATGTGAGTATGCCCAATATAAATTTTGGAACACATTTCCCTATGGTAGATTTAAATCAAATTCAAAACCTACAAATCTATCAACCAAATGATCAATGCACAAGTCTTCAACAAAACAACATTATCCCACCAAATCAATACATGCCAAATACAAGCTTACCAAACATGAACATATCAAATCCACACTTGGTGAAATATGTGATAGATATGTTTGAAAATCATACCAATGTTGTTCAAAGTCCAAACAATATGTTAACTACTCAATTTATTAATCCAAGTCAAGGTAACACAATGCAAAATCAAGGTTACCTAAATCAAAGCAATGTGATTCCCAACCACAACAATGTTCAATGTCAACCTATAATGAAAAATCTAAACATCATCCCAAATTAGAACATTGTACAAAATTAATTTGTGCATGATCCCATACAAATACCACAAGTGCATATTCCAAATATGCTTGACCAATAACCAAATCAACTATATCAACTATATCAATTTTGTTAGAATAAAAATCAAGATCAAATTTTACAACATCAAATTGTTTCACTTACCAAAATAGTTTATTCATTGCACCAAGAGACATCTCCAACCCAAAATCTACACACTCCCCCATTAGTTAAACCATTTCATCAAAACATTGGGTTGTGTCCGTAACCACATCAAGAACATTATCTCCGATATCAAGAGGTTGGGTATCAAGATCAACAACATCAACAATGAGCCCAATCACCACATTTCCAAAATCAATAACAAAAAGAATCACCTCAATAAGCACAAATCTCACAAGATCGCAAACATGAATACACTCCTTTGGGAGATCCAATCGAATCAACATTAAGAAATCTAGTTAATGAAAAACTCATCACTCTTCCAAAAGTAAGTGCTTTCAACTCTATCATAAAATTCCCTTGGAATAAGTGTAGAGATTATTGTGAGTATCCAAGAGAAAATATTCATATAACATCAAATTGTATTTGACTCAAAAATATCATCCAAGACCTTCTTGATCAAAGAAAAATAACTCTTGAGGACAACGATCAAGATTCAACCACTAGTGATAGCAATGACAGTCTCTCCACCACAATTTTTAAAAACAATAATCAAGATCTATCCATTGATGAGTACCTTGAAGATGTTTCTACCTCATCTAATGATCAAATCAACATACATCAAGAGTCACTTTTCACTCATGATCAGAATCCACCAACAATATCCAACAATGATCCAATTCAAGAAATGTTAACATCATTTGATCATGTATAGGAGCAAATTTGCACCCCTTACACAAATTCCCCTTTCACATACCTTCACCTTAGAAAATCAAATCCGAAGGCAAAATTCCACATCACCCAACTGCCTTCCTTCCACTTGGAATTTATCTCTTATGTCGGTGAGAGAATATTTTTTGGGGATGCATGCACAACAAAAAGATGTCTGTGCAACATGGGTATGTGCAGGATCATCATGGAAAAAATAGGCCCTTAAGTGGCAAAAAAATAGAAAAATCAGAGTTAGGAAAGAGTAGAGCAGAAGTGCAAAATTGGACAGAAGGTCCAGAATTTGATCAATGTGCTTAATTGGAACTTTAAATTGGAATTTGTAGATGCTATATTCTCAATTCAACCTTTTTTTGTAATCCAAACACTTTGTAAGGTAGTGAGCCTTCTTTCTTTTGAGCAATGAGCTCTAGGAAGTGTGCTTTAATGCATGTGCATTCCTTTTTCTCCATACTTTTAATAAAGTATAAATTGTGGATTGACCTCCGTTGTGGTTTTTCCCCTAATAGGGTTTCCATGTAAAAATCTTGGTGTTATGGTTTTTTTATTGTTTCCTTCATGTGCTTGCATCTTTACTTTTGATGAGATGTTGTAAATGGTTTAAGATCTAGAATGAAATTTAAATATTGTTGAACACTGATTCACCCCCCCTCTCAGTGTTCCTTGAGTCCAACAATTCATATCAAAGCATTGGTTCCTTTGTAGAAGTTTAACAGCTTGAGGTGAATCTTGGAATGCAATGGAATCTAGTGGTCTTCAACAATAGCTTTTGGTGGCACTTGATGATCTTGATTAGTCTAAAGCAGAAGTCATGGAATTGAAAGAAAATCTTGGAGATGCTGAAAAATTCATTCAATAATTGAAGGATAAGATCAATGAGTCAAGAGAAAAGAGGAAGGAACTATGTGATCAGTTGAAGCAAAAATAAAGTAAATTCTTAGAAGATTTTCACCTAAATTAGACCCTAAAAGAAATAACTAAAGAATTTGAAAAGCTTACCAGAGATAATGCTACTCTAAAGCTTGAGATGGAATCTATGGCGATGAAGCTAACTAAGGAGAGTGAAGAAAGAAAGAAGAATGAGGAGAATATGGCTTAGTCCTTAAAAGAAAAATTTGAAGAATGCAGCAGAGTTAATAGTGAATTCATTTAGTTGTAGATTGAACTACAACAATCCAAAAGTAATGAACAAGAACTTGAAAGATAGATAGTTATCCTCAGAGATGAACTCACTACTACAAATGAATACAAGGAGAAGTTTAGGATCAGTTCTGCTAAGCTTGATGAGCTGACTAAAGGTCAGAAGGATGAAAATTACAAGAGAGGTCTTGGATATTAGAAGGGAGAAAGCTTTGGATCTAAACATAAAGATTCCAAACAAAGAAATCAGATGAATAGAGGTAGAAGGTATTTGACAAGACAACCTAATGCTCAGAAATTTAATGGACACTGATTTTCCTACATTAAATTTGGTCATATGGCTTCTCAATGTAGAGGTAAAATAAAATCAAGCGAACCATCATTCTCAGGTCAGTGCTTTAATTGTGATAAGTTTGGTCACAAGTCAAGTGAATGCAAAAATATGATAAACAACTTTCATAGAAATATCAGATGTTATGCATGCAATAGATTTGGGAATATTGCTAATCAATGTAGATCAAAAGAAAATAAATGGAATGAATGGTCTAGACAGAGAAATCCTATGTGTTACAATTGCAATAGATTTGGTCACATTGCAAGATTCTGTAGGAATAGAAAAATGGATAGAAGAGGTCTGGTTTATAGAGGCAGAATTTCATAGAAAGATGATAAAGGAAAAGAGAAAGTAACTATGGAAGAGATAAGAGATCATATGAAGAAAACATGGGTAAGGAAGAGTAAATCTAATGAAGGAAATAAGCCCGCACTAGAAGCAAGTTTCGGTAATTCCTCTGGAAATTGATCTTAGGCCATTGGCCTAGGGGGAGTTTTTCAAGAAAATCATCTAACCCCCTGTCAGGAGTTGGCACCAGAATGCAGAAAATTGTTAGTGGTTGTGCCAGTGGTTTACAAGTGTATCGATGATCACTTGTGTAGAAATTTGTGAAGTGGAAGGTCCGCAGAAGAATTTTTCCTTTGAAAGTAGAGTACCCAAAAAACCTAGGGAAAAACATTAAATGTGGAAAAAAGGTAGGTGAACAAGTTATAAAAGGGTATTTGGAACCCTCATTTGTCACCGTGCATTGAAGGGAGAATATAAGGAGAAAATTTGCAGTACAATTTCGAAGGAGTCAAGTCAATTTGATGGCAAACTTATCAGGTATTTCAATTATTTGTTGAAATCTCACTTAGTTTGGTGTTTGGTATAAACTTGTTTGGCATGAAAAGAAAAATGATGCAAATCAAAGGAATGGTAAATTTGGATGAATATAGTAGTGAGAATATTAAGGATGTGAAAAATTTGTTGTCGTCCCATGAATTGAAATGGCTTGAAGGAGTGAAACACACAAGTTTGGTTGGACATTTAGAGTGAATTTCCATATTTTGATAATGTGAAAGTCATTAGATTTATCTTGAAAAGATTGAATGATGGCATTCTAACTCTAGATAAACCCTATCCCATTTTGAAAGAGGTGATCAGGAATCTAACTAGTTTGTGCAATGTTGGGGATATTCAGAAAAAGAAGTCGATTCAGAACAAAGAGGTGGAAACCCTAATCAGAGTAACTGGAGATCAGAGGGATTTGATAATTGTGACAATCAAAGATCCGATAACAGGGTACATTACGCATGGAATCTCATACAAAATCTTTTTCAAAAACAAGGAAGGCACAACCTTGGCAAGCATAGTTTACATCTCTCACGAAATGATAATGGAGGATGAATATTTTTATCTGTGTGGTTTGTTAAAAGATCAATTGATGAAAAATGTGCAACTGACAAAGGAGGAAGACTACCCTTTCAAGTTTGGTACATTGGTCATATGTCTTGTGATGTATTTTCTGAATTGCTTGCCTCAAATCAGTAATGTTGTTTGGAAAAAGGATGTACTAGTTTGCAAGAAAATTTTTGAACATTCTAATGCTTTAGGAAATTGTAAGAAAGAATATGCAAATTTCTTTAAGGAATTTCTAGGGAAGTTTGGGGAAATTATCATTTCTATCTCGATAAAAGCACTTGAAGTTGGATCTTCTTCCGGTGATATGGAGAGGAAGAAGAGAAGAGCTCTAGAGATTGTTGAGTATACTCCTCCGGCACACAAAACCCCTAAAGTTGAAGGAAAAGGTAAAGAGAAAGAGATTGTGGATATACCAGATGAGGAATCTGATGAGTACACTCCCAGAGAAGAACCAAAATCAGTTGAATCAGATGTAGTAATGGTAGAAGGAAGTGAAGAAGAATGTGTTTTATTCAAAGCAAAGATACTTCAAATTGTTCAAGAAGAAGATGGGATGTAGAAGATTGTTGGCATATGGTCTAAGAGACCTTCTTACGAGCAAGACCTAATCGAGAGTACTTTGAGTACTTATTTTGTGCACAATAACATTGATTTGGAGAGTTTGCAGAATATGTTTCCTGAAGAGATGATCAAATGCATAAAAGATGCCATGGTCTCTGAGTCTCAGGATAGGAAAGAGGAAGAGATAATTTTACATCTAAAGGAGAATTTCAAGCTATCTATTATCAATCTAAAGAGGAAAATGAATGTGTTGATAAAATGCATAAACACAAAAAACAATATCTTCAACTATTGTCTCCATTGGCCTCATGCAGTTGGGAAGTACAAGGATAAGTTGGAGCAGATTGAAATTGAGTTGAACATAATTGGTCAGGATTACAACATGTTTCAAGATCGGGATGGTGCAATCAAGAAGAGGATTCAAGAGTTGTAGTTTGAGCACACAAAAGTTTTGCTCGCCAAAAATAACCTTGTGGACACTTTCTGGAAAGTGAAGGACTTAACTAAATGTAGGTTGGAGGAGTTAATTGAAGTTATGAGGAAAGGAGAGAAATTAGAAGAGGAAATTACAATACTAGAATCTCTCATCCAAATTATCAGTTGAACAACATAAAACAAAAGCTTGATCATAATCATTTGGATTGCAGTGGAAGCATGGAAGAAATTTCTTTCGAAAATGAAAGATAAGTACAAGTTAATTTTCTGATTCAAGTAGCAGTTGTATGTTCTCAAATTTTGTCCAATTTTTGAATGGGGGAGAGAGAGATAATTTTGAGAGAGTCGAGTGAAAAATATTTTTGTAATAGATTTCAAAGGGGGAGAGAGAGTAGTGAAAAATGCATTATCACTCTAAGGGGGAGTTGTGTTTTAAAAATTTTGAATTTTTGAATTTGGTAGTGTAATCATATTGGTTCTGACACTTAGTCATTTTTCACTAAGTGTTTCCATCAATGTCAAAGGGGGATATTTTTGGAATATGGCTTCTAGTGTTGTCATTGATGGCAACCTAAGTCATTATCCTGGTCTGCAAATCATAATCTGTTCATACCAGTAGGCACAGTAAAGAATAGTGCATTACCAAAAGAGTGAAGAACAAGGTATCCAACTAGTATGTTGGTATGTATGCTTCACCGGATTATCATTTTGCATTGTGGATCTCAAGGAAGTCAATTAAGCATCTATATTATATTTTTTTCAAGTTTTGTGGTGTCGTATTAATTGGTGTATGAGTTATGAGATCTGGTAAAATGATTTTTCTGTTTATTTGTTCATATTGGCTGACTCAATGCATGCGGCATGTCGTGGATGTATAAGGAGTAAATGTTTAATTGTTTCTATGTTTGAGAAATTTTTTTTGGGTCCTAGCTATGCCTTAGCTGACTTTGGTGGATGTGCATTATATATCAAATGTGAATTGAGTCGATAGTTGAAAAACATTTTTATTTTGTTGTAAGCCAACTTGAAGTACTTAAATCTTTGTAGCAGATATATATATGAGTTTGGGTAATTTATTTTGTATGAAGATATGAATGTGTGTATGTATGAATGTATGAATGTGTAGAAGTGTGTAAGTGTGAGTGAAGAGAAAAGCAGATGTATGTACAAATATCAGAAGATTAGTTGAATGAATTTTTCTTGTGCAGAAGAGGTTTTTGTGAAGTGAATTAAGGCAGAGTAGAGCAGAAGTGCAGAATTAGACAGAAGGTCCAGAATCTGATCAATGTTCTTAATTGGAACTATAATCTAGCATTTGTAGATGCTATCTTCTCAGTTCAACCTTTTTTTTTAATCCAAACACTTTGTAAGGCAGTGAGCTCTAGGCAGTGTGCTTTAATGCATGTGCATTCCTTTTTCTCCATACTTTTAACAGAGTATAAATTATGGATTGACCTCCACTGTGGTTTTTCCCCTAATAGGGTTTCCACGTAAAAATCTTGGTGTTATGATGTTTTGATTGTTTCCTTCACGTGCTTGCATCTTTACTTTTGATGGGATGTTGTAAATGGTTTAAGATCTAGAATGAAATTTAAATATTGTTGAACATTGATTCATTCCCCCCCTCTCAGTGTTCCTTGAGTCCAACAATCTCATCACACAAATTGTGGCATTTCATATTAAGCACAATATGAAATCAGAGGCAGTACCACTAGATTTATAGAATATACACAAAGTAGATTTTTGAAAAGGTTTTGGAAATATTCAAAATGCCAATGTTGTGAAATGAGCTCACTTGTCAGGATGAAGAAGAAACAATTATCCTTGAAAACTCAGCTACTACAAGATCTAAAACAATGAATTCAACATATAGGGAAAATATAGTATTTGAAGGCAATGGTCATGAAATAAAATACCCTTTAGCAATAAAATCACAACCGATTTGGATGTTGTAGATGCTTACTCTGTTCCAAAGGATGTAGAAGTTAAAAGAGTTTTATCAGAATAAATTTTTTCATTGAAACCATATTTAAGAAAATGACAAGGATTCAGAAGCTCTATTTAGGCCCGATACATAATCTTGGAAATAGTTATTGCTTGGCATCTATCATGTGAACTATATTATCTTATGCTATTTTAAAAGATCAAAACCCGAATGAAGCATATGTCATAGTGGTCATTGATAGGAAGGATTTTTCATCAATAAGGACACCTGGTAATCATGCATTAGAAGTCAAGACAACCATATCCCGGTTATATATAGTTGAACAAAAAGGGCTCAATGGTGACTCTTTATTCAGTGAATGAGGGTTTTAAGCAACATAAAATTCAGTAACACAAACAACCCAACTATGCATATGGTTGTTCATCATGGACAAAACAAATGAAACACTCTCAACTAAGTCTGACATTGCTAATGGCGTACTCATGGTAGATGGTAAATGGAAGGCATAATGGATCCTAATCTTCATGACTTCTGCAATAATGAGTTTTGATTCCTATATGATTTCAGTTTCAAGCATTGTGAGTAGGAACAAAATACAAATTCTAATCTTCGTGATATTTGTGATTACATGAGGGTTGCGGTGGAGCAAACATGGTTTCATACACAATAGATTAAAATTTAAATAGATTGACACACATTGTAGGCTCGACTACACTGAAATGAAGGGCTCAAGGTTGTCATCATTATTCAAGCATAGGACGTTCTTTGTATCTCAAGAAAAACATTCATTGATTGGCTCAATAGGAAACATATAAGGGTGATCCATTAGTTTGGTTAAATGCATTAGCTAATGCTATGTGCTACACGGAGGCTACCAGTACTAATGATTTATATGTAAATTTCTCCAAACATCTTGCAATGGTTAAGGGGTATAAGGAAGTTCATGCGGTGTTGAGTATGAAAAAGAGGGATTCTCAGTAGTCATTAAACCTCATATCTAATTATTGAAGATGCACTTGATCCGTGATTGAGCTCTACCTCTCTGAAAGAAAAGGAGATTCTTAGAAATTCTTGCCTCATCACAGAATATCATGCAAAAACCCTAAAACCAACACAACAAAGAAAAACTTCATTGGAAAGACTAGTCGTATCACTGGGAGTCATTTTGAACTTCGAAGTCTCACCAATAGCCCTATGTAAATTACATCGAGGAGACTTAAGTGTATCGGCAGGAGTTAAAACGAAGTCCCACCGATAGCTTGATAGAGCTTTCTTCATCGGGGAGACAAATTAATATCGAGAGAGAAGAGTATAAGTCTCTTTGATGGGGCACATCACAAAAAAAGTTTGAGGGCCAATATAAATATTAAAATGAATGTTGTTGATACATTGTGGGTAAACATAAAGGTATTTCCATTGATGATATTATAAAAAATGTTTCATTAAAGAGTGAAATTTTTTCAGAGAAAGATTTGAAACGTGAAACTGCTGAGGGAATATAAAGGTGAAAAATTATTAAATAAAGGAGTAAAGCATAAAATATTTTTCACCATGATAATCATATAAAGGGGTGATTATTTTACCCAAGGAATATTTTAATTATATCAAAGTGTACAATTGAAAGTGAAGATTCTTCCAAGGAGGTTAAAAAGAAATACAATAAACCATTTAGTGGGTAATTATTTTTCCCAAGAGTATTTTTGAATTGGGTAAAAATTGCCAACAGGAAAAGCTTAATGAATAATCAAGGTTAATTTTTATGGGAAGAAAATGAAGTTAAAATTAAATATTTTAATTTTTTGAAGGAAATTAATTAAAATAAAGTGAAGTGTTTCAGCGGAAGAGCAAGTAAAGGGTCATAACCCTAGAAGAAATAATGTATATATTCTAGATGGAATAAAATGAAGAAGGCATTAGAATTAGGAATTAAGTAGTAGGTTAGGAATTCATTAGTAGTTGGATAAGGTTGATCAGTTGCCTCAATAGAAAATTATGTTGTGTATTGAAAAATATTTTGAAATTATATAATGGAGAAGAATGCATAAATTGGTGGCCAACATTGGTGTCAACTGTTTGTTGTTGTTGTCTCTAGATTGGTGCTTTCATATTATTTAAATTGGAGTGTCGGAACCCAATTTATCAAAACACATTTGTTGTTCTTGTGTGGTTTCATTGATTGGTTTCTCTCAGAGAATTAAATATCCTTTTAATAGATCACAATAATCTAGGAGTATCACTTGGATCAATAAAGAAGAGCCCTATAATCGATAAAATTATCATACTGTCTCCAGTTTGATTTTATCTTGTTATTCAAATTAGAAGTATATTTGATTTTTCAGGGAACACTTGCTACTTTTGTGTGACTCAATTAATTGGTTCCTAAAAAAGGATTAAAATTTCCTATTAATTAATCATAGTAACCTAGTAAGGGTCATTTGGATCAATAAGAAGAGTCTGATAGTTACATTCTTGCACATTTATAGAAGGTATAAATAATCACAAGTGCCAAGCAATTTGAATTGTAGCCAGCAAGTAAGTCACATATCCTTCGCCTCTTAACTCCATTAGCCCAACAAGAGTAGGAATTGGCCATACCCATTCCATTTTAGAATTTCATAAAATCTTATCCATACATTCACATTTCAATTTTCAATAGGATTAGTTAGTAAGCTTTCATCTATTCCACTTTATGCCACTGTGGATAGATCCACAAATTCAACTAAATCATATAGCTCTTAATCTGCTTCATCTATCAAGGTCCACCCACTGAGGTTTAGCAGAGCCTGAAGTGTAGGGAGTCATCAACCATATACGTTAACTCTGTTAGTTAGTTCAAAAACATTGCAAGTCTGATCATAGAGTCTAGCATCCTCTTAGGATTTGTAACCTACAGTTTTGAGACCCAACACATAAGATCAATACAAAAGAAATGTGGAGGAGAAACCGGAGCACATTCTGATCACACACAACTTTGACTTCTCTATTTATTTTGTCAAAAGCACTTGGTAACCCATCATTCCAGCATATCTGCAACATCATAAAGATAGTTGCATATACTCAAACATCTCAACTATACATGCACAATCTGCAACATCATGCATTGTGTTGATGTCAATGACAACATCAATGACAACACCACCAAACTTACTCATGCTTGCAACATAAGGGAATTAAATGAATATGGTTGAGGTGTAAGAGGGACAAGATTGCATATAAGGAGTAAATTCCTTTGTAAGAGGCTATTAAATCCTTTTGGAGGGAAATTGAATGAAGAGGTGGTTGGGAGGAATATGCCATTGTGAGGATACATAAGGTAATTAGATAATTAAAAGAAATGGATTTCATGTGTAGCCTAGTTATTTAACCATGGGTTTAGTTTGACCAAGGTTGAGTCAAAAGCTAGAGAATGGGTAATGGGGATTATAGTTAATTAATTCATAATTGATCAATTTGAAGGGATTACAGGTTTATGACATTTGATTTAAATAATTTGATTTATTAAATCAAATGAGAGGACTTTAGGGTTTTAATTAAATAAATTGATTTATTCAATTAAACATGATGAACATTAGTGAATTAATCTAATACATTTCCTTATTTTATTAATAGTAGAAGTTGATGAATAAATTAGAATTAGATGCACAATATTAATCAGGATTATTTAAGTGTCTACATTTTTCCCCTCTTTGAAGCAATGTACCTATTGCATTGGTTCAAAGAATATCACTGTCGAGATTAGAATTCAAAAAAATTCTAATTTTTTCGGATGCCACACTACTGTCCTAGTGGAAGGAATTGCACTATTACATTGCCCCCTCAAGAGATTAGGAAAAAAATTCAATTTGGAGGTCAAGCTCGCAATAAAGATTCAAGATCAGTTCAGCTCAAAGAGGACTAGAAAGCTTGAATGTTTGATGTAGAAAAATTTGATGATGTATAGATAGTCATCGGCCATGGGTAGCCTCATGTATATTTTGATATATCACACATTTGATACTTGGATAGAAATGTTAGTAAAGATAAAAGAATAAGAAGAATAAGAGGGATCAACCCTTGAGTATGAAACGATGCAAAAGTCCAACAAGTCCATCTGTTGTCGAGACTTTATTAGATATGATGATGAGTGATGATGATTTGCTTATCCAGGGGTTAGGACATGAATGACACAACTTTCCTTATGTTTGATAACACACATAGATACGATGCATCAAGGTACAGACAACCAAGATAGTGTTGTATCTAGTGAGATGAACTTTGACTCAACAAATAGATAGGAGTATTCTTGTTCACACCTAATATACGAAAACCTCACTAGTATGTACTTTACAATTTTCAAACATCTCGGACCAAAACACAGAAAGGCATAACTTAACAATGTAATAGTCAACAAGTTGTTCAAAACCTCTTCCATACACACCTACCAAAGCAAGTATTGACCAAGCTATATTACAAGAATGTCCAACAAGCACGACAAATGAAAGATAATGATCAATGCCCCATTCCTTTCTCTCTAAATCATTTTGATTAGACATCATAGAGAGGTCATTCGAATGAGTGCAATAAGATAAATCAAAAGAAAAGATCAAGTACACAAACAAGTCAATGTTCTTCATACCTCTAGCCAAAGGGATGTGTTTTGCTTAGGATAAGTATCCAAAGTGATTACCAAAGATAATTCCCATTGTAGGAAGGATGCATCCTAGGACATGTTAGTGGATGGTGGCAAGCTGATAGGTTGTTTGAAAAGGATTTTGATATAAGGTTTGATTGGCATGTTTGAGAATGATCAAGAGTTTGATTTTGCATTTAAAATTTTGTTGTTTCGATTTTGATTTTGTGTTTGAAGTTTGTTTTTGTTGATTGTTGTGGTTGTTTCTATTTGTATTTCCAAAGGATGAAGGTGACGATTTATTTATTATGGATGATTGATTATCGTGGGTGAAGCGAAATGAGACAGATGGATTTTTTCAAATATTTGGATATTATTGATGTTTTTGAAATGTTTTGAGGCTATTTTTGGGTTTTGTGTTTAAAAATGTTTTTGTGTTTACAAATGTTTTTGTGTTTTTTTGAGATTTATAAATGTTTTTGTGTGATGTCAATCAAGGGAGGTACACAAACCAATCAACACAACAACTTACCAAGTCTTCAAACATACAACTTTCACCTTAACACATCAAACCTTAACTATTCCTTGTAGTATTGCCTCATTAATGAATTGGGTATATCTTTTAGAGAAGGTCCTCTCAACTCAGGACTAGCACCTTTTCAAAGACCTATTAGGGCACACAAAAACATATCACAAAATCTTATTAGGTCACTTTGGACCTTCACCATAAAATTGTAAGGAAAATTAGACGTGGAAACAATTCTCCTAACGTCAAAACCTCAGGGAAGAACGTAGATACACATTTAAATTTTACAATTACAGTCCAATTAAGATGCACATGAAACTAAATATCAAAAACAAAGTATTTGAAAAACACATATGGACACCAGATATATGTGGGAAAACCCTTACGGGAGAAAAACCCACCACACCAAGATAAATCACTTTGTATTACAGTAATGGAGATTACATACAAATGTCAGACTTATCTTTCTGATGTCATACTACAAAAAATTTCACTATGATCAATCTTTGTACAGGAACTTTCAAGTTATAGACTTCTCAACATAGAATTCATCCACTGATCATACACAGTACTATTCATCCAACTGTTGATCAAACCAACCGAACCATGGAGCATCTGCAACTTCAAACTATATTCATGGCATTCCCTGTCTGTCGAACTTCTTCATAGAACTGTCACAATGGACTGTCTTCCAACGGTTCCCATTCAGCTCCTCCTATTCGTCCATGAGATGCCACATAGGAAAGTCTCACTTGGTCAAACGGCTTCAAGTTGTGTTGTCATATCGATGAGACACTGAATGTGTCTCCCCGATGCCAACACAGTAAACACTCGATATTGCCAAGACTCCATCCTATCACCAAGATGTTACATCGAGTCCAGAGAGCTATCGCTCAGCTTTTTCCATGTCACCAAGACATATCGCTTTCGCTGAGACATCATACCGAAGCCTCAAAGTCACACAACCGTGAGTTTTCCATTCGGCAAGACTATCGCTCTTCAATGAGAACACATACCGATATTCAAAGTCGTACCAACAACAGACTCCTTCATCGCTAAGACATTCAACTGTCACCGAGAGATTTCACCGAGATCTTATGTTATATCGAACACCAAACAACAGTCACCAAGACATTCGCCTTTCGCCAAAGGTTTCACCGAGCTCTTAGGTTACACCGAAGCCATACTACTATCGGCAAGACCTTACTCTGAGATCTCACAAGTCATACTGAGCACACTAGTAGTCGGCAAGACTCTTGTCTATCACTAAGAGTTCACATCGATATCTTTATGTTACCACAAAGACTCTGCGAAGAATCAATATGTGTTCCTGTCGGTGAGACATTCAACTGTCACTGGGACTTCTTCCCGAGTGTTGAAGTCACTCTGAAGCTGGTGCAGGAGCACCCAAGGCCTTCAAGGAGTTGTTCAAGAGCCAGGAGTTTGCAAGGGTTAGGAGGACCTATCCATTATATCAAAACATCAACTATGACCTTTTGAAGCCTATAATGGCATTTGGAGAGGATAAATGCAATGAGAGAGTCAACTGTCCTAAGGGTCCTGATAAGGATCCTAGGACCAAATTGCAATATAAAGGGAACAATCATGTTCTAGGAGATTAGGTAGGTTTATAATGCTTTAATGGTGTTAAATAAGGTTGAACAATAATAATGTAATGGTTTTTAATGTTTCTAGTTAGTGGGAAATAATAAAATGTAAGTTTGGAAATTCAAATTTTTGAATTCCAACATTGGGCGGGAAAGTAGTTTTTTGAGTTTTAATCACTTTTATGCAACTTAATCAATCCCAAACAGTTGGATCAGTTGGGGAAAGGATATACAAAGCAAAAATAATCATTTTTATGGAGGTTGGACGTTGGGAGCAAGCATTGTACGGACTATTTTCTGGAAATAGTGAAAAAACACAGTTTTTGGCACTTTTATGGTGTTTTTTTGTTAAATACTTGATCTCTATTGAATCTATGCCCGGTAGGATGCTTTAGGAGTTTTTTTTTACATATTTTAACACCATTGAAGGCTCTAAAAGTAGTGATAATTAATTTATTTGCATTTTATATTGACTGTCCTAAAAAAGAGCACATAATTTACACTAGTTTGAGGGTTTCTCATGGATAAATGATCCATTTCATGGGAGTTTATGACTATATCTTGTGAAATGGATCATATTTAACATGTACCATACTGTACTAACAATATAATGTGCAGGAGAGATGAATACTATGGTGTACACCAAGATTTGACTGTGAAAAGTGCTTGAAGTTGGAGGCTAGGATATAGCAGCAGCAGATCTGCCTTAATGAGGGGCATGTTTTTGAGTTGGGATAGACTAAATATGTTGTCCTAATGGTGTAGAGTCAATGAGAAAGTTCTGGAAGTGATTGGAAGGTTAGTTTTCAAGAGGCCCTAGTTTTTGAGGCAAGTTAAGGAGGGTTTTGTGCTAGAGCATGTTAGAGGTGTCATAGAGGCCTAAAAACTTGGATTCCTTGGTTTTGAGTCATTTTAGGAGACTTCTGAAAGTTTCATGGTTAGGGGTTGAGTTTAAAGAGGGGTTGCTTTGAAAAAGAGGGCTAATTAGGCCTAAATTTGAGGAAACATCAGATTTTTGATTGATGTGCTCCAAAACAAGTGCCATCAAGAATCTAGTATGTTATGTATCATCAAAAACCACATCTGTTTCAATCATTAGTTTGGAGGTTCCTTTGGATAGTTTGAGTGCAAAGTCAAAAATCCTTCGCTAGAGGCCTAGTTGGGCTAGTAGCCTAGTTAAGGTGAAATTTTGGTTTTGTGTCTAAGTCAAAGGGTTGGGATTTGAAATCATTCAAAACAAGTTTTTTTGGGTCTCTTAAGAGTGTTCCTAGGGTTTGGGTCCATAAGGAAGGAAAATAAGTCATGAATGCAAAGTTGAGGCCTTATCTCCATGTTGGTGCCTAGTTGAAAGGTGGAGAGTGAATCATTGTTAGTCTTGTAACTTGGTGTTTCTTTCAAAGTCCCTGACCCTCTGGATCAGAAGCCCCTGGTCGCTATGAGTCTCCCCGATGCTCGATTGAATGGCCTGTTGGCCAAAGATCTCCACGCGGTAAGATGTCACAATGACTGCTTCTTGTCACAGTGATAGGTTCCAAAATAAATGTTTGACAAGACGCTTGCTAGGTCACGACGACCTGATCTGTTCAACAAGATTCAAAACTGCTAGTTGGCTCGACTTCATAGATGTCACACTGACTTGGCTCTAGTAGAGGTTATAGCCTATGGTATTGAGACATATATTTCCAACAATCTCCCACTTGACGAAGATCACACAGGCACCTATAGAGCACAATAGAACTTACTAAAAATCATGGGCACTAAGGCCCATTGAACTGGCACACCACCGAAACTTTTCTGTACTCACTGGCTCTGTGAATGAATTTGCAACATTCTCCAGAGTATCAACCTTTTCCAAACTGACCTTTCCATCCTCCACCATATCTCATACAAAGTGGTACTATACATCTATATGTTTCATCCTGGCATGGAAAGTAGGATTCTTTGCTAGACAAATTGCACTCTGACTGTCACAAAAAATAGTTATTTCCCCTGCATCAAAACCAATGTTAGAACACAAATGTTTTAACCAAACTGCTTCTTTACAAGCATGAGTAGTTTTCATGTATTCAGCCTCTGTAGTGGACAAATAGACTACAGCCTGCCGCTTACTCATCCAACTCACTGCACCACCATTCAACATGAAAGTATATCCACTGGTAGATCTCCTGCTATCAATGTCCCCTACCTAATCAGAATCCACATAGCCACGAATGCTGAGAGTCCTTTGTGATTCAAGCCAAGTTCCCATGGTAACACAATGTAAAATTTGAAGTCCTTCAAATATCTAAACACTCTCTTCCACGGCATCCCAATGTGTTCTTCCTGGATTAAGCATACATCGACTAAGTACTCCCACTGCTTGGGAAATGTCTGGCCTTGTACAGACCATTGCATACATGAGTCTGCCAACTGCACTAGCATAGGGCACACTGGTCATGTCCTCCATCTCAGTAGGATATTTTGGACAATCTTCAACAAATATCTTCTTCCCTGCAAGACTGGAACAGCTAACTACTTGCAATCATTCATGCAAAATCTCTCTAGAATAGTCTTGATATACTTTGACTGAGTCAAAGTTTTCTATTATTTTTTTCCCTGGTTATCTCCATCCCCAGAATATACCTTGCTGCACCAAGATCTTTCATTTCGAACTTAGCAGATAACTGGGACTTAAGATCAGAAATCATTAGCTTACTATTGCCTATGAACAACATATCATCAACATAGAGAGCAATAATAAGAATCTGATCACTTTCAGCTTTATAATAAACACAATGATCAGATTTTGATCTCAAAAATCCCAAAGACAATACAAAAGTATCAAATTTTTGGTACCACATTCTAGGTGACTGCTTTAACCCATACAGAGACTTTTTTAATTTGAAAACCAGTTTCTATTTACCTTTTTCAACAAAGTGCTCAGGCTGGGACATATAGATTTCTTCTTCAAGATCACCATGAAGAAATGTTGTTTTCACATCCATCTGTTTGACCTCTAAGTCATGCGCTACTGCAATTGACAAAAGAAATCTAATAAACATCAGCTTAGCTATAGGAGAGAAAATCTCCCCATAATCAATTCCCTTTGCAACCAATCTTGCCTTATTTTTTCAACACTGCCATCCAGACCAATCTTCTTTTTGAATACCCATTTTCAGCCCACAACTTTTCTGCCTTTAGGCAATGGCACGAAACTCTAGGTTTCATTCTTTTCTAATGATGCCATTTCTTCATTCATGGCTTCCAACCAAGAGTCTGAATCAGACATTTTAAATGCCTCCTTTACAGTCCTAGGCTCATTAGTGCTTGAAATTAAAGCATAGGCACAAGTAGAATCTATTAAAGAGAACCCATACCTATCTAAATGTTTTCTTTCATGGGTTGACCTCCTCACTTGCTAAGGCTGAGGTTCTTCTTCTTCTTCAGAACTTTCAGAACTGCTTGAGCTCTCCTCAGTTTCAGGCACATTTTAAATTTTTAATTCCTCTTTCTCTAGTGTAGGAGGAATTCCAACTACATCCTTATTATTTTCTAACTTTGTCTCTAACTGTAGATCCAAGGTGGAAGGTTTCAGCTCACAAAATATTACACTTTTGTTGTATACAACCTTCTCTATATCAGGATTCCAAAGCTTGTATCCTTTTATGATAGCACTATAGCCAATAAAAATACATTTGACAGCCTTGTTCTCCAGTTTAGATCTTTTCACATCCAGCACATGAGCATATGCCTCACAGCCAAAAACATGAATATTTCTTAAAGAAGGCTTCTTACTACACCATGTTTCCAAAGGTGTTTTCTCAACAAGAGCAGAATTTGGAGAATGATTAATTAGGTAACATGTAGTAGATACAGCCTTAACCTAGAACTTCTCCTCCAAGCCAACACTACTAAGCATACTTCGTGCTCTCTCTATCACTGTCCTATTGAACCTTTCTGCAACTCCATTTTGCTGTGGAGTATAAGGTGTAGTCTTATGTCTTTTAATCCCATGGTCTTTGCAATACCTCTCGAATTCATCAGAATAGAATTCACTGCCATTATTAGTCCTTAAGCATTTTATTTTTATACCAGTCTAATTTTCAACAAGGTTCTTAAATTCGTTAAGTCGACTGAACACTTCTGATTTACTTTTCAAAAAATAAACAAATGCTCTTCTTGAATAATCATCAATGAATGACACATAGTATCTTGACTTAGACAAAGAAGGAACATCCACTGGACTAAATACATCAGAATGGATATAATCTAGCAAGCCAGATGATTTATGAGGACTGGAATAAAATGAAACACGGTGTTGTTTTCCATATATACAGTGTTCACAGAATTCAAATTCAAGGTTACAATCTTCAAGCCCCTCAACTAGGTTTTTGTTCTTCAAGGTTTTTAAACCTTTCTCTCCTATGTGGCCTAGCCTATGATTCCAAAGCATAGTCTTCTCTACTGGAAGTTTTACTTCCATAGAGTTTACATAATTAGGGATATTTCCCTCTTTACCTCCAGAAGTAGCCTTCTATGACTTGACAAAGACATCGTTACATTGAACAGCCTGTGCATCCAGCTTGTACAGGGTACCAATTCGAGCACCTCTAGCCAACACCATTGAACCTCTAGTCATCTTGTAGCGATTTCTAGAGAACGTGACTTGTACTCCAGTATCATTCAACTTACTGACAGATAGTAGATTTTAAGCTAGACCTGGTATGTGCATAACATCATTAATTCCCTTTACTCTACCATCAAGAAATTGGATTTGACTCTTCCACGGCCAACAATTTCCAAAGTTGAATCACTCGCCAAGTACACCTTTCCACCATCGTATTCTTCATACTTTGTGAACCATTCTCTGTGAGATGTCATGTGGAAAGATGCACCAAAATCAATTAGCTAGACATCATCTAATGCCTGTGTAGCCAAGGCTACAATGAAGGCATCTACATCACTATGAGAAGACTCATTTTCGAAAGAATACTTCTTCTTCTTCTTCTTCTCCTCTTTACAATCCTTTCGGACATGACCAGGTTGCCCACAGTTCCAACACTTCACCTTGGACTTCTTTGCCAGGAGACTTTGATCTCCCTTCTAATTTTGATTTGGACTTCTTGTCCTTCTTCTTGCCTTTCTCTTTTGACCTTCCTCTAATAGCAAGGGCCTCCTTCGCCATCTCAGAAGATTTCCTTCTCATTTCTTCTAACAGCAAAGAACCAACAACATCTTCCATCTTGAAACTGGATGTTGTACTCCCAATAGCCATCACTAGATGATCCCAAGAGTTGGCAAAGAACATAATAGAAGCATAGAGTGATCCTCTTCTTCAGCCTTCACACCAACAGATGTTAATTGTGCAATCAACATGTTGAATGTGTTCAAATGATCAGCTACAAACCCTCCTTCCTGCATTCTAAAACTATACAGCTTCTTCCTCAGGAACAATTTATTCACCAAGGACTTCCCCTGATAAATAGATGCCAGTCTCTTCCACAAGGTAGATGCAGTTTTCTCTTCATGCACATTGAGAAGAACGAAGTCTGCCAAACAGAGCCTTATCAACCCCTTAGACTTTCTATCTACAAGGTCCCAATATTTTTGCTTCATGCCTGTAGGTTTAGTTCCAAACACAACAATCCAAAGATCTCGATCCACTAAGAGATCCTCCATCTTGAGTTTCCACAACTCAAAGTTACTACCATTGAACTTCTTTATTTCAATCTTTCCTAACGTGCTAGCCATCTCAATCTATAATTAGAAATTGACAAACTTCTACAAGACTCCCATTGAACAATATTGACACAAAAAACCCAACGTGCCCTCAAGGATAACACAATTGGCCAGGCTCTTATACCACTTGTAAGGAAAATTAGATGTAGAAACAATTCTCCTAACATCAAAACCTCGGGGAAGAACGTAGATACACATTTAAATTTTACAATTACAGTCCAATTAAGATGCACATGAAACTAAATATCAGAAACAGAGTATTTGACAAACACATATGGACACCAGATATATGTGGGAAAACCCTTACAGGAGAAAAATCCACCACACCAAGATAAATCACTTTGTATTATAGTAATGGAGATTACATACAAATGTCAGACTTATCTTTCTGATGTCATACTACAGCAGCTTTCACTATGATCAATCTTTCTACAAAAACTTTCAAGTTACAGACTTCTCAGCATAGAATTCATCCACTGATCATACACAATACTATTCATCCAACTGTTGATCGAACCAACTAAACCATGGAGCATTTGCAACTTCAAACTATATTCATGGCACTCCCTGTCTATCGAACTTCCTCACAGAACTATCACAATGGATTGTCTTCCAACGGTTCCCATTCGGCTCCTCCTATTCATCCACAAGATGCCACATAGGAAAGTCTCACTCGGTCATACGGCTTCAAGCTGTGTTGTCATATTGATGAGACACTGAATGTGTCTCCCTGATGCCAACATAGTAAACACTTGATATCTCCAAGACTCCATCCTATCGCTAAGATGTTACATCGAGTCTAGAGAGCTATCGCTTAGCTTTCACCATGTCGGCAAGACATATCGCTTTCGCTGAGACATCATACCGAAGCCTCAAAGTCACACAGCCATGAGTTTTCCATTTGGAAAGACTATCGCTCTTCAGTGAGACCACATACCGATATTCAAAGTCATACCGACAACAGACTCCTTCATCGCTAAGACATTCAACTGTCGTCGAGAGATTTCACCGAGATCTTATGTTATACTGAACACCAAACAACAGTCGCCAAGACATTCGTCTTTTGCCAAAGGTTTCACCAAGCTCTTAAGTTGCACCGAAGCCATACTACTATTGGAAAGAGCTTTGCCCATCGCTAAGACCTTACTTTGATATCTCACAATTCATTCCGAGCACACTAGTAGTCGGCAAGACTCTTGTCTATCACTAAGAGTTCACACCGAGATCTTTATGTTACCGCAAAGACTCCATATGTGTTCCTGTCGGCGAGAAATTCAACTGTTGTTCGGACTTCTTCCTGAGTGTTGAAGTCACTCTGAAGCCCCCGGTCGCTATGAGTCTCCCCAACACTCGATTGAATGGCTTGTCGGTGAGAGATCTCCACACGGTAAGATGCCACAATGACTGCTTCTTGTCACAGTGATAGGTTTCAATATAAAAATGTTCGGCAAGATGCTTGCTAGGTCACAGTGACCTAATCTATTCAACAAGATTCAAAACTTCTAGTCGGCCAGACTTCATAGATGTCACACCGACTTGGCTCCAGTAGAGGTTACAGCCTGTGGGATTGAGACATATATTTCCAACAAAAATCAAGCTTCCTATGTTGAGTGACTTGATGAAATAGGTCACTTTTTCAAAGAAACTTATCTTCAAACTTATTCTCAACCCCTAAACCCACTTGGGAAGCAATCAAAATGTTACAAAACCAAGGAATCCACCAGTTTTATTGGAAGAAGTGGCCTCCCATGCACCTAACCTTGAAACCCTCCTTTTTAGCAATTTTCTTAGGGTTTTATTGAAAATCAATCTTCTAGACTTGCTCTAGCCCTGCCACCACTTCAAACACCCTCAATTACCCCTACACATACTAAAAAAATCACCAAATCATGTCTCCCCAACAAATTTCATGCATTACCATACTCAAACCTCTCAATTTCACAAGAAAAAAACACTTTTCTCTTCTAGGGCATCATGCCGAACTCTTCATTCGACCTCCCTCTACACCCAAGAATCATAAACACCCCTATACCTAACTAATACTACCGATTCCACCGAGGTACAGTGCTTATAGAAGGTGGAATGGGTTTATTTACATGATTAAAACAAAAAAAACCCTACAAATAGAGCACCCTTAGGCCGTTACAGAAAATTGTCTCAAACTCTCACCAATTTCAATGTTAGACTAAACCAAATGTATAATAGAGTTAATTCAGGCCTTTAAGTAATTCAAACAAGTTTATATCAATATGCTACTGTACAGGGCCGTATAGGTTTGAGAAAGCAAGAAGATACATAAAACCTAAAGAAAAACAAGGGTGATCAATTGATTTTTCCATCCAAAACTTCAAGAGAGATTAAAAAATGATGTTTCCCACATATTTATGCCTTTTCCCTCCAAAGAACAACTGACTCAATGCACAAAACTTCCTTTTGAAATGTCTGACTGTTGGCATCCCCAAAAATATACCTTTCGCAACTTTTTTTGCACAAATGACAACTTTTGCATTATTTTGCAATACTATACAATTTTAGACCTCCTAATCACCTAATAAGACTCTAACATGACTCATTAAAACATAAAATAGTTTGAATGACCTTATTAAATGCATATTGACTCAAAACACCCTAGAGCCTACTTATCAACAACTTTGTTTGAAAATATTTTCCCAAAGGTGCCCCTACACCATTGTGTTTTTATGTTTTTTAAGATTTTGACCAAGAACCTAACCTAAGGACTTATCTTAGGGTCCTCAGGGGTTGATCAAAGATTAGCCTTGCCTATGTTATACACATAGAGACCACGTAGTTCAACTAACACAAACTCATTTATTGATGAACACTATGAAAATGTATGGATTGTCAGTTTATTATGATGGAAACCTAAAGGCCTACATTCAAGCTCAGAGACAACATAGTTCAACAACCATGTTTTTGACATTTTTTGACTTTTTGACCTATTTTGGGGTGATGGTATCAGTGATCTATTTTGGGATTTTGTTGAAAACCTAGCTAGGGTTGATTGATCGAATTGATGGATTGATGATGATAACATTGTTGAGGATACACAACAATGCAAGGATAGTGTTAAGAAACATGAGGATTGGGAAGGATATCCCAAGATGATGATGGATTGATTGGATTTGATTGATCAAGATTGTGAAGCTTGATTTGGAACAAAATATGTTTAAATGATTTGATGTGATGCTAAAGTGCAAATTAGATGTGACTGATATGATTGTTTGGATTGATGTTTGATGAAAGATAAGGAACATCTTCTTGTCAAAATATGTCATGGGTTTTTTATTTGGATTTTGGATAACAAATGCTTTGGCCAAATTGATTTTAAATTTTTCCAATGTTTGGATCATCCCATAAGTTGGAAGATATAGATCAAGATTTATTCCTGAAGCAAGATGTAAATATCTACCCCCAGTGTCTAGCAATTTATGGAATGCCATGGGTGGATTCTTGGATAGATGTATGGATGTATGGATATGGATTATCTTGTGATAAGATAAGGTGTTTGAATAAAGATTGCTTATTTGGATAATGATTCATGACTTAGATAATGCTAGGTAGGATGAGATTAATGATAATGACCCATGTCAAGGTGTTCACCATAAGCAAGTGCAAAGTGTACACAACTTTTATCAAGATCAAGATAATTTGGAAGATGGATGAAAATGGATTGGATAAGTGGTTCATGGATGAATGGATTTATTATGGATAAGATGGATGGAGTGCTAGATTTATTATGGATGAGATGAGATGCTTTCACATGAACTAGCACATGTAGATGCTTGATTCTACACATGATGCATGTTTGCTAGGTTTTCATCATGGTACCGTTCCAAAGTGCCACCATAGTGGTTTTCACTGGAGGATGATTTTTTTATCTTTACTATTTTCATGATTTTATTTTGTTTTATTTTGTTTTTTGTGAAATATATATATTTTTGAAATATTTATGTGGATGCTTCTATCATAACGTACTATCAATATCCTACTTGAAGAAGTTAATTTTCCAAGATACGTGCACTTGAATACAAGTTTTGAGATCCTAGATCTACTTTGTTGATACCAAAGTTAACTCTATCTTTGTGCACAAATCATGATAGAGTGCCTTCTAAATCCTTATGATGAAGGGTGTTTTCCAATACATGGTCAATGTGATAATTGGATATCATGCATGGAGGAGTGGATGGTGGAGTATGTTTAGGAATAAAACATGGATTGGTTGATAGTTTGGAAACTTTGACTCTCCAAACTTGGGAAGATGAGCAACGGTGGGTGGATACGAAAGTGTGTGTGGAATTAGGACCAACTGCTTGATATACTTTGTGTGTTTCTTGAGAAGCCTTCTTTTGCATTTATTTACGTCTTTGATGGATACTTTTCCCTTTTTGATTTTTCCCCATAGTTTCTTTGACTAACAGAGTTTGATAAGGAAAATCTTTCTTTGCATTCTTTGGTATCCACTTATATTTGATTTGTCCTTCATGATTTACAACTTCTTTTTCTTTGATAACATTCTTTGTGCTTTGATTCAAATCTTTCTTTTAATATTGGTCCCAATTCATGGATGGAGTGATGGGTGGATGAAGATTTGTGATATGGTTGGTTGTAGTATTGGCATTCGTTTCATCATAAGGATTCTTTGTGTTCCCTATGTTGATGTTTGCTTGAGATGAAGTGTCCCCCAATACTATGGACTTATTACCTTCATTCTTTGATTTGGCCTATCTCAATATGTCTTGTTTAGCAAGTATTCTCTGATAAATGACCACTGCAGATGATGTTATTTCAATTTGCTGCTCTACTACCTCTGAAATATCCTTTTTGGTCTGACCTATTTCCCTAAATGGATAATGCTAGATATATTCATACATGATGTCCTCAATGTGAATTTGGGATATATTTGATCCTAATGTTGATAGCTCAACCTGAATGTAGGAATCAATAACCTCCTATTTTTGTGTAGTAATGTCAAGAGTAAAGGGATCTTGTTCTAAATGAAGATCATCTATGTGTCCATCCAAATAAATAATCTCATGGGTAGATGGAGGATTATTGCTATATGGATATGATCATCATTTGTGACATCTTGTGTAGTTTAGAGAGTGCCCATTAGATCATTGTAGCATCATGGAGATACAAATTCTTGATCTTGATTATTTTTGGAATTTCTTTTGACATGCTTTGGATCAAGTTCTTCACATGGGTCAATTTCAAAGGATGGATTATTTACAAATGGTTCTTGGATATCTTTGTTAGACATGGGAAGTGTCTCAATATCCTCTTGATCTTTGAGTGGATTTGGATCAAGTGTTGAGTTGAGGATTCCTTCAATATCCACAACCATGAGATTAAAGGATATCAACATGTCTTGGAAAGGACCATTGCTAGACTTTGGTGAAAGATGTTGATCATACTTTGGAATAAATTCTTGAGATATGTCTTCTAACTCTTTGGATGATGTAGAGGCCTTATCAACATGATAATGGTGGATGAATCTTGATCATTGTCCTCAAAAATTGTGGAGGGCTGCCATAACTTACCTCACTCTAAAGGGGTCTTTCAGATAGAGGTCACAAATGATGAGGACTATAAAGTACCTCAATCACCCTTTAGACCTGAAATCCAAGTTTAGGCTAGGCAAGCTAGTTTTCAGAGTCAATACTATACTTCAAACAATTCTCTGTCTGAGGATGATAGTGCAGTTCTATGATGAAAATACGGCACACTAGTGTCTCTCGGGTGCACTGATGTTTGTACGACTAGAGGACAAAAGGTACAATATAAATTTCTAGAAAATGAACTAACGGCCTAGCTGGCTATTTTGGAATGAGAAAAATAGAACAATAACGTATGAAAAGTACAAATAGAGGTGATAAAGTAAATAGATGAAGGCTAAAGTAATGAAAATGATCTCACCAAGGCACCAGTTTTCTAGCTAGCTCCAAATGCACGTCCACCTACACACACGAAAGAGGGGAAAATTGTTGGGGTTGTATAGGGGTCTGCCTTAGTTAGACCCCTGTTTTGGTTTTTCCACCTCCACGAATAGCTAGATAGTAATGAGAGATAAATATGCAATAAATAAGTAATATGTAGAAGATGCAATAAACACTACAAAATAGTAAAGTGCTACTCAACCAAATCACAAAGGGGAGGAGCAAAATGTTACCACCAACCAAAAGCTCACTAGCCAATGGAGGAGAAAGCAGACTTGGAAAGGCCACCATAGTCCTGATTGTGATGGAAGGAGGTCTCACAAGACTCCAAGCCCACACTGTTATGGCTTGCTTCACACTTTCTTTGCAGAGTTGATGGAATGTTGCTACAATGGAGTGTTGAAGTGTTACTTGAGAGTGAAGAGAATGCTAAAAATTCTAAGAGATAACTTGAGAAATTGAAAGAGCTTGTAAAGAGATGAAATGAGATGAAGATAGACGAATTTGAAGGGGAAGTGGAAAGAATCTGCCATTTTCGGGGTCGGTTGGTTGAAGATGGATGTTACAAATTGACCCCAATCAAAAGTGTAACACCTCTACCAACTTCAGACATAGGAATCTGTCAGGGACATAAGCATGTTGTGTGGACATCTACGCACCACATGTGCATCCCCAAAAAATATTCTCTCACTGACACAAGAGACAAACACCAAGTGAAAGGAAGGCAGTTGGGTGATGTGGAATTTCACCTTTAGGTTTGATTTTCTAAGGTGAAGGTATGTGAAAGGGGAATTTGCGTAAGGGGTGCAAATTTTATCCTATACATTTTTCCCCCACTTTAGTGAGCATGAGTACTAATGAGTGATTTAGTAAAGTAGATTGAAGAATTAGTAGGGTTAGATATGTATACCTAAACCATCAAGGATGCAGATCACGATCTGGTGAGCTCAAAAGAGCTGGAACAAAAGACTCCATAGCTCTGTAGAACTATGAAGCTGCACAAGGTACACCAAAGGCCCTTAGACCAACGATAGAAAAATATAGTAGGATGAAAGCATCTCATATGCCTACAAACCTACAAGGATGTAACCCCTAAGATATCTCACATTAAGGAAACCCCATGAAGTATGTACCTTATAGGCCTATAGACCTATAAGAAGCTATCCCCCAAGATCTCTCACATGAAGGAAACCTAGATGAAAGTGCCTTATAGGCCCACAGACCTGCAAGGAGGTATCCCCCAAGATCTCTTTCATGGAGGAAACCCAAAGGAGGAGACTCTGCAGAGTCCAATTGGAAAGCAACTTCATAGGTGCACCTACAAAGTGACATGTTTACCCACAAATAAAGCATGTCTAAAACAAAGCAACCACACAAGCAATAAAGTGGACAGTCATGTAGACTATCAACAAATTGGAAGGATTTCAAAGGGGTCCACTCAAGGGACGTGTTGTTTGAAATTAAAAAGAGATATGTTTTTCTCAAATTGATTCATCATCAAGGAATCCTTTCAAAAGATGTTCACTTCATCAAGGAATTCGAATGGAAGAAAATTCTCCCTTGAGAGAGGAAGGTAAAGGCTGCTCCCACCTTAGAGGAAAGTTCTCAAGCTCTTTCTTTGTGAACCCATGATGAAGGAAACACGTTCTATTAGGGGTCCTAGTTGTGAATGCGGTTTTGAAAAAGAAATGTTCACAAGGATTTTTGAGAAAATATTCGTTGGTAGTGAATTTATTTTCTTAAAATCGTAGCATTGTAGAAATGGTGTTGTCACATATGAAAGGGACAACTCAAGAAATGAAGAGAAAAAGATAAGAAAAGAGCAAAGGAGAAATAAACACAAACAAAAGGCATAGGGGTGATTTGATATTTCGAGGTCAGAACTACTCATAAATATATAAGTATAATAATAGTATATAAATTTTCATCAACCCCGTACAATATTAGACCATGTGAAGAATGGATGAGAAGACAAAGAAAAAATTAAAAATTGGGTCAACATGTTAGGGAAGCCTAAATGACCCCAACACTTTTCATCATCCCCAATTTTCCAAAAATCAATCACAAACATGGAAGAATGATGATAGAGATAGAAGAAGGTTTATGACACAAAAACCACTCCTGTATCCAAGTACCAACAAGCGTGACAAGGTTCATCTGGGAACAAATAGCACAAGTATGGGGGAACACATCACAACACACACATCTAATCTAAATATAAAGAATAGGCCTCCCCCTAACACTCATTAACCAAGAGGTCATCCGCTTCCCACTCTAGATCACCATAAAGGGAAGGAGGATGAGCCTGCAGTGGTAGAATATTAAGGGGAGGAGCTTCCAACCCTCCCATAATAAGGGCTAAGGAAGAAGGCCCCACAAGGTCTCCTCCACTTGGCTCTTTTAGAGCTATTGTCAACGATTTCACGAAGATCGTTCACAAGGTCAAAACTTCATCTAGAGAGTTAAACATGAACTTCATTGGAGTGCCATGTCATACCTCAAAAAAAGGAGAGGGTTGCACACAAAATCCACCACTAGGCTCACTAAGTGACTTGGGAATGGTGATGAACTCAAGGGAAGTCAGGTTTGGTTCCATCACTAAGATAGAACAAGCCAACGCAGGACCACCCTTTGGAGAAGGTGGGATCCTCGTATGCCCTCCATTGCTGGAAGGGCCATCCTCCATCTTCTGCTTTGTTGAGAGATGAGAACTCCCCATAGATGGGGCAAGAGGCATGGAGAAAGAGGAGAAAACTGCAACAGACACCACCAAAGTATTCGGCATATCCACAAGTTTCTAGAAAGGTGGGACATTCGAAAGGGACATCAACAAGGGCAGCTCAACCAAAGGAGCAATGAACACTTGCACCTTTTTGGTGTCAAGCACACTCACAAAAAGAGCCAAAAGAAATATAAAGCTTGGTTGAATGAAAGAAAAGGGGAGGAGAGAGGAGGATGCAGTAGGAGGCCCTAAAGCAAGGGCGATCATCTCCCCTTCTTTCCTCTGCAAGGTGGCCTTCTCAGTCATGAGAGCCTTTCACTAGTGCTTGTGTTCATGCGTAAGGTAGTTTCTGAAACTCTTTGAGATAGAGGCTAGAGGTTGCGAAGGAGAAAAAGACTCTTGCTTAGCTATGGGAGTGTCCACCACAGTTGTTTCCAGTGGAGGGACAGGCTCCTAAATGGGAGGAGGAGCAAGCTGAGAAACAATAGAGGGAGTCAGCTCTAGAGCCTCAATAGTGGGCCTCTTCCTATTTATTGCTTTTGGAGCAGGATTGATAGGATTCCATGGAGGTTGAGACATAGAGAATTCCCCTTAGGGACCTTTCTTTCTACCATATCGAATGGGCCTAGGCTCCAGGGGTAGGATAGGAAGTTCGAACACAAGATGCTTGGGCTTTTTCCAAGAAGGCACCATAGGATTCTCTCACAACCACAGAACAAAATCTGATGGTGCCATAGTAGGGTGAGAGGAAATGTTAGGCTAAATAGCGAAAGAGGAAGAAGAAGGATCTTGAGAGCGCTTCTCTTCTTCCCTTCTATGTGCCTTAGCAGAATCACTATCAACTTTTAAGGATGCCCTATGTGAAATAGCATAAGGCAATGGATGGTATCTCACTCAGTGTTAAGCACCCTTTCTTGTACTTCTAATAAGTTTGGTACAGGAGGTCCTTCCTTGGTAGAAGAGGACCAGTGGGTGCAGGAAAAAAGTAATCTAAGGAATAACTACCACATTCAACCGGTGGTCTAAAGCTAGTTTCATGGACCACATGTACAAAACCCTCATACATGAATTTCAAACACTTATGCACAACCAAGGGAACTACATTCATAGCTACCAACTAGGGGATACCCAATTTCACTCTAAAGAGTTCAGACTGCAGGATTATATCAAACAAAAGATTTATGGATTTAGGTCCAACAAGAACTAATAAAAAAAATACTACCAAGAGGAGGTATGGAAAGTCTGTTATGTGTGTGGATGGTGCTCATAGGTGCATCATACCCATATTTATGCAGAAAGTTAATTAGCATGATCTCCTCAATTATGATATTCACTTGAGATGTCAGGTCAACAAGAACACCTGCTACAGTTTTCTCGTTAATTTGTGCAAGTATGTAGAGAGGAGATGGTTATCTATTAAATCCCATCGGTAGATCCTATGAGGTAAAGGTTGTACCTATACCACTACTCACAGGCTGTACAAAGGGGATAGGTCTATGCATAAAAGGTGCCATCACATGCACTAAATGATACTTTCACAAATCCCCCATAGAGGTTTTATAATAGGACAGTGACCCAATCAAGGTTTCATTATGCAACACTTACGAAACCTTCCAACTACGCCTGCTAGGGGTCATAGGTTGGGTTGTGAGGTGAAAAGCCCCACAATGCTCACACCCACAATGCTCCTAGAACATGAGGAAAGGAGCTTTCAGTAGTGTAAGATGAAACTAAAATGGTTCACGTCAGGCTCACCAAAAATGTAAGGGAGGGGGACCAACCACATTAAGGCTCCAATTCATGGAGATCCAAGAGTGGAGGGCTTCCCTAACTTACCTCACTCTAAAGGGGTGTTTTGGATAGAGGTCAAGAATAATGAGGACTATAAATTACTTCAATCACCCTTCAAACTTGAAATCCAAGTTTAGGCTAGGCGAGTTGGTTTTCAGAGTCAATACTATACATTAGACAACTCTCTATCCGAGGATGACAGCGTAGTTCTAGGATGATAGCATGGTGTGATGGTGTCTTTCGAGTGCACTAGCATCCATACGACCAGAGGATAGAAAGTACAATATAAACTACCAAAAAATGAACTAATGGCATAGCTAGCTATTCTAGTATGAGCAAAAAAAAAAATAAAGTACAAAAAAGTACAAACAAAGGTGATAAAGTAAATAGATGAAGGATAAAGTAATGAAATGATCTCACCAAGGTTCTAGTTCACCATCTAGCTCCAAATGCACGTCCACCTACACACAAGAAAGAGGGAAAAATTGTTGGGGCTATATAGGGGTCTGCCTTAGTCAAACCCCCATTTTGGTGGCTCTACCTCCATAGACACCAAGATAGAAATGAGAGAGAAATATGTGATAAAAAAGTAAAGAATGTAGAAGATGCAATAAACACTACAAAACAGTAAAGTGTTACTCAACCAAATTACAAAGGAGAGGAGTGAAATGTTACCACCTCCACCCAAAAGCTCACTAGACATTGGAGGAAAAAGTAGACTTGGCAAGGCCACCACAACCTCGACTGTGATGGAAGGAGGTCTCACAAGACTCCAAGCCCACACTGCTATGGCATGCTTCACACTTTCTTTTCAAAGTTGATGGAGTGTTGTGCTTCATAATTAATTATGTAATTGGAAAAAAATTACAAAAAAATATGCATCACATTGGGACATGAGTCCTCTACTTATATCTAAAATCTTATTAAAAAATATTATCATTTTATTGTGGTTAGGGTGGTCAGATAGACACCTACTTATTTTTTCCCTGAAATTTAAGTACTATTGCATTGAAATTTCCAATTTTCACTAAATAGATTTTTTTTTATAAAACAAACCTAGTAGTTTAGAAACTACATTCAATTTTCTACAAATTCTATTCTTACATATTTTTTAAATAATATAGATAACGTATTCAAATTTTTACATCAAGTACCTTAATTTGCTTCACAAAAACCTCTTTTGCACAAGAAAAATTCGTTCAACTGATCTTCTGATATTTGCACATACATTTGCTCTACTCTTTTCTCACACTTACACACTTCTACACATTCATACATTCATACACACACACATTCATACCTTCATACAAAATGAATTACCCAAATTCAAATATATATCTGCTACAAAGATTTAAGTACTTCAAGTTGGCTTACAACAAAACAAAAATGTTTTTTAACTGTTGGCTCAATTCACATTTGATATATGATGTGCATCCAACAAATTTGGCTAAGGAATAGCTGGGACCCAAAACAAAATTGCTCAAACATAGAAACAATTAAGCATTTACTCCTTAAACATCCATGACATGCCACATGCACTGAGTGGGCCAATATGAACAAATAAACAGAAAAATTATTCTACCAGATCTCATAACTCATACACCAATTAATGTGACACCACAAAACTTGACAACAAGATAATATAGATACTTAACTGACTTCCCTGAGATCCACAACACAAAATGATAATCCAATGAAGCATACCGATCAACATACTAGCCATATACCTTGTTCTTCACTGTTACTTCTGGTAATGCACTGTTCTTTATTGTGCCTGGCGGTATGAATAGATTATGATCTACGAAATGGGATAATGACTTAGGTTGCCATCAATGACAACACTAGAACCCATATTCCAACAAAGATCCATAAGATCATCAGTGGGTGCCCCAATTTATAGATCTTTTCTTATACCACAAGAATCTAGAATTATATTCAGAATTTGGTCATGTGTCATATAAAACATGCCTTTTCACAAGAGGAATTACAGTGGCTTTTAATCTTTATTTTGATTTTCTAACCACATTATTTTTTGTCTCATCTTCTTATTTATTTCTCAACTTTGTAATGTGGATCTTTCTCTTAACATGAATCTTGAGTCCATGGTCTCTCCCCTTTTAATTGTCATAAGCATAATCTATTGTGATATGTTTTATTGTGCTTTCCTTACATCCATTGAAAATTCAAAAACACATTCCATATTGAATTGGATAGTATTTGGAATTTTCTTTCTACAGTGACCAAAATGAGTCAGCTAGCCTCCAAAATTGATCAAACGATCTCCAAAGGCCACAAAAATGCACTGGAGTATCGAGTTATGATAGGGAAGCATGCTTGAAAAATGGTTTGGCATGAAGTCACTAGAATTGAAAACTGTTAATGCTCAAAGTTGACTACTCAGTTGTTTCTGCAACTGTCCCTGTCAAAAATCCAATTGGAGATCACCAACTTGCTATTTTGGAAAAATATCAAATTGCTTCCTGTGAAGCTATAACTTTGGAGATTGGTTCATTTAGGTCAAATGAGAATGTGTGCAAGGGGTTTTTCACCAAGCATCTTCAGTCACAAAATATGAAGCATCAATGTTGACCTCTATGAAAGTTTTCTGGAAATGCAGTTACAAAACTGTGTAAAATTCATTTGGATTTGATTTTGAAAAAATACCAAATTATGTCCTGAAGCTCTCAAAATTGGCATGAAGGTAGATTAAGGTGGGAAGAATCTGAGACACCAATCGGTTTGTCATGATACTCTTTCAGTTGCTTAATATTGTCCTCCAAAGTTGACCCTTTTGGTAGTTTTAACACTATGTAAACAACAAACCTTCACAGAACCCTTCAACTTGGTCTTTTGAAACATTGTCAAATCAAATCGTAGGAAGCTGAAATATGGCATGCACATTCCCATATGTTAGATAAACATGCTTTCAAGGTGATTTTGCATGAAATTGCACTAGATTCATTTTGTGATTTTTCAAAGTGGGCCATTTGAGTGGATTTTCCAACTGTACTCTTGAGCGTTGAAATTAAAATTTTCATCATGGGAACCTAAAATTTTGCAAAAAATTGCGTGAAATTTTAGGCTCCAACACTATGCTTGTGCGGATTTGGAATGTTGTTTATGGGCATTTGTTGGTGACATCTCCTGTATTGTAGCTGTTGGTTTGTTGAAGAGTGAAAGTTGTGTTCATCGATGTGTGAACCAGTTGGAAGAATTGTTTTTCTGTGGACTAAGAGAAATTTTTCTGCTTTGTACTCCTCTCTTGGTTAGGTTCAGGTCTTGTAGATTTGGCAGAAGGCTTGTTAAGGTGGTATTTGTGCTTTGGAAAAAGTGTTCATGCTTTGGTGCTTCAGAAGGTGAGTTCCAGAGTTCCTATGTGTGTCTGTGTAGTCTGGATAGATTGGTGAAGAGTGTTCTGAGTATGAAGTTTGTTGTATCTAATGCAAATGAATCTAAAGGTTTCCAAGATGTATTCTAGTATCTGGTGAAGTGTGTTACATCATCCACATATTATTCTTCTTATTGGGAAGTGTGAACTTCAAATTTTATTTGTGTTTTCATTAGGTTTGGTTGACCTGGTGTTTACACTTCATTCAAAGGATTAATAATTAATTGAGGAAACATGTGATTGATTGGAGATATTATTTTGGGTATTGGTTAAGTTTTGGTTTGGTCCACTCCCATTCCTTTCCATTGTGGGAATGTTGAGTTGCAGACCTAATTTGAATTTATGAAATGAAGCATGTGTAGCCAACCTTGGAGAAAGTTTCTAAGGTTGAAGAGGGTATAAATACAAGTCGAGATGTTGTGAATGAATGAATCAAGTATGAAATGAGTTTGAAGAGTAGAGTGTGCAAAATTAAATTGAGGAAGCAATACTTTAATGTCTTAGATTCCTAAAAGCATTGAGTTGATGGTGTCTACAATTTTTCTGATCAAGGCTGCAGATGTGTGTAATCTATTGTGGTGGATCTTTTTTTATCTTTTGTATCTATAGGCAATGAGCCTCCTTGTTGGACAATGATTCCTTTTTGTAGGAAATGAGCCTTTGTATATGGGTAGTGAGCCCTTGGCAGTGAGGCTCTTGTATTTTTTTTTTTCTATTACTTTATATTGTGAGTTAATCCTCACTGTGGTGTTTCCCTCATTGGGTTTTCCATGTAAATCTGGTGTTTCCTATGTTGATATTTCTTTCTGTTATTTGCATTTCATGTTGATACTTAATAACAAAATTAAGTAGATAATAAATTGATAAGTGTTTGAAGATTTGAGTTTGTCTTTGGTGACAACTGATTCACCCGCCCTCTCAGTTGTCTTGCACATTTCAACAATTGGTATTAGATCTTTTGGTTCCTCAAAAGTGAGCTTAACCACTTGAGGTAGATCTGATGGTGCATAAATTGTTAATCCCTATGTTTGATGGATCTGTCTATAGTGACTGGAAAGTACAGATGAGAGGTTACATAATATCTCTTGTTTACAGGACCTAGAAGGCTGTTGAGATGAAGTATGTTGCACCAGAAAGTGGTCCTACTAC
The DNA here is from genome assembly GCA_007258455.2 of Sequoia sempervirens. NCBI lineage: Eukaryota > Viridiplantae > Streptophyta > Pinopsida > Cupressales > Cupressaceae > Sequoia > Sequoia sempervirens. Next base: position 197,505,756 of record VDFB02000015.1, on the reverse strand, counting down.
TGCAAATGAGGTTTCTACTTATGGGGAGAATGAAAAGGTGAGGTGTGTGATCTACAGTGCTTTATCCAAGATTGAGTGAACAAAAGTTATTTCTTTGGGTACTTCTTATGAAGTTTGGAAAAAGTTGGAAGATCTTTATGAAGGAAATGATAGAGTGAAATTGACATAGAAGCTGACAGCAAAGCACAGATATGAGAATCTAAAAAATGGATGAAGGTGAAGATATTGCAAGCTATTTCTAGAGGGTTGATCTTGCAGCAAATGAAGTTAGGAATCAAGGGGGTACTTTGGCAGATGAAGATATAGTTGACAAGATTCTAATGACTTACCAGAGAGTTACAGTGATAAGGTCTCGATTATTGAAGAAGTATATGATCCTAAGAATTTTACTAAAGAATAGCTATTTGACAACTTGACTGCATTTGAGATGAGGAAGTTTGGAAAGAAAGAGGAGAAGACAGAGTCAACCTTTAAAGCTACAAAGAAAGAAGATGATCTAGATAGTGATGATTCAGATGAGTTAGAAGCAAAATTTATGAGGAAGTTGAAGAAAGGTACTGGTAAGTACAAAGGTATGTTTCCTTTCAAATGTTTTAGTTGTGGAAATATTGGTCATTATGCTTCAAGATGTCCAAATAGAGCTGCACATAAAAAGAACAAGGATCATCAAGACATGAACAATAAGAAGTACAAGAAGTTGTATTATGTTAAAGAAGATACTAAAATCTTTGATGATGAATCTTATTTTGAAGGTGATCATAGTGAATGCTTGTTTTTAGGTTGAGAATAAATTTGTGTCTACTAACTCTTGAAGATGTGCAAGGGAAAGTGGTCTAGAGAGAAAGAAGGATGAGAAGGAAGGTACTCTGGTTACTGCATTTCATACTAGAAAAGATGATGACTATTGGGTGATTGACAATGGCTACTCTAATCACATGACCAGAGATAAAATTAAGTTCACTAAGCTTGAAAAGTATGATGGTGGATTAGTTATGTTTGGAGATGGTTTTGGAGCTAAGATTGTTAGGAAAGGAATAATTAGTTTTGATGGAATACATAACACTGATTCAATGTCTATTATGTTAAGGGCTTAAGGCATAATCTTTTGAGCGTTGGAAAAATGTGTAGCAAAGGTTTCAAGCTTGTGTTTTAGGATAATACCTGTGAGATCAGAAAAGGGTCTAGAACTATGGTTGTAGTAGGAAGAACACATGGAAATATTTATCAACTTAAGGTTGTTGATGGCCAGTGCCTAGTATCTCAAGTTAATGAAAGTTGGCTATGGCACTGGAGGATGGGACATGTAAACTTTGATAATCTAGTCAGGATTAGTTCAAGAGAGGTTATTCGAGATCTTCCTAAAATCACAAAGCCCACTAATACTATTTACAGAAGTTGTTAGTTGGGGAAACAAACAAAATGTAGTTTTAAAGGAAAAGAGCAATCAACTCCCAGAATGCTAGAATTAATTCATATAGACCTCTATGGCCCTACAAGAACAAGAATTATAAATGGAGATAGGTATTTCATGCTCCTTATTGATGATTATTCTAGAATGACATGGGTTTCTTTTCTTAGGGAGAAGACTCGGGCTCTGGATAGGTTTAAAGTGTTCAAGGCAAGGGTAGAGAATGAAGTAAACCTAAGAATCAAGTGTTTAAGATCTAATAGAGGTAGAGAATTCACTTCTAGTGAGTTTAATGCATTTTGTGAAGAGCATGGCATAAAGAGACATTTTTCTGATCCTAGAACTCCACAGTAGAATGGAGTTGTTGAGAGAAAGAACCAGACTATTCAGGAAGCCACAAGAACCATGATGAAAGAAGCAAATGTACCTGATGTATAGTGGAGAGAGGAAATACACACTATTGTTTATGTTCTTAACAGAGTTTATATTAGAGGTAACAGCACAAAGACTCCTTATGAGCTATGGACTGGTAAGATTCCTACTGTGAAGTACTTTAAGGTGTTTGGAAGCAAGTGTTACATTAAAAGAGATGATGAGAACATTGGGAAGTTTGATGATAAATGTGATGAAGGAATTTTACTTGGGTATTCAACAAATAGAAAAGCATATAGATGCTTTAATAAGAGATTGAGGAAGATAGTTGAAAGTGCAAAAGTGAAGGTTGATGAGGACATGCAAAAGTTAGTTGAGATAAGTGAAGTTGAACCAGATGAGCCTATTTGTGAACCTGTACCAGAAGAGAATAAAGAGGAAGAAGAAGAATAGATTAAAGAAGAGGAAGAGATTTCAGAACCTGCTCCTAAGACTCCTAAGTATATATAGAGAAACCATCCTAAAGAACAGATAATTGGAGATAAGAGTGAAGGTGTGAAGACAAGAAGCAAGGTAGTAGCTAAGGTAAATTTGTGTTTACTTTCTAAAATAGAACCTAAGTTTGTAAATGAAGCATGCAAAGATGAGAATTGGGTAAGAGCTATGAAAGAGGAATTGCAAAAAATAGAGAAGAATCAGACATGGGAACTAGTTCCTAGACTTGTAAATAAAAATGTAATTGGTTCAAAGTGGGTGTTCAAGAATAAGTTGAATGAGAATGGAGAAGTTGTGAGAAACAAAGAAAGACTTGTATGCAATGGTTTTTCACAAGTTGAAGGAATTGGATTTGAGGAGACATTTGCCCTAGTGGCAAGAATGGAGGTCATTCAAATGTTTTTGGCATTTTCTGCCCACAAGGATTTCAAGGTATATTAGATGGATGTCAAGTGTGCATTCCTGAATGGTGAACTAGAAGAAGTGTAAATGGAACAATCATAAGGATTTCAATTATCAAATATATTGGATATGGTTTGCAAGTTGAAAAAAGCATTGTATGGACTGAAACAGGTTCCCAGAGCATGGTATGTGAGATTGGACAAATATCTGACACAACAAAATTTTAATTAGGGCTCTGATGACAACAATCTTTATTTCAAGGTGGAAGGAAAAAAATGTTGATAGTGGTAGTGTATGTTGATGATATCATCTTTGGAGGAAATGAAGGTATGTGTAAAAGAATTGCAAAGAAGATGCAAAAAGAATTTGAAATGTCCATGATTGGTGAGTTGAATTTATTTCTTGGTCTTCAAGTAAATAAGCTAATAAGGGGATATTTATTTCACAATCAAAATATGTCAAAGAGTTGTTGAAGAAGTTTGGAATGGATGACTCCAAACTGGTTAGTACTCCTATGGTAACTGAATGTAAGCTAAGTAAAAATGATGAATTTGCTAAAGTTGATCAGAGCAAGTATAGATCTATGATTGGTGGACTGTTGTATCTTACTACTATTAGACCAGAACTCATGCATGTAGTATGTTTAGTTTCCAAATTTCAAGCATAACCAAAAAAAGAACATGTTACAACTATGAAGAGGATATTCAAATATCTTAAAGGCACTCCAGATTATGGCTTATGGTATCCTAAGGTTATTGATTTCACTTTGAGTGCTTTCATTGAAGATTGGGATGGTTTTGTGGATGAACGAAAGAGTACTAGTGGAGGTGCATTCTTTCTTGGTGGAAGATTGGTTTCATGGCTTAGCAAGAAACATGATTTAGTTTCTTTATCCACTGCTAAAGCTGAGTATATTGCAGCAACATCTTACTGTGCACAGGTGTTATGGATGAAAAAAACTTTGAAGGATATAGGGGTGATATGTGATGAGCCTATACCTATCTTTTGTGACAATACAAGTGCTCTAAACTTTTCAAAGAATTCAGTAATGCATTCAAGAAAAAAACACATATCTATCAAATATCATTTCTTGAGAGAAAAGGTGTTGGAGAATGAAGTCAGTTGGAGTATGTGTCTACAAAAGATCAAATTGTAGATATCTTTACTAAGGCCCTTTCAAAGGATAATTTTGAATATCTCAAGGAGAAGTTGGGGGTCATTGGCCCTCCTTCTTTGAACTAGGTGCACATGGAGGTGCATCAGTCCAGTGAATCTACAAATTCTTCATTTGTCTAGACTGATGATTGGGTCTACTCTGCAGGGGGAGTAGAAATTTTTCATTGTTGCAGTATGAGTTGTATGGGTGCACTCCTAAGGGGGAGTGATAAGAGATTTTTGGTCTTTTCCATTGATGTCAAAGGGGGGGAGAGAGTCATTTGAAAAATAGTAAAAGAGGAAGAGGTCTTTGCCAGAAATATTGAGAGTGCAGGTATAAAATGGATGCTGTCATTGATGTTTTTTCAAATCTTGTGTTGCCATCAATGACAAAGAGGGATATTGTTGCAATTATGAGTAAGTTTGGTGGTGTTGTCATTGATGTTGTCATTTATGTCAACACAGTACATGATGTTGCAGATTCTACATGTATAGTTGAGATGTTGTGAGTACATGGAGTTGTCTTTATGATGTTGCAAATATGATGACATGATGGATTACCAAGTACTTTTGAGAAAAAATAATAAATAGAGAAGTCAAAGTTGTGTGATCAGAATGTGTTCCATTTTGTGCTCTACATTTCTTCTAGATTGATCCTATTCTTGTGCGGATATGAAATGTTGTTTATGGGAATCTGTTGGTGATATCTCTTAGATTGTAGCTATTGGTTTGTTGAAGAGCAAAAGTTGTGTTCACCGGTGTGTGAACCGATTGGAAAAATTATTTGTCTGTGGACTGAGAGAAATGTTTCTACTCAGTAGTCCTCTGCTAGTTTGGTTTAGGTCTTCTAGATCTAGTAGAAGGCTTGTTAAGGTGGCATTTGTGCTCTAGCAAAAGTGTTCGTGCTTTGGTCTTCCATAAGGCGAGTTCCAAAGTTCCTATGTGTGTCTGTGTAGTCTGGATAGATTGGTGAAGAGTGTTTTGAGTATGAAGTTTGTTGTAGCTAATGCAAATGAATCTGAAGGTTTCCAAGATGTGTTTTGGTGTCTAGTGAAGTGTGTAGCATCGTGTGCATGTTGTTCTTCTTGTTGGGAAGTGTGAACTTCAAGGTTTATTTGTGTTTTCATTAGGTTTGGTTGACCTAGTGTTTACACTTCATTCGAAGGATGAAGAATTAATTCAGGAAGCATGTGATTGATCCGAGACATTCTTTTGTGTCTTGGTTAAGTGTTGGTTTGGTCCACTCCTATTCCTTTCCATCATGGGAATGTTGAGTTTTAGACATAATTTGAATTTATGAAATGAAGTGTGTGTAGCCGACATTGGAGAAAGTTTCTAAGGTTGAAGAGGGTATAAATACAAGTTGAGATGTTGCAAATGAATGAATCAAGTATTCCACGAGTTTGAAGAGCAGAGTGTGCAAAATTAAATTGAGGCAGCTGTACTTTAATGTGTTAGATTCTTTAAAGCAGGGAGTTGACGGTGTCTACAATTCTTCTGATCAAGGTTGTGGATGTGTGTAATATGTTGTGGTGGATCTTTTGTTATCATTTATATCTGTAGGTAGTGAGCCTCCTTGTTGGACAGTGAGTCCTTTCTATAGGTAGTTATCCTTTGTATATGGGCAGTAAGCCCTTGGTAGTGAGCCTCTTGTATTTGATTTTTGCTATTGCTTTATATTGTGAGTTAATCTTCACTATGGTTTTTCCCTCATTAGGTTTCCACATAAATCTAGTGTTTCCTATGTTGATATTTCTTTCTGTTATTTGCATTTCATGTTCATACTTAATAACAAAATTAAGTGGATAAGAAATTGTTTAGTGTTTGAAGATTTGAGTTTGTGTTTAGTGACAACTAATTCACCCCCCCTCTTAGTTTTCTTGCACCTTTCAACACCTTACACCATCTTACACATCCACTTGCATGCCTTAACTCTACACATTCTCCAAAATGTGCTCCACCTTCATCAATTAGCCTTGTGACAAGTGTCACATTCCTATTGGCTCCCATTTTAATCCCACATTCACCAATTTCACTCTTTCTTCAACCCTTCACTCCTATAAGTAGAAGCCTCTTCTACTTGAAATGCATCCACAATCTCATGCAAAGCCATTATGCTCATTTCATCCACCAATCATCCAATTTCTATCACTATCTTTGAGTGAAAGTGGCATTTATCACATACATTTTCATCTCACATCTACTTACATCTTCATTATTTTAGCTTGAATTCATCACCACTTTGGAGAAATTTCATCACATTGCATCAATAATCTCAGAGCTTATCAACTTGGGATTGGGAAAGGGTCACTTTCCACTTCAAAGTGACATCAATCCCCCTATGGGATGAGGTTTTGGTAGCTTATATTAAGATTTCATGCTTGATTTCATGTTTACTTCATGTTTTTAGTTTTGTTTTCATCTTCTTTGCATGCTTGAGAATTTCACAGGGAATGATATTTGTGCTTATTTGAATGACTAATGCTCTTGTGTTTGTCTATTTTTAGCTAGGTGTAGATCATCATTCACACAAAGTAAGGTTGGTTGTAAAAGGTTACTCTCAAGTTGAGGGTGTTGATTATGGTGAGATATTTTCTTCTATTGCAAAAATGACATCTATTAGATTTTTGCTTTCTATTGTTGTCGCTTATGATTTAGAGGTTGAGAAAATGGATGTGAAAACTACTTTCCTTCATGGTGACTTGGAGGAGGATATTTATATATAAAAGTTAGAGCACTATGTGGTGAAAGGTAAAAGTAAATTAGTTTTCAAATTGAAGAAATATTTGTATGGCTTAAAATAGAGTCCTAGGATGTGGTTCCTGAAATTTGATACATATGTGTTGAGTTTGGGATTTGAGCGTTCTAAATCAGATCATTGTATTTATTATAAAATTAATGGTAATTGTTTCTTGTTTATTGCATTATATGTTGATGATATGTTATTTATTAGTAGAGGGAAAGGTATGATTTCAAAACAGAAATCTCAACTTGGTCTCTAAATTTGAAATGAAAGATCTTGGTCTAGCTAAACACATTCTTGGGATGGAAATTAAAAGAGATAGAGTGAACAAAAAGCTATGGATTGGCCAAGTAAGTATGTCAATTAAATTTTACAGAGGTTTGATATGCATGATTGTAGACCAGTGTGTGTTCTTATTTTAGTTGGAACAAAGTTATCTATTTTAGATTTTCCAACATCCCCATCAAAGATGGAAGAGATGAGCACAATGCCTTACTAGAGTGTAGTTGGAAGTTTGATGTATGCTATGATTTGTACTAGAATAGACATTTCCCAAGCAGTGGGACTTCTTTCCAGATATATGTCTAACCTTGGTAGAGTTCATTGGGATGCAGTTAAAAGAGTCTTGTTGACTGTGATTTTGGCACAACAACATGCAAACAAAATATTGCTATTATGTTTCTCCTGAAAGAGAAAGGAAACATGTGGATGCCTTAGCTCCCAAGGTCTTTGTAGTTGGGTCTCAACTGTGCTGATGTTACTCAGTGGTTAATGCAACAGTAATATTCAAGGGGCCTGCTGGTGTTGAGCTTTTGGATTGTTATCAGATAAAGCATGAAAATCAAAACCTACTTTAACAAGGGTTTTAAAGAAATAGAAAAGATAGATCGAGGCTTTGAAACATAAAAGAACAATAGCTCATCCAATCTTAACAAGACTTGTTAACTTCAAGGAATTTGTAAACCAAAACTGCAAAACAAGATAAGCTTGTGATTGACACACAACCCTATTTCATTCTCAGTTCTAATTCGAATAACAAACTTTTAGCTACCATTTAAATAAAACACAAAATAATATTTCATTCCTTGAAGACTTCACAAATCAAATGATCAATTAAGACAAATATCATTCAGGAACACAACATGAAGTAGATTAAACTCTGATTGCTTCTACTGTCAATAAAATAGATAAGCAATATTTACAAATCTGGCACAATCACCAGTGTATAGAAAATTTGAAGCTCCAGACTGTTTCCAACTACACTAAGAGAACTTAGAAAATACATTACAGCCTGTACTGAAATCTAACTGCTAACCAAGAAGACAAGAGAAGCTCTTATTACTTAGAATCAAGATGCCACTCTATCTCCTCCTATTAACTGACTAACTCTTAACAGTTCTAACTCTGAACAGTTCTCAATCTAAAAGCTTTCTAAATATAGAAGTTCTAATCCCTTATTGTCTAACTTTCTTCTAAATCCTTCTAACTGTAAAGGTACCAACCTTTACAAAGAGGCAAGAACGCCTTATATACATAATGTACCAACTTGAATGTGTTGTCCCCTACACTAGGGTTTACAAAATATCTACATCTAGGAAAGTTAGCTCTCAAACCTTTCTAAGGAAAGTCCAAAACTGCATTCAATGTGAAGCCCTGTTGTCCATGTTGATGAAAGGTTTCTAGGAAAGATCTGTAGATATTTTGCTGCTACAACATTAACTCTAGCATCTTCGTGTCCATCTTTGAACTCCATCTTAGGGCCACCTTGAATGCTCAAAAAGATCGTCATTAATATCGATCTATCTCTTTGACAATAGTCACTACAGCTATCCCTGTGAGTCACAATTTGCTCTTTCCTTCGGCTTCCTTCATGTTCCAGACTTCTTTGTTCGTTGACCATCCTCCTGAAGCACCATCGGGCCTCCTTGCAGATCTAAACACTATCGCTAAGCCGATCCATTAGCCTTTGATCTCGGAACGAATCCATATCGCTTGCATTCTGTAGATTTCCTTCACAAGAATAGTCAATTAGTAAAACTAGGCCAATGAGTCACTCTTTTGGCCCCTTCTGATTGGTCAGGCATATTGCCAAGTGAGCTCCCCAGGTGGTCAAAGGTGCACTAATCAATATTGCATATCGATGAGACACCATCGGTGTCTCCTCGATGTGATGATATCGCCCTTAGCAACCATCGGCATGACACTAGACAGTCAGCAAGAGGTCATTGCGAAGTCCTTCTCTTGGCGAGTCCATCTTTCATGTCGGGGAGACCATCGTTTGTCATTGTGACCTCATAGCAAAGTCCCTCCTTGCATTTGGAGTCTCCCCAAGTTCCTTTTATTCCCCCCCCGAGCTCACTTGTTCTTTTGGTGTGACATAGGCAAGTCGGTGAGACGTTTCGCTGAAGGCTAAATTTTTGGGCGAGGTTCCTCATGTCGGCGAGACTCTGCTAGCTCGGGGAAATCTCACCCTGAACTCCTCTTCTCTTACCGAGCCTACCTTGCTGTCGGCAAGACCTTCAGCGAACCCTCTTTCATTCTTGCTGAGCTCAAATTTCTTTCTTCTTCTCGGGCTCGAGCTCCTTATCTCTTCGGTGAAACCTTCTTTCCTCACCAAGACCTCCTGGCTCACATGTTTCTTCTCCTCAAACCTTTTTTGTCAACAAGAGTCACGACGATGCTAGAATCCATGGGCGAGCTCATCTCTGATGTCAGGGAGACTCTGATGTTTCGGGGAGACCTTACCCCGAACCCCTTTCTTCCTACCGAGCCCATTTCCTTTTTCTTCAGCAAGACTTTTCCATGTCAGTAAAACATCCCAGTGAAGGCACCTCATTCGCTTAGAGTCTTCCCGACTCCCCTTTTCTTTCTCCAGGTTCCTTTTGCTTTGGTGTGACCTCCCTCGATGAGACTCCTAGAGACCCACCTCCGTGTCACCGAGACTTTTGTATCAGTAGGACCTTTCGCTGATTTCTTTCACTCTCGCCGAGCTCAATATGTTTCAGTGGGACCTCTCTTCATGTCGGCATGACATTCCATGGTCGGCAAGACCTTTTTTTGAAGCCACTTTTCTCTCAGCGAGCCTCCCCTTATCACTGAGGCTTCCTTCGGTCAGTGAGACTTTACACCGACCGAGGCTTCCTTTCGCTGAATTTTTCTATCACCAAGACCTTCTCGAGTTGGTAGGACATCCTACCAAACCCGCTGCATTTGTTCCAAGTCTCCCTAAGTTAAATCTTCTCGGCATAACCACCTTTCGGCCAGACACTATGCCGAAGGCATCATCCTTTGGCAATCTTTTATGTCGGGGAGACCCTACTTCAGTTATACCGACATGCATTTCTTTCATTCCTAGTGTGTTGGTGTAACACCCTCTCATCGGGGAGACGTCTTATAGATACCTCATGTCCTAGAAAAATCTTTACTAGTTCATCCCGTTGTCGCTCTGACATACTGATTCTCTCACCGAAGACCACCGATGGAATCCCCCTCACACTGTGTCGGTGTGACTTTTCATGATCACCAAGAATTTTCTCCAAAGAAAAGTCTCTCACCGAGATGTAATACTCTATCGGAGGTTGGCGAGAGTTTCCACCGAAGACATAACTCTCACCGAAAGGATTTTCTTGTTCTTGCTAGTCAGCAGGACATATGGCTTTCGCCAAGACTTTATCCCGAACTCAATATCTCCCGCCAAAGTGTTTGCTCATTGTGCGGTAATCGGTGAGACTTCATGAATTCGCCAAGACCTCTTGGCGAAGAGAAAATTTTTTTCCGATATACGGGTCCCTTTTTCCGTTGGTCGGTGAGACCCGAAGATCTCACCGAGACCTTTCTTCGAAGGAAACCCCTGATGCCGATAAGAAACCCCATGTCATCGGGACCCTGTTTAATGTCTTGCCGATAGTTGACTGCACATGAATTTCGCTTGCTGTGACATATCTGAGGTCATGCCGACTTTTACCTTAACTAACTTTTAGGACCAACTGGATTGAGGAATGGCATCCAACTGAGCTTGGCTAGCAAATACCACTAGGTGCATGATTCAATCCTGCAAAAGAAAGGTCTACATTAGTCCTCATAAGTAAACAAGAGATATTATAATAAATTCACCATTGCTTATAATTACTTCACTGAATTCCTAGCAAGGAGAAAACCAACTTAGGTTGAGACAGAACCAAGATTAAACAAAACAAGAAGGCAAACTTAGGCAGAAAGCAGAACTCCCAAGAGGAAAGAAAATAGCGAAGAAAACAAAGAAAAAAAAAGAGAAAGGGGGACCCATTTTGATCCAGATCAAAGTGGGGTGGTTATGCAAGGCATAACAAATGGTGACTCGGTTGGGAAAATGGTTTAACCATTTTCATGAATCTGAAGGATTCGGCTACCAAGAACTCTTGGTTCATGAACATCACAACTCCAGTTGTGTCAGTTATAACAAACACGGTAGAGTTAGAATCTCAAATGTAAGTCAATCAATGGCTACCCCTAAATCTATGTGTGTTCTTGATAGTGCATCATCCTTTCATAAAGTTTTCCTTATATTTCGGGCAACAATGTGCAAGATTTGAGCTACATGAGTTGATTCCTTTTAGTTGTCGTGCAATGATATCCTGGGCATTGCTCCACTGCCAATCAGGCATCTATAGCCCCGACAAAGATACCTCTAGTTTCCTCATAGCATTGCTCTACTGCCAGCTAGATGTCCATAGCCCCGGTAGAGATACTGGAATCACCCATTCATATTGAATCCTCTTTTTCTTTTGATAAATCTTTTCTTTCTTTCTTTTTTTATAGAGTTTCAGATATTTCAATTAGTTCTTTTTTTCAATATGTCAAATGTTTAACATCTGATTTGGGTTGAAAACTACCATGGACCTCAAGACAACACTTAGGAATTAGATTTTTCACTTGAATCTTGCAACACCATAATCCTAAGACAGACATACCCTTACAAGAGGAGATGTTCTTAATGATTTGTGACAGATTCAGGGGAGTTGATGAAGGTTACTTACTTGGCACCTTGTTTTCAAGACTTTCCACAACTTTTATTGACAATAAGCATGAAACAACAAATTGAGGACAAAATCACTCGATCATAAAACTTGAAAATATTTAAACCGCTTCTTTCCTAGTGACCAAAGTATGCTTCAAATAAACAACCACCATTCCAAGATGGAAAGAAACAGATAAACCCCAAAGCACAAAACAAAACAGAAACCACAGAAAAAGGGAAACAAAAAGATAGAAAGGAGAGACAAACAATCAACAAACTATTTACAGACAATGAACAAATTATTTACACAAAGAGTAGCAGATTATTGACAAGCAAAAACATAGAAAATATTTACAAAAAAAACAAATTATTTACAAACAAGAGACAAAATAAATTATTTACATAAAGGACAACGAACAAATTATACATAGAATAGAAGTTAACAAGCCTCAAGATTCAAAATAGTGCTTGAGGAATTGCCCATTGACAAGAAAAGAAATAGGTTCTCTAGTTAAGCTACTCAGTCTGAAAGAATTTTCCCCTAGGATCTTAGCAATTTGATAAGGACCTAGCCAGAGTTTATCAAATTTCTAGTGGCTGCCCTTCTTTTCACTGCCTTTATCCCACAACAACACTAGGTCTGATATCCTAAAAGCTTTGACTTTGGCTCTTTTATCAAACCAACGTTTGACAACAGCCTGATGGTTGAAAAATTGTTGCAAAGCAGTATCTCTTTGTTCTTCTAATTTTAACAAAGCAGCTAATCTAACTTCTATCCTATTGTCACTAGAGTAGAATTTCTGCATGAACTCAAGGATAGGTATTTGTAGATGGATAGGAAAGACAAGCTCTTGGCCATATACCAGCTTGAATGGTGAGGTGTTTAAAGCAGCCTTAATCCTAGTCCTATTTGCCCACAATGCGAATCTCAGCTGGGTATGCCAGTCTCTAGGGTTATGTTCTAACTGTTTCTTAATTACCCCTAAGAGGTTTTTATTGGTTGACTCTGCTACTCCATTGCCTTGTGGGTAATAGTTTGAAGAGTATTTCAAAACAATTTTGTGATCATATGCCCAGGAAATAAACTTAGCAGAAGAAAAGAAAGAGCCATTGTCACATACCAGAGCGAAGGGTACCCCAAAGCTTGTAGTGATGCATTCAGTGAGGAACTTGATCACTACCTCCATTGTGTTGTTTTTGCATGGTATAGCCTCTGTCCATCTTGTGCAGTAATTGGTAGTAGTCAAGATGAATTTATGTCCTATAGTAGAGTTTGGGTTAATAACCCCAATGAAATCCAGTGCCCACTAGGCAAATGGCCTTACCTCATAGACAGGCTGCAGTGGCATAGCTGAATGGCAATCCCTTGATGCAGAAACCTAGTAGGTGTGACATGTCCTCACATGTTGGTGTGCATCCTTGAATACATAGGGCCAGTAATAACCAGACCTAAGGATCTAGTGTGCTAGAGAATCTACAAAACAATGACCTGTGCCATGTTTTCCATGAAATTCAGAGATCAATTGCTTGGCCTCTTGATGATCAAGGCATCTCAGGTATAACCCTTCAAAATTCCTCTTGTATAGTAACCCTCCTTTGAACATATAATGAGAAATCTTCAGTCTCAGGGCTCTCCTTTGAGTTGAATTCATCCCCTCTAGACACTGATTGTTGAGCATCAGATTGACAACATCAACATACCAGGGATCATTGGAGAAGGACTGGGTCATATATTGCTGGCAAACAACATTGTTACCAGCATCTGCCATGGACTTGGATAAGCTCGTGCCTCAGATGAGTCTCATATGGTGTATCTCTAGATCTAATTCTTGTAAGATAGCCATCCACTTTCCCCTTCTTTCTCCTAGCTCGCTCTGCATCAGTAGGGACTTGACAGCTGCATCCGAAACTACAATGATGACTTGACTTCAGAGAATGTAATGTCGGAATTTCTTAACAGCCCAAACCAGCGCAAAATCTTGCTTCTCAAGAGGTGGGTATTTGATCTCCGTGTTTTTGAATGGAGAGCTCATGAACACAATCAGTCTCTCCTTTGCCTCTTCTTGTCATTGGGTTAATACAACTGCACCAAAATGGTCAGAGGCAAAAGAGTAAATGTAGAATGACTTGATGTAATTGGGGCTGGTAAGGATCGACACTTCTGAGATGGATCGCTTGATTTGCGCGAATGCGGCCTTTTCCTCCTCAGTCCACTCTGTTCTAGCATCTTTCTTCATCATTTCGTTTAGGGGTTTCACGATATCAGCAAAGCCCGTGATGAAATTCCTCACAAAGTTGATTTTCCCAAAGAAAGACTTCATTTCTTTATTGCTTCCTAGCTGGGTGATCTTCATAATTGACTCGACCCGGTCTGGATCGATTTAGATTCCCCTTTCTAAAATTATATGTCCCAAGAGCTTTCCCTCAGAGACTCCGAACACGCACTTGTTGGGAATCAAAGAGATTCCATATTGAATACACCTTTGGAGAACCTTGGCCAAGTTGACAGCATGATGGAGTCGATCCTTGGAGAACACTGTAAGGTCATCTATGTAAACAATAATACATTTTCCAATTAGATCCTTGAAAGCTATGTCCATGGCATGCTGGAAAGTTGCTCCCACATTTATCAGACCGAATGGCATCCTTTTGTATGCAAAGGTCCCCCACTTAGTAGTGAAAGTCATCTTCATTCTATCCTCAAAGTCGACCATCACCTGATTGTACCTAGAGTAACCGTCCAAGGATGGCATCATCTATGCTCCATTGACAGTCTGTAATACCTCATCCAAGGAAGGGAGCGGGTAATTATCCTTTTCTGAAGCCCTATTCAGGTTTCTAAATTCAACGCATAGCCTAATCTCCCCATTCTTCTTGTGGACTGGGACTAAGTTAGCCACCCACATTGAATGGCACATAGGAAATATTATCCTTGTAGACAACAATTTCTGAACTTCTTTATAAATCAATGGCTCAATCAGGGCATTGACAGGATGTTGCTTCTGTCAGAAGGGTTTAGCCTCGGGCTTCAAGGAGATAGTGTGGGTCATAAAAAAAGAATCAAAGGTCTGGAGGTCTTCATACCCCCAAGCTATCGCAGCAATATCCCTTTTAATTTCCCTCAATATGTCTTCTCTAATTGCTTCAGGGCAGGCCTTTCCTATGTAGACATTCCTTTCAGGACCCGAGTTAGCTAGGTTAACCATGTCATATTCACCTCCTTTTCCTTTAGCTGATGCCTTCTCTCGAGCCCTTGGGTCTGAGTCAAATATTCTTTCTAGAGAAACCATTCCCTTGGGAATGTTATTAGTTTTCAGATTAAGGACTCCTTCTATATCAGAATCCTCTTGATTCCAATCTCCTTGATCCTTGTTGGATTCATCAATGATTTGTCCTTCGAAAACATCTGAACTTGCTAGGAAGGCTAGAATATGTCAATCATCATCAAAGACCTAGAAATTCTTGATATTGTTAGGAACAGCTGGGGTGGACATCAGTTCCACTGAGAATCTTTTGAATTTGGAGCCTTGCATAGGTTCTAAGGTCCTAGCAACAAAAACCAATGGATTAGCTACCTGATTGTCTTCTCTAGGGACTAAGCTGATCCCGAAGGCATCAAAGTATTCAATTAGATTCCATTCCCTGTTTCTATATGTTGTCAGCCTTTTGTTGTGACATGTGTATTGGCTATGCACTTGCCTGATAACTATTTCTGAATCTACCTTGACCATCAAGGCAGTGACCTTCTTGTGTGCAAACATCAATCCCTATGCCAGAGCTTCATACTCTGCTATGTTGTTAGTACACCCAAATTGCAACCTGTAAGAAGCAAAGAAAGTTTTCCCTTTAGGGATGAATAGTACAATTCCAACACCACAACCAGTTTTGGACTTGGATCCATCAAAGATAAGGGTCCACAACTGATCACCAGTAGGGGTTGATCCTTTTGAAGTTATTATGGGTGCTTGAGTTAGATGAGTGACAATTGGGGCTACTTGATCTTTTGCATCAGGTATAGGGAAAGGAGGCTCTGTAGGTTGTTTAGGTATACTTTGCAATTCTAGCTCAGTTGTACCATCTAACCTATGGTCATCTTCCTGGCAGTCACTTGTCCCTTTGGTTGGTTCCTTGGGTTTCGTTTCATTTGTGAGTGTAGGGGTGTCTAACAAACCTTAGGGCTGCTCCTCATCAGTATACTGATTGGGACATGTGTCTAGAGTAGGTTTGATCTGAGAAGGGATTTCTTTTGAAAGTATTGTATCCCTGGTTAACATGGTTGCTTCCTTCGCCTCAAATGAGAAGTAGTCTGCAATGGTCTCAGGGTGACTTGTGCTAGCTTCCTCAGCTTGGGAAGCATGATTTAAAATGTCCCTGCAAGGTTGAAAAGTCAATTCAGAATGACTTTGGTAATGTACCCTGCACCAATTAGGGAGCAAAAGACTTTGCATATCTATATTTTCCCCTAAGACCAGTTGGTCTTGTTGCAGCTTTCTAATCAGGGCCTGTTGATTTTCATTAATGGTGGAGTCAGGGAGTTTCTGCATTGACATGTCTTTAGAATGGAGAACCGAGAAGGTTAGGATTTCTTCTTTTTTGTAAACCCCCATCTCAATCTCAAAGTAAGCCACCTCATTGGGACAATCATACTCAGTAATGATATGCTTGAGGTGAGGCTCACTTTCAATCCTAATCTGATTAGGAATCCCTTTCCATGATAGCCACATATGTGAAAAGTCAAGGGAAAGATATCCCCCTAAATTTTTCATCAAATCCCTGCTCAGCAACATACCATAGGTCTTAGGGATATCTGCTACTTGAATGTCTATGTTGGTTAGGATCCTAGGATCTGATCTGACTTGAACGTGTATATTTCTTAATTCCCCTACCACATTAACCTTTGTTTTGTCAAGTTGAATGACCTTCTTATTGGTTTGAATGGGTTTTAATCCCAACTTCTTACATATGGAAAATGGCATAACATTTCCTGAAGCCCCCGAATCCAATAAACAGTTATGTAGGTTTTTGCCATAAATTCTTAAACTTAAAAGGAAAGGTGGAGTACCAACCTTGTTTCTGTATAAGGCTGCATTCATGTCCCCAGCAGGTGCGACCTTGCTCTTTCCTTTTGACTTATCAACTTGTTCTAGAGCTTTTAGCACTATCTCCCTTTGAGCAGGGCACCACTTTAAAATGTCAAAATTTGACAAAGAAGTTTTTTGCTTCTGCATCTCAGAAACAATGTCAAATTTTGTATTATAACTTGAATTACTTTTGAAAGTAGCAGAGGAATTACCCTTGTTATGGAGGTCAGGCGAGCCTTTTGGTGGAGGAGGGTTATTATTAGCACTTTGATTTGGAGGCACCATGTAATTAGGAGGTGCTGAGGTAGTGAATGGACCCTTATTCTGATTTCTCAAGAAGTGTCCTCCTTTTGACTGAAAGGCTTGGGCATCATATGAATCTTCCTCCAATTCATTCTCAGTTTGCATTCAGAATGAGGGCTCTTCTTCAAAGATATCATAGGCCATTGCAGTATCCAGTGAGTCACCCCCTTTGTTTGAATTCCCCTAGAATGTGTGAGCATTTTCATGTGCCATCTTGACAACTTTCTCCATTTGAGGGCAGTTTATCTCAGAATGGGTTTCAGTATCATGCAGCCTACACCAATTGGTCATGAAGTTGAGGTTGGCCAAATTTGTAGTGTGTGATCTCTCCTTAGTTGCTTGATAGTTGTGAGAAACTCCCCCATTATTAGACCCTGTGATCCATTGTCTATTGTTGTTTGGCCTTTGATTGTACCCTATGTTTTGGTTTTGATACCCTTGATTAGAGGAGTTTTGGCCCTGATAACCCCTTTGGTTGTAATTGTTGTTATTCTGATAAGTACCTTGATTGTTGTTGTTTTGACTGGGATAATTACCTTGGCTTTGAGAGGGGTTCAATCGAAGCTGAGCCATGTCATTTGTAACTTGGGAAAAAAATTTCTTCAAGGTCTCCACCTCATTAGTAAGTTGGACTGTCTTTTCACTTTCCACGTTCTTAACAATAGGTGGCTGATCAACATGACTTGGAGTTCCAATTTGGTTATGATAACCATGGAAACTTGGAGGAACCTGCGGTTGTTGGGAGAATTCAAGAGTTCCCTTAGCAAAGAATGGGACTAGTGGTTGGGTTTGCAATTTAGGTATAGACCCATAGTGGGAAGGAGACATCCCTAGGACAGTATTGAACAAGGGAGTTGGACTAGGCATCTGATATCCCATTGAAGGGAAACCTCCTCCCATGACTCCTTGTTGAGAACTGATTTGTTGCTATAGCTTGATAGGTAGATGATAGAATTTGGATAGAGAGTCAATATTAGCTGGTAGATAAGTCCTTTGCAAGAACAAGCCAAGCAAGGGGTCTATAACCCTAAATTAAGCTTGTATGGCACTATTCTCAGTGACTAGATAGGGATCTTGCGATCTCCTATACATTCGTTGGAACCTATCGTTGAATAAAGGCAAGGGTTCACCTGGTTCCTTTCTTATGGTTGCAAACTGATGGTATAAAAGAGTTGGATCCACATAGATTCTGAACTGATTAATGAAAGCATTTTCTAGGTCTATCCAACTCAAAATAGAATGCTGAGGAAGATTATGGTACCAATTGTAGGCCATATCCCCTAAGGAATATGGGAACAACCTACAAACTACATCATGGTGAGCTATCTAGGCTCTAGTACAAGCATCCTTGAAAGCTTTTATGTGCTCTTCAACACTCCTTGATTCACCATGAATGTACTTAGGACAGAATTTCTCAGGGTTCTTAGGAAAATCGTGAAAACCTCCAGGGATAGTCCCTAATGGAGAGGGATTATTCTGAAAGAATGCCATTGGTGGCGGTGGTGGTGGTTGAGCCAACTATGATGACAATTGAGATGGACGTGATAGTGGATTGATAGGTACCCACTAGGGTATTGATGAGAAACCTAGTGGAGTGAGTGGAGTTTGCAAGGGTGGTATGATAGTTGGGCTAGCCTTATGACTCTTGTGTCTTGTTGGGGTCTTGAGTTCTATGAAAGGTGATGGATTCTCAGTTGATCGAAGAACTCTGTGAGACCTTTCTGGAGAAGAAAATCTAGCTTTATCCAGTTTTCCCTTTTCGGCCCTCCCTCTAGCGCCAGTTCCTATTGACTGTGGTTTTGGCAAAACAACATGCAAACAAAATATTGCTATTTTGTTTCTCCTGAAAGAGAAAGGCAACGCATGGATGCCTTAGCTCCCAAGGTCTTTGTAGTCGGGTCTCAACTGTGTTGATGTTACTCAGTGGTCAATGCAACAGTAATATTCAAGGGGCCTACTAGTGTTGACCTTCTGGATTGTTATCAGATCAAGCATGAAAATCAAAACCTACTTTAACAATGGTTTTAAAGAAATAGAAAAGATAGATCAGGGCTTTGAAACAAAAAAGAACAATAGTTCATCCAATCTTAACTAGACTTGTTAACTTCAAGGAATTTGTAAACCAAAACTGCAGAACAAGATAAGCTTGTGATTGACACACAACCTCTTTCATTCTCAGTGCTAATTCGAATAACAGACTTTTAGCTACCATTTAAATAAAACACAAAATAATATTTCATTCCTTGAAGACTTCACAAATCAAATGATCAATTAAGACAAATATCATTCAGGAACACAACATGAAGTAGATTAAACTCTGATTTCTTCTATTGTCAATAAAACAAATAAGCAATATTTACAAAGCTGGCACAATCACCAGTGTACAAAAAATTTGAAGCTCTAGATTGTTTCTAACTACACTAAGAGAACTTAGAAAATACATTACAGTTTGTATTGAAATCTAACTGCTAACCAAGAAGACAAGAGAAGCTCTTATTACTCAGAATCAAGATTCCACTCTATCTCCTCCTGTTAACTGACTAACTCTAAATAGTTCTCAATCTAAAAGCTTTCTAAATATAGAAGTTCTAATCCCTTATTGTCTAGCTTTCTTCTAAATCCTTCTAACTGTAAAGGTTCCAACCTTTACAAAGAGGAAAGAACACCTTATATACAGAATGTACCAACTTGAATGTGTTGTCCCCTGCACTAGGGTTTACAAAATATCTACATCTAGGAAAGTCAGCTCTCAGACCTTTCTAAGGAAAGTCCAAAACTGCATTCAATGTGAAGCCCTGTTGTCCATGCTGATGAAAGGTTTCTAGGAAAGATCTATAGATCTTTTGCTGCTGCTGCATTAACTCTAACGTCTTCGTGTCCATCTTTGAACTCCATCTCAGGGCCGCCTTGAATGCTAAAAAAGATCGTCATTAATATCAATCTATCTCTTTGACAATAGTCACAACTGTCCCTGTGAGTCAAAATTTTCTCTTTCCTTTGGCTTCTGTCATGTTCCGGACTTCTCTATTTGTTGACCATCCTCCTGAAGCACCATCAAGCCTCCTTACACATTTGAACACCGTCGTTAAGCTGATCCATCACCCTATGATGTCAAAATGAATCCATATCACTTGCATTCTATAGATTTCCTTCACAAGAATAGTCAATTAGTCAAAAATAGGCCAATGAGTCACTCTTTTGGCCCTTTTGATTGGTTGGGCATATTTCGAAGCAAGCTCCCCAGGTGGTCAAAGGTGGACCAATCAATATCGCATATCAGTGAGACACCATCGATGTCTCCCCAATGCGATGATATCGCCCTTAGCAACCATCAGCATGACACTAGACAGTTGGCAAGAGGTCATGGCGAAGTCCATCTCTTGGCGAGTCCATCTTTCATGTCAGGGAGACCATCATTTGTCATTGTGACCTCATAGCAAAGTCCCTCCTTGCGTTTGGAGTCTCCTCGAGTTCCTTTTATTCCCCCCCCCGAGCTCACTTGTTCTTTCAGTGTGACATAGGCAAGTCGACGAGACATTTCGCCGAAGGCTAAATTTTTGGGCGAGCTTCCTCGTGTCAGCAAGACTCTGCAGGCTCGGGGAAATCTCACCCCGAACTCCTCTTCTATTACCGAGCCTACCCTCCTGTTGGCAAGACCTTTAGCGAACCCTCTTTCATTGTTGCCGAGCTCAAATTTATTTCTTCTTCTCGAGCTCGAGCTCCTTTTCTCTTCGGCGAAACCTTCTTTCCTCGCCAAGACCTCCTGGTGCACATGTTTCTTCTCCCCGAAGCTTTTCTGTTGACAAGAGTCACGACAATGCCAGACTCCTTGGGCGAGCTCATCTCTGATGTCGGGGAGACTCTGATGTTTCAGGGAGACCTTACCCCGAACCCCTTTCTATCTACCGAGCCCATTTCCTTTTTCTTCGGCAAGACTTTTCCATGTCGGTAAGACATCCCAGCGAAGGCACCTCATTTGCTTAGAGTCTTCTCGGCTCCCCTTTGCTTTCTCTGGGCTCCTTTTTCTTTGGTGTGACCTCCCTCGGTGAGACTCCTGGTGGCCCACCTCTGTGTCGCCGAGACTTTCGTATTGGTAGGACCTTTCGCCGATTTCTTTCACTCTCTCCAAGCTCAATATGTTTCGGTGGGACCTCTCTTCATGTTGGCATGACATTCTATGGTCAGCAAGACCTTTTGCCGAAGCCACTTTTCTCTTGGTGAGCCTCCGCTTGTCGCTGAGGCATCCTTCGGTCGGTGAGACTTTACACTGACCGAAGCTTCCTTTTGCCGAATTCTATTGTCACCAAGACCTTCTCCAGTCGGTAGGACATCCTACCGAACCCGCTGCATTCATTCCAAGTCTCCCCGAGTTAAAGCTTCTCGGCGTGACCTCCACCTTTCGGCTAGACACTATGCCGAAGGCATCATCCTTTGGCGATCTTTTATGTCGGGGAGACCCTACTTCAATTATACTGACATGCATTTCTTTCATTCCCAGTGTGTTGGTGTAACACCCTCTCATCGGGGAGACATCTTATAGATACCTCATGTCCTGGTGAAAGCTTTACTAGTTCATCCCGTTGTCACCATGACATACTAATTCTCTCACCGAAGACCACTGATGGAATCCCCCTTGCACTATGTCGGTGTGACTTTTCATGGTCGCCGAGAATTTTCTCCGAAGAAAAGTCTCTCACCGAGATGTAATTCTCTATCGGAGGTTGGCGAGACATGAAGCACTTGGGGAGAGTTTCCACTGAAGACATAACTCTTGCTGAAAGGATTTGCTTGTTCTTGCTAGTTGGTAGGACATATGGCTTTTTCCAAGACTTTATCCCAAACTCAATATTTCCTACTGAAGTGTTTGCTCATTGTGCGGTAATCAGTGAGACTTCATGAATTCGCCAAGACCTCTTGGCGAAGAGAAAAACCTTTTCTGATATACGGATCCCTTTTTCCACCAGTCAGTGAGACCCAAAGATCTCGCTGAGACCTTTCTCCAAAGGAAACCCCTCATGCCGATAAGAAACCCCATGTTGTCGGGACCCTGTTTGATGTCTTGCTGATAGTTGACTGCACATGAATTTCACTCGCTATGACATCTCTGAGGTCATGCCGACTTTTACCTTAACTGACTTTTAGGACTAACTAGATTGAGGAATGGCATCCACCTGAGCTTGACTAGCAAATACCACCAGGTGCATGATTCAATCCTGCAAAAGAAAGGTCTACATTAGTCCTCATAAGTAAACAAGAGATATTATAATAAATTCACCATTGCTTATAATTACTTCACTGAATTCCTAGCAAGGAGAAAACCAACTTAGGTTGAGACAGTACCAAGATTAAACAAAATAAGAAGGAAAACTTAGGCAGAAAGCAGAAGAACTCCCAAGAGGAAAGAAAATAACAAAAAACAACGAAAACAAAAGAGAAAGGGGGACCCATTTTGATCCAGATCAAAGTGGGGTGGTTATGCAAGGCATAATAAGTCTTTAGATATTTGCATATTACCTTAGATTATTCCTTATGTTATCATAGTAATATGACTGAAGACAAGATTTCCCTTTATATTAATGGTTATGTGGATTTAGACTAGGTAGGTGATGTTTATAGCAGATGATCCACTAGTTCTTATGTGTTTACTTTATTTGGTGGTGCAATTAGTTGGATGAGTAAGCAATAGGTTGTGGTTGCTTTTTCCACTACTGAATCTAAGTATATGACAACTACTCATGCTTGTAAAGAAGTCATTTGGCTTAAGAGACTCTATTTAGATATTGGAATAAAACAAGGTGTAGTGACAATGTATTGTGATAGGCAGAGTGCAATATATTTAGACAAGAACCAAAAATTTTATGCCAAGACCAAGCACATTGATGTACAATATCATTTTGTTAGAGATATGGTTGAACATGGTAGGGTAAAGCTAGTTAAGCTAGAGATTTTGATGAATGTTGTTGATTCATTAACTAAGCCTATGATCATAGAGAAGTTTAGATGGTGTTCAAAGACTATGGGCCTTTCAACCTCTAACAAATAAGAGATGATGTTTTTACACCCTCCCATTACTCTTGCAAGGTCTTCGAAAAGTGGGAGATTCATTTGGAAAATATGTCTCAACCTTGTAATTACATGATGTACTATTGATACATGAGGTACTGTTGATACATCGATGATGGGGGGTGCGAGGGGGTTTTCCCCCAGAAGGGGTCCGGGGGAAATATGCCCTAGTGGGGGCTTAGGGGTAGCACCCCCAAAAGGAAAATTTTATTCATATTTTATTATTGTAAATCTGGACCATTCATCATTAGGTCTTAGATCTAATGATCGATATTTTATTAGCTTGAATTTCCCTAGAAGGAAACCCTATTTTATGAGGGTGTTGTATTACAACTATGTATTGTGATGTATTCTGAGAGTTTGATAGTGATTATGTTGCCTTTGGATCTCTGGTTGGTGATACTCTTGTGAGAAGCTTGCTCTACAAGTATATTGTAATCTTTGTGATTTGTAAATAATATATTTGGCAGTTTTTGGAGTGTGGGATTTTTCTCCCAAAAGGGTTTTCCCCACGTAAATCACTATGTTGTGGTATGCATTATATTTATGTTCATTTATGTTTAATTTTTTGTAATTGTTAAATATCTATAAAAGTGTTGCATTATCCTCCTCTCAAGATTAGTGTAGGAAGTCATTTCACTACCTTAGCTTCCTTTCAAACATGGCATAAGCCATCCTCTCGACTCATGATTCCTAAAACCAACCTTCATAGAGAATAGTTTCAACCCTTTGGAGTGTCGACCTTTGGGGTTCCATCTTTAATCTTACACAAAATCTTGTTAAGTAATAAGCCTTAAATACAATCTGTGAACTCCGAAGCCATTTTGGGTGCTGAGTTTTTGGGTTCCTCCATACCTCTCACATCACTTAGCATTTTGATAAGTCATAAGAATTATTTCCTACCTCTGATCCCCAAATTTTTTTTGAGTTCTAGCCTTTGCTGATACCTTTTACCTCTTACTTAACCTTAAATTAAGGCATAAGCCTTAACGTTGAAGCTTGATGTTTGATGCCTTTTCAAAAAACCCACTTCTTTCTTCACTCCTTTATGCAATTGGTATGAGGTATTCCTAAAGTCCAAATTTTGAAACCTTTCGAACTTAGCTCAAAATGACTAACTCCTTCCTCCTTTAGCAAGTGATATAAGGTAAGCCAACCTGAACTTTTGAAACACTTCTATAACACTTCACTTCTTTCTTCATTGATTCCCTTTTTGACATCAACCAACAACTCCTTATCTGATATCACTTAGATCTCCCTTGACATCAATGAGATGCCCTTTTGACATCAATGACAATCATATTTCCAAAAAAATGATAGATGCATTGTTAGCAGTTCAAATTGGTAGTGAGCCACCCCTTCTATTCTTCTTTCTTCTAGACATTGTGTCCTTTGGTAGTGAGCCACTAACAATGAGCCTTTTTTTATCTTTCTAGGTAGTGAGCCCTTGGAAATGAGCCTTATTGTATTAGGTGTTGCAATTCATATATTAGTGAGCTAATCCTCACTGTGGTTTTTCCCTTCTTGGGTTTTCCATGTAAATCTGGTGTTCTTATTTTTTATGTGTTTGCATTATTACTTTACATGTTTACATTCTATTAATGCATGTTAAGGGTTTAATGGTGGATAAGGGTTTAAGAGCTAATGCAGATATGAATGTTAATGAGGGTTTTTTATGTTTAAATTATACATCTGATTCACCCCCCTCTCAGTTGTCATGTGCATCTAACAACTTATTGCTAGTCCTATGTTTTTTGATCACCCATACTACCACAGCCGCTTAGCATGATGAGTATAATGAGGTATATTCACCATATTGTCTTCTTCTTCTCCTACTCTAGAGCTCTAAATTCACCAAATGAGAGAGTGAAAATTACCTCTCTTTCCCCCTTTGGAACTATTTATAGGACCCTTTTTACCTCACTACCTTTACCCTCCTATGCTGGAGGCCTCACTTATTGTCTTCTTCATTCCTCCATTTGATCATTTCTTATTATTCTTCCCCCCATTCTTTCGCTAACCATTTTTATTTCTTCTCCTCTTTCTCCACTAATTTTCTCCTATTTTTTGAGGAATTACCCAAAATCTATTTTTTGAGGTAATTCTAAAAATGACACCCAACCTCCCCTTCTACATTCACATTTGCATTTCATTCACATCATTACCCCTTCACAATTTCATTAATCCTTATATCATCCCAAATCATAATCCATGCACTAATCATTTAACTTTAACTTCAATCTTGTCTTTTATTTTCTCCAAAATCCTTGACCCACCTAATCCTCATCATCGAGATGTATCCCTCCCAATATTTGTGTATCGTTCCCATATCAACAACATCCCATCAATCCATCTTGGATTTTAAGCATAACTAGGGAAACATTGTTGAATGCTCACTTACAATATCCTTCGTCTATCTAACCTATTATTCAAGTCACCATCTTCCATCCTCTATTTTGAGAGCACACCCGTATTCTCTTTAACTTGCATGTCCTCTCAAGGGGCCATCATTACAACACCTTCTTTTTATCATGTAGAAAATTAATTGGGGTATATCTTCACTTCTTTGATGTGATATCACTTCCTTTAGGTACAACACCACACCAAAGAGGGAAAAAATGTAGATAACCTATATTGACTCGTTAATATATAATTTATTATCTTTCATTTATGTTAATTAATCAAATAACTTATTTGATTAATTCTTCTCAATCAATGTATTTAATTAAATTACATTTAACTAATGCCTCATTTAATCCATAATTAATTAAATAAGAATTTAATTAATTATCATTCTTCTTGATTAATCAAATTATTTATTTGATTAATTCCCCTCCATTGCCACATTTAATTAAAATTCTTTATTCTTCAAAGGTTAACTAATCAATTCATTTTAATTTAACCTTAGCCTCTATTTCCCTAAGTCCTCTAATCTCAATTAAGTTAATAAATTTGTGATTAATTAACTTAACCCACTTCCTAATCCTCATTAGCATTTATTATAATAATTAATTCCTCCCACTTCCACAAACTTGTAGACATGTGACATGTGTCCTACAAGCCCTCTTTAAGGCTTGCATGCACATGTCACTTTCCCTCTCCAAGTCATCTTTTGACCTCCTTTCCTATTGGATGCTCACACATGTGTGAGATCCTCTTCCCCATTAAGCCACCTACACTTCTAAACCTACACCTCTTACAATTTTCCACTTTTTTTTCCACTTTTCATATTCTTGTTCTTCCCAATGTGTGCTTGTTAGAAATCTGAAATAGATTGAATAAACCAAGGAACTTTTTACTAGAAAATCAAAGCTGCATAAACTGGAAAAACATAAGAATGCAAACCAAGACTCATATATTATGCAATGTCGATGTGAAAAAATTGTATGAAGAGCTTCCAAGCTAAAAAGATACAATACAAATATGCATGAATGATGAGTACATGCATCAAGGTGCATGCATGCCAAAGTATGCAACAATGCAAGATAATGAATGGATGCAAATACAAGCTAGGTAGTGAGTTTATATAGAAATTAGGAGGGGAGGTAGGTGGAAAATACAACCAATAAGAATAAACCAAAAAAAAGTGGAGATGGACCACCAAAAGTGGAAAGTATGGACCACCAAAAGTGGAAGATGCCACCGAGAGTGGAATGTGTTCCACTCTTTAAGGAAGGTGACGCCACATACTTATCTCCTAGTAATAAACTCACTTTATTATCTTAAGAAAGCTTAATTAAGTGTAGGAAAAACCTAGGACTAAGGGAAAATAAATTAACTCACTAGGAAAATAAAAATCTACACCAACACCCCCCTTAAGCATAGCTTAGGAGGATGCAAAAGATGACGGGTCCCGATAAATAAAGACATGTTAGGTACCCATGTACATATAAAATTCCCCCCCAAAGAATAAGAAGTCCCATCCCACAAAGGAAGTACACCCCCCCCCGTAATAGAGAGAGAAATGAAGTGGAAGGAAAAAGAAGCCCCCCAAAGAGATCCAATGGTAGATGCTCGAAATTGGATGTAGAAGATGGTCCATGATCATCTAACAACATTCCTCCCCTTAGGAAGAAACAAAACCAAAGGTGTATGTGAGCTATCTCCCCACTCTAGAAAGGAATATGTATGAAGAAAACTCAAGATGTATGGGGTCTCTGAACTCGGCTCAAGTGTTCCCATGTCAATGTTGAAAGCTCCTACAATAAAATAAGGCATTCTAGGCCACATTGCTGAAAATGAAAACTCAGAATCTCCTAGAGATTGATGTAGAACACCATCTAAAGACTCAAGTATCTCCTTTGAAGATGTATCCTCCAAATGTTGATTCAAAGTGTCCACACTCATGCCAAACTATAAGGAATGATTATGTAGAGAATGAACAAGAGGGTCAAAGTGCTCCCTCACAACAACTGAAGAAGAATCAACTTCATCAAGGAGTAGATGGATATCATCAATAGTGTATTCCAAATCTGAAATATGTGTCTCCATAAACAAGTTTGAAATACCTATCAAGAGATCATCCCAAGATAAATCTGAAAGAAAATGAATGTCCTGTTACAAAGAATCATTAGAAACTTTCAAAGAAGCAACACTAGAATCTAAAGTAGCAACAATAGATGGTGATGGGGTATCTATGAATTGATCATCCACATAATATGTGTCCACACAAGATGGGAAAACACAAGTATCAATATCATCCACAATAGCCTAGTTCTCCAAGGAAACATGTATCACTTTCAAATGAATATCCAATATCTCCATACAAGTGTTGAATGATGGTCCAAGTAGTGAAAGGGCACTCAATGTGCTCTACATTATGTAGAATATCCTTAGAAATAGTAAGAAATATTAGTCCATAGACCATGTCATTATTGTTAAACCATGCATTATTTTGATCATAGTCACCTGGCTCAAGAATGAGTCCAAGGAGATAGGGTAGTAGATCCTACTCAAGAAAATGATTATTTAGCCCTTGTTTCCAAGATAAATAGTTCTCTGAAGTTAGCTTGACAATAGAAGGATGGAAATAATTTTTAAGAGACATGCTTAACCCCCCATAAATGGAACTTTATCTTAGTTCATGATTAAAAATTATTTGTATAATCCCCCTAAGATTGATCAAGATTGATAGAGAAAATAAACTTTAAATGAATGCATAAAGAGACATCAAGAGACACCCCCTCTTTCCACTAGTCTTAGAAATTTCCCTCCCAAGATATTACAATGTTGGAACTTTATGATTAGTGCATTTACAAAGTCTTTTCCAAGATATAATGCTCAATAGGCTCAAAATAGCCAAAATTACAAATTTTGATACAAAATGAACCTGGGAAAAAATATGGAAAAATTAGCTCTATAGTTGTGTATTTCTCTTAAATACCTTTCCAATGCCTATTTGTTTCCAAAAAAAAGAGCTTCGGGGTGAAAGTTATGGCTTGTTGAAGAAAAAATGCAACAATAGCTTCAACCTACAATATATGATAAATATATATATATATATATATTCAAAACCTTTGTAGATGGAAAGTTCTCATCTCTAGCTTTCCAACGATATCCCATTTGTAGAAAATGGACACCGTGGTGAAAAGTTATGATTTTTGTAAAAAACAGGATAAATTTTACTTGCAGTGACGATCCCCTGACAAAAGAAAAAATTTCCAAAAATAAAATTCGTCTAAAATTAGACAAATTTTATATGAGAAGAGGGGTTTTTTGGCCTTCTGAACATATTGGTAAGGTCCGTTTGGCCCAAAAATGCTCCAATAAAAAGTTGTTCCCAGATCTGAGCTTCAAACCTATGTTTGCAACTTTGTCAAATGATCTCCAATTTGGATGGAACAAAAGCCAAATTTGACTTTCTCAAGCCTTCTGGACATGTTGAAATAGTCAAAATATTGCCAGTATAACTAGAAATGCTGCAATCACCTAGATCTCACAAAACATATATGTAATATAAAGAGGTTATTAGATCATTGCAAATCCTTTTTGATTCTCTAGATCATTTAAAATGCAAGAGAAGAGCATACAAGAATTTACAAGATATTTACAAGAAACTCAATCTCTCAATTAGGAATCTATGAACTTAGATTTCTCAAAACAAAAGCTCTAATACCATGTTAGAAATCTGAAATAGATTGAATAACCCAAGGAACTTTTTATGAGAAAATCAAAGTTACATAAACTGGAAAAACATAAGAATACAAACCAAGACTCCGAGAGATTATGCAATGTTGTGATAAAATCGCATTAAGAGCTTCCAAGCTGAAAAGATACAATGAAAATATGCATGAATAATGACTACATGCATCAAGGTGCATGTATGCCAAAGTATGCAACAATTCAAGAGAATGAATGGATGCAAATACAAGCTAGGTAGTTAGTTTATATAGAACTTAGGAGAGGAGGTAGGTGGAAAATCCAACCAATAGGAATAAACCACAAAAAGTGGAGATGGACCACCAAAAGTGGAGGATGCCACCAAGACTGGAATGTGTTCCACCCTTTAAGGAAGGTGACACCACATACTTATATCCTAGTAATAAACTCACTTTATTATCCTAAGCAAGCTTATTTAAGTGTAGGAAAAACCTAGAGGACTAAGGGAAAATAAATTAACCCACTAGGAAAATAAAAACCTACACCAATAGTGCTCACACATGTGTGAGCACACCTTTCTATTTTCCCCATGCCAACATGTCATACTCACATGCTTCCATCTTGTGACACTTGTCACAAGTCTAAGTCCTCACTATCCCTTTCAATCCCAACCATCCATTTCACAAGAAGATCTCAATCCTCCATTCATCCTTCCAAAAATCTATAAATTGGATCCTTCCCATCCCACTTGGATTATCAAATTTTTTGCAAACTTATGTTGTTAAATTTACTACCAAATCCTCATACATACCTAGGTTATGCTGCATTGGAGAGCAACCACACAACTACATCATCAAGTACACATGGGTGCATCTACTTCAACTCAATCCATGAGGTGATAAGGGTAAAGGCAAGGTAATTTTTCTTCATTTTTATTTATCTTCATATTTCTATATTTTATCCTTTTAATCATCTTCAGTGGGTTCCAGATGGTTGTGGGTTCCACCCATGGCTACTATGTGACAATAAGTTAACAAATTGGTCGAAAAAGGTAAAGTGAATGATAATGGCAGACTGTATTAGTAAATGTGAAGATGTGGTGAGAGGAAAATTGGTAATGGTTGAGAAAATAGTATGGGTAGAAATGACATAAAATGTACAATGATGACTAGAAATATTGACATAACTAATAATAATGGAAGATAACAATAGTTTAGTACGAATGACTAATATGAGTATGATGGTGGGTTAAACTCACTTATGTTGACACAAAACTTCCCCCAGCTAATGGTACGATGTTGTACTCAGGGTTGTAACATTATTAGTTAAATAAAATAAAGTGAATTAATAAAATAAAAATAATAAATATACCCGAGAAAGTTACCACACATAACCCAATGTAGTCTTAGGGTGCCACATGGAAAGGAGATGTAGTAAGTGCTAAGATATTTTCTAATGTGATAGAGGATTTGATACTTCCACATTAGAGGTGAAAAATCTCCTTATGTCATAATGGTTCTATGTGTTCCATAATGACACGTTGATCTTGCAAAGCACTAGCATAATGTATGATGCAAGATGAGGAAGACACATGCGGAAGGTTGTGTCATGCCCACTTTTAATCAAGACTAAACATAACATTTCCATCAATTTTTTTATTTACTTTAACCAAGATAAAACTTAGTAACATGTTCTTGGCATCCATGATGACATTAAATTGATAATTCCATCACAAACGTTCACACAAAAATGTGAAGGAAGAAAAATAGAAACAAAAATAACTAGACTAATGACTTCCACTCATGAAACAACATCTTTAAAAAAACATTAAGAAATGAAATGCGTTTTAGGGTATTTTTCATGAAGTAGCAATTTTAATTCCAATTCAACTTTATCATGAAGTTTATAGGCATTAGGGGAAAAAAAAATCTCCCATTGAGTTATATAATTTTATTGAAGGAATTAAGACCACTAAAATACTAAATTAATTTTTCCAAGTATCAATACTATTAACTTAAATTAATTCAATAGTAAAGTAGTGTCAAGTTTTAATGCAACGATTAAGTTATTAAATGGGTTAACCATTATTGATTAAACTCATTACTTACAACATCTAATAACATTAATATCAATAATTTGAAATTCCTATAATTTCATTTTAGCTAAGAATGCCTAAAATTTAAAACCCTAAATGCATCCTAGAACATGAGCTTATTGTGTTTGATTTATAACAGAAGACAAGATATATTCAAGGATTCACCATCGTATATTCAATGGCACCAAGGGTGTGGTCTCATTATTTGTGTTCTCCACATGGAATGAAGAATAAATTGACACAATTTGAATATGGAGGGCCTAACTTGCACCCACTCCAAGGTATCTTGTTTGATCTAGATGTATGTTGGAAACCTCTCAAATTGGAGAAGTTTAAAATCAAGTTTTTATTACTCAATCTAAACTTAGTGATGTAAAATGCACTATATTTTGAACCCATTTATTGACAATATTGTTTAATAAATTAAATCAATAAGCAAGAATCAAATAGCTCATAACTAAAAGAGTTAAATTATAATGTTCAATTTTAAGTTTCAAATAATTTAATTAAATTAAACCAATGAAACAATATTATACCAAAAGTAATCAATGAACCTGATATTAGAAATCTAATTGGAGTTTGATGACTTTATTCTCATGGGTCAAACCTTTTTATATGTTAATTGAGAGAGATCATATTTTATTTCTAAAATTGGACTACCACAATCTATATCGACTAATTCCTAAATTGTTTCTTTCATGAATTCTATTGTTAGATTAAATAAATATTTAGTATTACTATATCAAAATGGGATTAGCGATTTTAAATTTTACTAATTTTAAATTAATTAGTTGTTAACGAAGAATACTTAATCAAATAATTTACTTTCATAAAAAAAATTCAATTCTAAAGGAAGGCTAAACCATTATTTTCCAACTCCAAGTCTATTAATAGATTCACAACTTATTTCACTATGTTTTTCTAAAATTTTAATGTCAAGGTAAAACAAAATTTGACTAAATCAAATTTATGGAGATAATCTATTATTAACAAGAACTCATTTTCTTTAACCAAAAAATAACTCTCCCAATTGAATCAAATGTCTTCAAATAAATGCTCAACTTCTTTTATCTTCTCTTGAAATTGCAATACTTAAAAATATGATTTCGTTGGAGGATTGCTTACAAATTCTTTTCTGTTTGTTGTAGTAAGATGGCTTAATTAATTTCCTCTTCCGGGTTTAAACGTTCATTTTCAAAATTCTTGTATTTTTAAATTCTCATAAATATGCATATATATATCCAGTAATATTCTCATTTCCTATTTTTTTGCAGACATATTGAATTGAATAAGGTATCGTCGACCGACATATAAGGAAACAAATTAATATAATTATAATTTTTTTGTTTATATTATTTGAGTTAAAGCTTCTGGGTTCCATGGGGGTGACCCACTAATGTATGGAGCTAAATAAATTAGAATATTCAATTGAAAATAAATTTAATTATCTCACACAATCCACTGAAAAACATACTACATAGGAAAACAAATTGTTGCAACAAAGATTGAACCTCTGGTTTGCCACTTGGAACCAACAACTTCCAATTCAATAAATCTTGATGATGGAATTACAATCAGTCCAAAAGGAAAATGGGATGCAACAAGCCCTTACAAGACTCCTAGTAATCACAATTAAAAAATTATTTGCAATCAACAATCAAAGCTTTGCAAAAAACTTTTATCCAACACCTTGACGTAGACGAGATCCGAGGGCCTTGTCAAGCTATCTAATCATGCGGCCAATGCAGATTATAACAAACACATAGATTGACACAACACAGGTCAATAACTCTCTTTTATTCATTTGGAACAAATTATAGGATTACATTAAAAAATTCACATCTATAGGGAAATCCCCTGTTCCACTGCACATCACGCTCTTCTCTCTGAAGCTCTTCCCCTCAAGCTCTCTAGGCTACTTCACCTCTACTCATGCACCATTCCTGAGATGTGATGAAGGGGACTCCCCTTACAAGCCAAAACAACAATGCACAACCAGGTTTGCTAGAACTTCATTACAAAAAACATGCCATCTCATGGGCAGATTATTACATGCATCTGCTAGCTTGTAGATCTGACCCAACCTTCGTTCAACACTGTAGGATATTATATTACTCCTTCACTCTTGTCTCACACATATTCCTTTGTCACTTATATCTCTCTCCAGTTATTCAGGTTGGCTTGAACCTCATGTTGTATTTTCTATCATTGTCCAGTCAGTATTCAAGATCTCCAAGTTGTTACATTGCTGTCAATAGCTCCACCTAGTTGGCCAATGAAATCATATTTCACAAAAATGATGTGAAATATACCAATATCACTTTGTCAAGTGTCATGATCAAATTATCCATCCACCACCATTGACCATCTTCATTATCTACCACTAATGGAATGTCACCAAGACTTAGCAAGATCTCACACCAAAGTAGATATGTCACATTGATAAAGCTCTTATAAGACACCATTGGAATGTTGAACAAACTTTGGGGAATCTCTCATCAAAGCTTGTATGTCTCACTGATATTGCCACTGCCAGGTCAACGATTGCTATCCACTTCATCCTTCGTAATTCACAACAAGGATGTGAATTATCGATCTCCCTATTTCTATTCGCCAACTGTCCACTTCCCTATTAGTCCCACCATTCACTTTCGTCGATTGCCTTGTCGAAGAGAAATTAGAGGATGTCACGCTAAACCCCATATGTCACCTCGATATCGCTAACTCCACTCCACTACCAAAACCCACCATGTCAAAGAGACTTGGGAGAATCTCTTGCTGAAACCCCAAAGTCACCCCGACGCACAGTCTAATGGAATTTCAAAGAGACATTCGCAAATGTCTCGCCAACCAAATTATCTCTCACTGACCAGTCTTCACCGCACTCCATTGGAATGTCTAAGGGACATCCGCTAAACTCCCACCAACACCGCTCTGTCTCGCCGATGAGAACAACACCAAATTAGGATGTCTAAGAGACTTCTTCAGATCTCTCATTGACGATCTTGCCTCTTGCCGACATATCCCACTACCTACTCCCAACGAAAACTTATTTTCATAGTGATAATGTTGAACACCCAAAAGAAGGAACTCAATGATGATTGAAACTATCAAGCCCTTATTGGATTTAAAATAACTCAGATTTTTTTTGTTGTTGCAAGATTGCTTTTTGACCCCTTGGATGCTCTTGCATCAGACACCTAGGGTAGGAAAGAAATGTTTCATAAACATTTATTGATCTAGTGCACATTTAGAATCCATCTTGTCACCTTGTTCACCTGCACCTTCTTTCTCAATTTTCCATGTAACTTAATGTCTTTCCATCCTTCATCCTTCCTCTCTTTCTGCCTCTTTTCACATAATTCATCTCCCACCGGTATTCTTTATAAAATTTTGAAAAATCCATAATCATCAATTTATTCTTCTTCAAAAGAATAATATGACTCATACATTACCTTATTCTCTGTTACCACTGCAACCACTTGGCAGTCCTTAATTTTCTCTGCACTCAACCTCTTGGATGTGGAATCAACTCCACCAGATCCTGACCACCTCCTCCAAATGCATCTCTCATTCACCTATTGTCTTGTGGGATTCAACCCACCATAGTTTGTCCACCTCCACCAATTTGCATCTACACTTAGCTCTGCAACATCATGCAAATCCTTCTTTGCATACCAATCATTCTGAACCATCTCATCATTATGCATTACCTCCTTTATTGGTAACACTACATCCACTTTTTCATCTTCACCCTTGGGTACAACATTGTACTCCTCTCTCTGTATTCCTTCTAAAAGACATTTTCTAGTTACAATCAATTCCTCATCTTCATTCACATCAATGTTAGCAGTATAATGAAAAGATTCATCCTCTTCGTCCTGCAACAAACTAGTAGTCACTCCCATTCCCTTATCACATAAGAAGTCATCAAATGATGTCAAGGTAAGATCACCATACAACCCAACATTCTTCCCTTCAGTTCCTTCCTTATTTTCAGCAGTAGTACCTTCAACTGCAAAAGCACTCACTGCTACAATATCTCCTTCTACCTTACTCTTATCATACTCAAAACTATTACAGAAATTAGATGTTACCTCTTTCTTCTCCATCAAGATCTTCACTGTACCGAATGCCATTGTCTTTGTTGTTGCATTGAACAACCTCTCTATATTTGTGATATCTCCCTCAAGAAGCTCTTGGTCTTATTCAAGTTCTTCATCAAGCACTGGATTCTCATCCTCAACTATTGCAATTCTTTCATTGCTATCATTCGTCACATTACTCAAACACAAATAAGATTTGGTTCTGACCTCATCAGAATTTGGTGTTCCTCTCATCCTTACTGAAAATGTAAGTTGTTCGCCCCCTTTTAATGATTTAACTTCGGTTTCCTCTTTTAAAAAGGTGCAAGACAACTGAGAGGGGGGGTGAATCAGTTATCACCAAATTCAAACACAAAACTTCAACACTTATCAACTTTACAATCACACTGTTCTGTTATTAAGTATGAACATGAAATGTAGATAACAGAAAGAAAAATCAGCACAATGAACACTAGATTTTATGTGGAAAACCCAATAAGGGAAAAACCATGGTGAGGATTAAATCATAATATAAATTGATAGCAAAACCAAATACAAGAGGCTCATTTCCTAGGGCTCACTGTCTAGATACAAAGGATCACTGCCTATAGAAAGGACTCATTTTCCAACAAGGAGGCTCACTACCTACAGATACAAAAGATAATAGAAAGATCCACCACAAAAATTTACACACATTTGTAACCTTGATCAGAAAATTGTAGAAACCTTTAGCTCAATGCTTTCAGGAATCTAACACAATGAAGTATTGTTGCCTCAAATCACTTTTGCACAATTTTTCTCTTTGCTTGTGGTGTAACTTTCTAGTAGAGTCATTAGAATCTTCTTAATTATATCTTCATTAGTCAGAGTACCCCCTTAATTTCTAACTTCATTTGCTGCCAAATCAATTCTCTAAAAATAGCTTGCAATATCTTCTCCTTCTTCCATTTTCATATTCTCATATCTACGCTTTGCTATCAGCTTCTTTGTTAATTTCACTCTATCATTTCCTTCATAAAGATCTTCCAACTTTTTCCAAACTTCATAAGGAGTACCTAGAGAGATAACTTTTGTTTGCTCAGTCTTGGATAAAGCATTGTAAATAGAATACCTCACTTTTTCATTCTCCTCATAAGCATAAACCACATCTGCAATAGTAGGACCACTCACTGGAGCAACATACTTCATATCGATAGCCTTCTAGGCCTTGTAACCAACATAGATAATATATCCTCTCATCTACACTTTACAGTCACTGTAATCAAATCCATTGAACATAGGGATTTCCAAATTATGCACCATCAAATATTTGTTAAGCGGTTAAGCTCTACACTAAGGAACTAAAGCTTTGATACCAATTGTTAAAAATGCGCAAAACAACTGCGAGGGGGGGTGAATCAGTTGTCAACAAATTCAAACACAAAACTTCAACACTTATCAACTTTACAATCACAATGTTCTATTATTAAGTATGAACATGAAATGTAGATAACAGAAAGAAAAATCAACACAATGAACACTATATTTTACGTGGAAAACCCAATAAGGGAAAAACCACGGTGAGGATTAACTCACAATATAAAGTGATAGTAAAACCGAATACAAGAGGGTCACTGCCTAGAATAGGACTCACTATCTAGATACAAAGGCTCACTGCCTATAGAAAGGACTCATTGTCTAACAGGGAGGCTCACTACCTATAGACACAAAAGATCACATAAAGATCCACCACAAAAATTTACACACATCCGCAACCTTGATCAGAAAATTGCAGAAACCTTTAGCTCACTGCTTCTAGGAATCTAGCACAATGAAGTATTGCTGCCTCAACTCACTTTCACACAATTCTGCTCTTTGCTTGTACCTTACTTTGTTACTTTTCATCCTCATCCAATCCTTTGCATCTCAAATTGCATTTATACCATCTTCAACCTTAGAAGTATTCTCCAAGGTTGGCCACATACGTTTCATTTCATAAATTCAAACTAGGTCAGAAACTCAACATTCCCATGGTGGAAAAGAATGAGAAGTGACCAATTAAACACTTAATCGAGACCAAAAGCAATATCTCAGATCAACCACACACTTCCTTAGTTAAATTTTTAATTCTTCATATAAAGTGTAAACACCAAGTTGGCCAAACCTAATGAAAACACAAATGAACATTGAAGTACATGCTTTCCAACAAGAAGATAACGCGTAGATGACGTAACATGCTTCCTCATGCATGAGAACACATCTTAGATACTTCCAAATACATCTACAGTAGGTGTAACAACCTTCAAACACAAAACTCTTTCCAACAGTCCATCCAGACTATGCAATCCCACACAACTCTAAAGCTCATCTTCTGTAGTACCAAAATTTGAACATCTCTGCCAAAACATAGAGAACATTATTACAAGACATATTCCAGATCCCCAAGACTTGAAACAAAATTGTGAAGGACTACAACGTAGAAAAATTTCTCCCAATCCACAGATAACCAACTCTACCAAAATAGTTCACACACCGGTGAACACAACTTTCATCTTTCATCAAAACATTAGCCACAAATCATGAGATATCACCAATAGATCACCAATAACAAACCTTCAGATCCACATGAGCATAGGATCAACATAGAAGAAATGTAGAGCACATACCAGAGCACATTCTGAACACATACATAATTCTGACTTCACTCTTTACTAATTTTCTCGAGAGCACTTGGTAACCCATCATTTCAACACATCTGTAACATCATAAGGATATCTCCAACATCTCAATAGTGTCTCAACTATACATGCATGATCTACAACATACTAAACTATGTTAACATCAATGACAACATTAATGACAACACCACCAAACTTGCTCATACTTGCAACATCCTCTTCTTCAATGTTCTCCCTCGCATTCAACTCTTTCGTTGTTGCTACAACCTTTGCATATTCAATCTTCATGTCTGCTAATAGACATCCTTCAATTTCAAGTTTTGGTTCCTCAACCTGCACATCCTCTTCCTTGATGTCATATGCATGAAACTCTACTGCATCCTCTTGCATTCCTGTAGTCAAAACATCATCAGAAAGATAAAATTTACCTTCATCTCTCATCTTCTTTTGTTTCCTCCTTTCAATCTCATCCCTCAATTAATTTAGTTTCTGATGCATCTCTCTTATTTCTTTTTCTCAAAACCTCCTTTTGATTTCCTCTAGTCTGGGAATCCCTGAAACCCATCTAATGAAAAAAGTCTTCTTGCCCTTTCTCTTTTCCATTTTTTAGGCCTCTCTAAGCTGTAACAACACAAATCTTTAACCCTCATGTTTCACAAATGTAAATAGCCTCCCATTTGGTAATATGTTTACAAAACCCTCTTTTAATATTTACCAATCTTATTGTAAATTGCCTCCAGTTCGAAAATATGTTTACAAATCTTCAAATCCTTCAGGTGTTACCCACACACTCTCAATTCTCTAATAAACCTTCAAACCCTCAGGTTTGCATATGTGAACTACCTCACATTCGATGATTTGTTCATAGCTTGAAGTAATATCTCATTCGCACAACCATTCTCTACCCAACAAAGACCTTGGAAGATATTTCCTCTACCCACCTTCTCGTAGTGGAGGAACTCTAAACCTTCTACCTAGCTTTATCTTTGCTAGAGGATAGGGTTACAAACCCTCTTTCATGCCTGTAAGAAACATGCTTTTCTCAACTCTTCTCAAATCATCACCCACAGGTCTTCTGGCTTCAACCCACACTCATAGGTATTGTTGCAATTGCCTCACGTTCGACGCTCTGTTATAGACTTAGGACAACTAGCTCTGATACCACTAATGAAGGGGACTCCCCTTACAAGCCAAAATAATAATGCACAACTAGGTTTGCACAAAAAAAATGATCTTTATTGCTGGAACTTCATTACATAAAACATGCCATCTCATGGGAAGATTATTACATGCATTTGCTAGCTTGCAGATTTGAACCAAACTTCGTTCAACATTGTATGATATTCTATTACTCCTTCACTGTTGTCTCACATGTACTCCTTCTGTGCTTATATCTCCCTCCAATTCTTTAGGTTAGCTTGCACCTCATGTCGTAGTTTCTATAATCATCCAATTAGCATTTAGGATCTCCAAGTTGTTACATAGTTTCCAACAACTCTACCGAGTTGGCCAATGAAATCGTATTTCACAACAACGATGTGAAATAGACCAATATCACCCCACCATGTGTCATGATCGAATTCATAATCCACCACCGTTGACCATTTTCATTAACTACCACTAATGGAATGTTGCTAGAACTTGGCAAGATCTCACACTGAAGCAAATATGTCACTTTAATAAAGCTCTTATCAGACACCATTGGAATGCCAAAAAAACTTTAGGGAATCTCTCATCGAATCATGTATGTCTCACCGA
Organism: Sequoia sempervirens; assembly: GCA_007258455.2. Lineage (NCBI taxonomy): Eukaryota > Viridiplantae > Streptophyta > Pinopsida > Cupressales > Cupressaceae > Sequoia > Sequoia sempervirens. The sequence goes on along the minus strand of VDFB02000015.1, from coordinate 197,466,044 downwards.
TATTTCCACTACCAAGTCAATGATCGCTATCCACATCATCGTTTTTAATTCGCAACAAGGATGTGAATTACTGATCTCCCTATTGCTATTTTCCAACTATCCACTTCCCTGTTGGTCCCACCATTCACTTCCCTCCATCGCCTATTCGAAGAGACATTAGAGGATGTCACGCCAAACCCCATATGTCACGTTAATATAACTACCTCCACTCCACCACCGAAACCTGCCATGTCAAAGAGACTTAAGAGAATCTCTTGCCGAAACCCCAAAGTTACCCCGACACATAGTCCAACAAAATGTTGAAGAGACATTCACAAATGTCTCACCGACCAACCTATCTCTCACCAACTAGTCTTCACCACACTTCATCGGAATGTCTAAGGGACATCCACCAAACTCCCACCAACATCGCTTTGTCTCGCCCATGAGAACAACACCAAATGGGGATGTCTAAGAGACTTCTTCAGATCTCTCATCGAATAACTTGCCTCTTGTTGGCATATCCCACTGCCTATTCCTAGTGACAACTTAATGTCATAGTGATAATGTTGAACACCCAAAAAAAGGAACTCAATGATGATCAGAACTATCAAGCCCTTACTGGATTTAAAATAACTCAGATTTTTTTTGTTGTTGCAAGATTTCTTTCTCACCCCTTGGATGCTCTTGCATCAATATGGTTCATTTAAGTTTCTACCTCGCTTTGTAGGATACCTTGCCTTGCTCTCTTCTTTGAGCTCTCTCCTATTAACCACCGAGACAATTCTTCAACTTTTCTTGCTCTACCTTCCTATGGCTAACTTACTATGATTATATACTATTTCCTTCCTACATGTCATCCTAGTCATTCTTCACTCCTATGTTGTAGTATCATCATGCAGTTACCTCGCTATCAATAGCTTTTAATCATTGACCAATGAACATGTATTCCACAACAACGATGTGGAATTTTTGAATAACATTTCACCAGATGGCGTGATCTCATTTTCCAACCACCACCATTGACCACCTTTGTATATCTACCTCCATCAGAATCTCACCAAGACTCTAAATCATCTCCCTTTGAAGCCATCATGTCACATCAATAAAGCTCTGGTCAGAGTATCGCCAAGACATAGCAAGATCTCACACCAAACCAAGTATGTCTCCTGAACATCATGATTTCCATATCATCGATGATCACTATCCTCATCACCATTTGTAATTTGCAGTAAGGATGTGAATTACCAATCATCCTATCATCATTCGCCAACTGTTCATACACATCATTGAATTCCATCTCTATCACTTCCCTGTCAGTTCCACCATGGTCATCGTCATTGTCGTATTCATTCTCATCCATCACATTGTCAAAGAGACCTCCCAACATCTCCCACTGAAACAACCAAGTCTCACTGACGAAATGTTTTTCCTCGTTACCATCGCATGTCAGACCATTGGAGGGACTTTATCCAATGTCACACCAAAACACTCCAGTCACATTGATATCGCCCCTTCAAAGGGACAAAGATTGTCATACCGTCGATGCGATAACCTCACACTGATACATGTCTTGTTACTCTATCGGAGGGACTTCCAAACATTTCCCATTGAAAACACGAAGTCACCCCGATGAAATTATCCCACAATCTGTTGGAATGTCGAAGAGACATTCATGATTGTTTTTTTTAATAGCCTGCCTCTCGCCGATGAACACAAACCCATTTCACTCTTCCACCATTGGGTCATCTCTAGGACATCAAATGTTTTCTTCCCGATACATTAGTCTCTTGCTGATGTAACTCCATTTTCTATCTGATGAAATATCAACACTGGACAAAGGGGTTGGAGCATGATGCTCCTACATTAGACTCCCCAGGCGATTAAAATAATGTGCTCTTCCACATGGCATCCATAATGCCATCTTCCAATTCCACCTTATTTTTCCTTACTTTCCAATTGTTTAGCCTCCTTGATTCTGCACTGCCATACTTGCACTGTTGCCTTTGAAGTTTTGTTATTTGCATTTGTCAGCTTCTCTTTTTTTGTGCATACTTCCTCCTCCAATTCTCTTTATTAACTCTAAATCCCCACCAATGCGCACTATGGAATGCTAGAAAAGCATAGTCATCAATTTTATCCTCTTTAGGTAACCCATACATTACCTCCTACTCTAGTAACGCTACATCCACATGTTCAACATCACCCTTGGGTACAACACTATACTCCTTTTGTATGCCCTCTACAAGATATACTCCTTCCACTTCACTCTTCTTTGTCATGTCCTCCAAGGAACAATTTATTTCTACTCTTTCCACTTCTGAACAACCATATCTGTAACTCTTTGCTCAACAAATTCTGCATTCATCAATATGTCCTCCAAAGGACTCTCTATTGCTGAAAATTTTGTTAGATGTTCTCCCTTTTCATGCCTCCAACAAGACATGTCTTAGATGCAACTTGTAACCTCTTTTCTTTTATTCCTTCAAAAAGACATAACTCCATTGCAAGCTTCTCTCTTTCTTTTCCTTCCTTATCCTCTTGTATAAGGATTTCTTCTTCAATGCCACAAACTTGACATCTTGCTACAACCTCTCTATTTCCTGCAAACACAACATTACAAAAAGGGTTATAAAAATATCAAGCCTCTAAAGACTCTTCATCACCATCTTCTCTTGGTGCAAAAAATTCCTTCTTCTCCATCAACTTTTCATATTTAGCTATCAACAATTCACTGATTCTTCTCATTTCTTCTTTTGACAACATTTCATCCTTGTTCTTCTCAACCTCATCATCAAACTTGGGACCATTTTTTTCACTATTTCAGCTTACAAACACCCTTTTTCCATTTCAACTCTCTCCATTAACATGCCATTGCTACAACTTGTGGCTTAGCATCTTCTCCACTTGTGTGGGATGCCCCCACATTTTCTTCCTCCCATGCCCCTTCCATCAAAGGGCTAAAAATATTTTCAACCCTTTCTTCCTCAGTTGCAATCTCTCCTCTTTGTTCATTCTTCATATCTAGAACAATCTTTTCATTACACACTTCTACAACTAATATTCTCTCGGCCTCATCTTCAATTCTTTCTTTCTTTGTAGGTACTTTACAATATTCCCTGTATTCTCCACATTGCATGATTCCTTCTCTCATCATCTGCAAGGTCTTATTCTCAACCTTCTCCATACCTGCATCACAACTTCAAATAAATTATTAACAAATAAATCAAGAGACCAAGTTGTCTCCATGGGTACCTCCTTGATGGAAACTTTATATCCCTTCATTCCCAAGCTTTCCTCAAGGGAATCTAATTTCACTTCGATCTCTTTCAGCTCTACAATCAACTTCTTTCCTCTCATTTTTTCCCAATACTCTTCCCAAAATGGGATTATCATTGGTCTCCTTATGACCCATCTTATCCTCTTATTTGAAGACATCTTCAAGAACTCACAAGTCCTTCTATAGTTACAAGTCCTCCTTGCAACAATCTCTCCCTCTCTATTAGGGTATCAACCCTTTGGAGTCACAGTTCCTTCCTGCAGCAAATCTCTTTAGGATTCAAGCTCTCTATAGTTGCAAGTATCTTCTCACCTACAACAATCTCTTCTAGAACTCAAATCATCTGTAGTTACAGGTATGAGCTTTGTCACAATACCTCACTCACACAACTATCCTCTACCCAACAAAGATTCTGGAAGATGCTTCCTCTTTCCACCTTCTCTCAGTGGAGGAAATCTAAACCTTCTACCCAGATTTATCTCTAGAGGATAGTAGTTACAAACCCTCTTTCATGCCTGCAACAAACATTTCTTTCCACAACTCTTCTCGGTTCATCACCCATAGGTATTCTAGCTTCAACCTACACTCAAAGGTCTTGCTTAAATTGCCTCACATTTGACATTCTATTATAAACTTAGGAAAACTAGCTATTATACCAATTGATACATATGAGATTGGAGGGCCTTGTAAGGCTATCTAATCATGCAACCAACACAAATTATAACACACACAGATTGACACAACACAATCAACAACTCTCTTTTATTCATTTGGAATAGATTATAGGATTACATTCAAAAATTCACATCTATAGGGCAATCCCTTGTTCCACTTCACATCACGCTCTAATCTCTGGAGCTCTTCCCATCGATCTCTCTAGGCTACTTCACCTCTACTCATGCACCATTCCCGAGATAGTTCATTTCATCTTCTGTCTCTCTTTGCAGGCTACCTTGCCTTGCTCTCTTCTTTGAGCTCTCTCTTGTTAACCATTGAGAGAATTCTTCAACTTTTCCTACTCTTCCTTCCTCTAGCTAACTCACTATTGTTATATATTATTTTCTTCCTACATGTCAGCCTAGTCATTCTTCACTCCTATATCATAGTATCACCATGCAGTTACCTCACTATCAGTAGCTTCCAATCGTCGACCAATGAACATGTATTCCACAACAACGATGTGGAATTGTTGAATAAAGTTTCACTAGATGTCATGATCTCATTTTCCAACCACCGCCATCAGAATGTCACTAATACCTTGACTCATCTCCCTCCGAAGCCACCATGTCATGTTGATAAATCTCTAGTCGAAGTATCACCAAGACATAGCAAGATCTCACACCAAACCAAGTATGTCTCCTCAAAATCACCACCGCCATATCATTGATGATCACTATCCTTGTCACCCTTCTTAATTCATGACAAGGATGTGAATTACCAATCATCCTATCACCATTCACCAACTGTTCATACACGTCATTGAATTCCATCTCTATCACTTCCCTGTCAGTCCCACCATGGTCATCTTTATTGTCGTATTTGTTCCTGTCCATCACCTTGTTGAAGAGACCTCCCAACATCTCCCATCAAAATAACCAAGTCTCATTGATGAAATGTTGTTCCTCATTACCATTGCATGTTGGCCTGTCGGAGGTACTTTCTCTAATGTCACACCAAAACACTCCAGTCACGCTGATATAGCCCCATCAGAGGGACAAAGATTATTGTCTCGCTGATGTGATAAAATCACACAAATACATATCTTGTTGCTCTATCGGAGGGACTTCCAAATGTTTCCCATCAAAAAAATGAAGTCACCCTGATGCAATAATCTCACAGTTTGGCAAAATTTCAAAGAGACATTCACGATTGTTTTGTCGACTAGCCTACCTCTTGTCGATGAATGCAACCCCATTTCACTCTTCCACCATCGGTTCATCATTGGGACATCAAATGTCATCCTACTGATATGTTAGTCTCTCTTCGACGTAACTCCATTCACTATTTGATGAAAGAGTAACACCGAACAAAGGGATTGGAGCATGATGCTCTTGCATCACACATGCAACAACAAACCACTATCAACAATCACAACTCTTCAATCTGTAACTATTGGTGATGTTTATTCCACTACAAACATTCTCTAATCTACAACAACACCATCAAAACCCTTCATGGAGGTATGCTACATGTTGGTGTCAACCACCTCCCGGTAGCACCATTTGCAAAAATAACCTTCACAAAATAGAGAGAAGCACACAGGCTATTTCACCATAAAAATGAGTGAATAAAATGAGATAGATAAAATTACATATGATACAACCTTTTAAAGGCAAGAAATTATGTGACGGGTGGGAAAAATACCTACAAAGGAAAAAAAAACTTGGGATATTAAATGCATATTCATGCCTAAGTAAACTTAAGCATGGGTAAATATCCTATTTACCCTAACACTATTCCCTCTTTGTTTCTTCCTCTATATTTTGAAAAACTTCTTTCAAAAATGAAATTGATTTTCCTTTTCACAAGCTATCATCTAAATGAAGTAAAATGTGAATTCATTTAATTTAAATTTACTTTCATTCCAACCCACTCTCAGGAAAATCAACACCCAACTCAAGGAATATCCAAAGAAATTAAAATTCATCAATTAAATGAATAAAATAATCTTTTCAAACCTCTAGGCCTGTCAAAAATGGAAGAAATTGCTTTAACAGATTTCTTGCTTTCATGGATAAAGCAAAAATCAGCTTTTACCAATCCTGGTGTCCAAATTCAAGATCCCTATTTTTTAGGAGTTGTGGAATTTAAATTTTCAAGTTACAAGTCAAATTGGAGGTCTCCCAAAACCCCACACCTCCATTGCTTTTTTTGACTTTTTTGCTTTAAAAACATATTCTCCACTTTATCCTGTCTTCTTCAAATTTGATCCAAATTTCAAATTCAAACTTTCAACATATAATAACATCCAAATGCACATCAAAATATGAATTTCATAAGAAAAAACATGAAATTTAACTCACACTAAAAATTGAAATTAAAAACAAACATCTTTTGTTGACACAAGATAGCCACTACACCATGGATGCTCTTGCATCAGACACCCACGGTAGAAAATAAATGTTTCATGAGTGAACCTCATAAGCTGTTGTGAATTTTATGTTTTTCTTGGATCCATTTCTCCTCTTTGGTCACTAGAAATGTCCTGCTCAACTGATTTTGCAACTTCACATTAGTAGTCACTCTCAAATTTCCTCTTTTTATGCTCCTCATGAAACTTGTGTTATCAAAATTAACTTCCCATAATTTTGCTTTATCACAATCAGAATAATTAAATGTACTTATATCTCCCCCTTCAGTAATACAAAAATCATGTATTACCTCTCTTGTTGTTATATTTCCTCGTCCTTTACCCAGTTTGCAATGTGGTTTATCACTCCTATTATGCCTTCAAAAGGACGTATTGTTACTGCAATTTTACCTTCAACACCCGATTCAGTGCTGGTACCGCAATCCATAGATTCATTCCCACATATTGTAACAAATAATCAAGCTCTATTATCAAGGAATCTTCATCTTCAATACTTTCAATCAAACAATCATAAGAAAACTTCATTTTCACCTCAGTCTGTTCACCACTCTTATCTACTTCCAAAGTATTTATTGCTGAAACATTTGACTCTACTTTTACATTCTCAATATAATAAAAAAATGTACTAAAATTTAAAATGACCTCTTTACTTTTTTCTACAACCTTTGCATTAGCTAATATTTTCTCATTCCACTCTCTTTCAATTGATCCCAGTCACATCAGCAAATCATCTTTCTCATCTTCATCACATTTAGTGTTAAAACCAACATATTCATGCTTCATATCATCTAAAATTCTGATTTCATCAACCAAACAAGACCTTGCATTGCTGCAAACCTTACCCATTTCTTCTTTCAATTGCTTCAATTTTTGTTTCACCCTATCCTTCATCAATGTGTACATATTGTCATAACCATCGTGCATCGCCTTCCTATCAAATTGTCAAGGTCTTCCTAGAAGAATATGACAAGCATCCATTGGGAGAATATCACATAAAACATCATTATAATAGCTTCATATTTTAAATTTTACCTCACATTGTTCACTGATCAAAAGCTTCTTGTCATCTTGTACCCATGCTATCTGATATGGATTCAGGTGCTTCTTCCTTTCTAGATGCAATTTTCTTACCATTTCATTAGACACAAGATTGTCTATGCTTCCACTATCAATAATGACATTACATGCATTTCCTTCACACTTGCATCTTTTCCTAAACAAACTTCTCCTTTGAATGGATTTATCATCTTCATTTAACAATGTTCTCCAAGCCATTAAAGTTTCACCATCTTCTGCTTCTTCAGAATGTGATGATCCTGCATCTTCTCTATTCACATTTGCTGCTCTATTCTAATTTTTAGTCCTTCTTCTTGGTCTTTCCTCTTCATGAGGATATTCATATGCTCTATGACCCTCTTCCCCACATTTAAAACAAGTTCCTCGAAAGGTTTCTCTTCCAAAACCTCTACCCAATCTTCCTCTACCTCTCTGATTTTGATCTCTTGACCCATAAAATTCTTCATTCCTATGTTTGTTGTTGCTTCCTTGGTCTGTATTTTTCTAATTTTTTAGATTATTTTTTGCTCCATATGTTCTTCTTTCAACCTCCTTTTCATGGCCTCTTCCTCTCTGCTTACTTTCAAATCTTTTATTTAGCTTTTCTTCTATCTTCAATGCTATTTGATAAGCATCTTCCATTGTCACAACTCTAACCAGTAGCATCTCTTCTTGAATGCTTGACCTCAACCCATTTATGTATCTTGCAACCTTTTCCCTGGTTTCCTTTGAATGTCAGTCCTTATAATAATTCTATGGAATTCTTTAGTGTATTCTTTAACAGTCTTGTTTCCTTGCTTCAAACCTTGCATCCTCTTGAGCAAGTCCAATTCATAGTCTACAAGAATAAATTATCTTTTCATCTTCTCCACCATTTTATCCCATTTGGTAATTTTATCTTTTCCTCTTCTTCCCCTTTCTAATTGGACCTCTCTCCACCATATTGAAGCATTTCCTTTCAGCCTTGTCTTAGAAAATTTCACTCTATCAAGATCCTCTATCTCTTCCAATTAGAAATACTCTTCAATTTCATTAAGCCAATCTACCAATTCCTTTAGATTCAAACTTCCATTAAATGTAGGATCATCCATCCTAGGCCTTTTTCCTATCTTTGATAATGAAATTACCAAAGGATCACAAGCAACAAATGCTTCTCTAGCACTTCCTTGGCTCCTAGCTTGGATAGCATTCTTTGTGTTTTCATCTTCATCATGACTTCTTGGGTCTCTCATTCTTGTAAATCCTCTCCTTATCTATTTTTTTAAAGTCTCAATCTGCCTTCTTAAGGATCAAAAATCATCATTTCTGAAAAAATTATCTCCTCTTCCTCTTCATCTACCACATGGGTCTCCTTTAGAAAACATCTTTGCAACACAACAACTCACAGTCTTGGTGTAAACTGTCTCTCTCTGTCTATTTGTTTACACACTCTGGATCAACTTGCTCTAATACCACTAATGTATGGAGCTAATAAATCAAAATATTCAATTGAAAATAAATTTAATTAGCTCACACAATCCACTATAAAACATACTACATAGGAAAACAACTTATTGCAACAAAGACTAGACCACTGGTTTGCAACTTGCAACCAACAACTTCCAATTCAATAAATCTTGCAGATGAAATTACAATTTGGTGTAGAGGCACCTAGTATTAATGTTGTAATAAGGGTCAAATGTTAGTTTGTGATGTTGAGTCATGTTTTTGTTTGTAATAAGTTCTATTTAGACCATGTTTCTTGTTCTAGGTCAGTTTTGGTCACATGGGTTCAACTTTGTAAAAAGATGTCAAGTTTTACTAAATGTTGCAAAAGTTGCAAAGCAACTTTGCATTTTTGGTTTGTATGGGAATTTGAAGCATTGGCATTCAAAAATTAGTTAGAAAATAGTTTTTTTGGCTTGTAGATGTTTAAATATTTCCTTGTATGGTCGAGGCAACCTTCTAAAGACATTTTGGAGATCAAACAATATCAATATACTCTATTTTCTATGTTCTTAATTGATTTTTTGCTGCTACATAGGTTTGTATGATTCCGTACAGCCTGAACATGTGATAATTTGTATTGGAATTGATGGTGGAATGAGTTAAATATCATTTTCAATTTATTTCATTCATTTTCATTGAGTTTGGAGTGAGTTTGAACCAGTTTTCTGCAAACAGCCAAGAAACCCTAGTTTTGAGGGTTTGATAGAAGAAACATGAATTAGAGCCCATTCCACCAGTGGAAAAATCTAATACTTAGTGGAAAGGAGGTAGTTAGGGTGCTTTTAATGTTTGTATGGTTTTCAGAAGCAGGGGATGGAGTTAAGGTTGAGTTTGATGCAACCCTAGCCTAATATCTCTATGTATTAGGCTTAGGTGATTAGGTAGTCATAGGGTTTTGTTGAAAAAAAAATTCGTGATTGTTCCAGTTGATAAAATTTGCACATGTAGACCCCATGTGACATGTTGAAGGCTATGGAGTGAAGTGTTTTAGTTTGTATATTGAAATCCTTGTTGTTTATTTGTAAAACAAGCCTAATTAAGCCCAGTTGTAGCGTAGCAATCAAAATTTGAGGGTGTTGATACAAAACAACCATATTTAAAATTTTGATATGTTTCAAAGGGGAGTAAAGGGAATCTACAATGGTTTTCCAATTTTGGTTTTTAAGTCTTCTCAAAGAGTTATGCTAAAAAACCCCTGTTCGAAGTACTACAAGGAGAATTGAAGGTTTTGGGAGAAAAACACCAAGGTAGGATTTCAAGATTGCAAATTTTGTTGAGTTGAGTTTGTGTTGATACATTCACCCTAATCTACATCAAATTGGTATCAGGGCATAGTTTTTGGTCAATAAGGGGAAAATGTTGAAGTTTGAAAGAAGCAAAGATGCCTCCTAAAAAGAATCCAATAGCCAAAGAAGTGAGAGAGTTGAAAGAAAAGCATGCCAAGGAGTTGAGACATGTAAAGGAGTCTCAAGAAGCTGTCATAGCCAGACTTGTGGCACTGGAGTCAAACCAAAAGAGAGGTGTGGTCACCAGAGATCAAAGTGACCAAGAGGATGAGGAAGAGGGTGAGAATGAAAACCCTCAAGGAGGATTCCAAGGTGATGATGAGTTGGACCTTGATGAATTGAGAATGGATAATTTGTTGAAGGATATCAAAGGAGACACCCCTAAGGTGAAGATGGACTTACCCATGTACGGTGGGAAGATGGATAGTGAAGAGGTACTAGGTTGGATTGATGCACTTGATAACTATTTTGAGTATGAAGAGGTAGCAGATGATCAAAAGGTGAAATTTTCTAAAACAAAATTGAAAGGATGTGCCTTAACTTGGTGGAATTATGTGTAGGAAGAGAGGGTGAAGAAGGGAAATTCAAAAATCATTTCATGGGATAGAGTGGTGGCTAAAATAAAGAGCCAATTTCCACCTAATGATTATGAAATTCAAACAATTAGAAGACTACGAAACCTCAAACAAAAGGAGATGGATGTAATGGCTTATACAGAGGAGTTTCATAAGCTAAGTATAAGAGTTGGTCATGTTGAGGATAGGGTAGAGAAGCTAGCAAGGTACCTAAATGGTTTAAGGTTCAATATACAAGATGAGCTAAGTTTAACCACCCTTAGAACGATGGAAGAATGCTTTCATTTGAAATTCAAGGTAGAAGAAAAGTTAAAGAGAAGGCAGGAGAAACAAGTTAGAGGCAGAGGAAAAAGTTTCAGAGGTAGAGGAACATTTGGAGGAAGAGGATAGCCCAAAAAACCACAAGGAGAAACAAGTGGAAATCAAGAGCAAGGCTCTAAATCAAGAGGCAATTTCAGAGGTAGGAGATCAAATAGCAGACGTAGATTTGGAGGTCAAGGAAGAGGATCAAATACATTCTTGGGAAGATGCTATCAATGCAATCAGTTTGGCCATCAAGCATGGAAGTGCCCAAATAAGAAACCTTCTATTTCACATGGTGGTGAAATAAGAACTCAATTGGCGCAAGAGGAAGATAATGAGAGTGTCAACTCTCCATCTCATCATGCTGCTCCAAAAATTGGAGAATCTTTGATGATGAGAAGAATGTTACTCAATTTTTTTGTTGTGAAGGAGCCTCCACAAAGAAAATCCCTCTTTAGAACCACCTACAAATCTCAAGGTAAGGTTTTTAAAGTTTTTGTTGATTCAGGTTCCACAGATAATTTAGTTTCTTTAGAGATGGTAGAAAAGTTGAAAATGAAAAGAATCCCACATCCCACTCCCTACAAGGTCTCTTGGTTGAACAAGGGGAAATAGGTCCTAGTTAATGAGCAAACATGGGTTGAATTCAACATAGGAGGGAACAAAGATAAAATATTGTGTGACATCATCCCAATGGATATTTGTCATCTACTTTTAGGGAGACCTTGGAAATATGATAGAAAGGCTAAACATGATGGGAAAAAAAACACTTATGTGATTGAAAATAATGGGATCTCATTCACACTTACTCCATTTCAAGAGGAAAGTCTAGATACACAAGTTGGGTCTAGTGTAATGTTGGTTGGGGAAAAAGATTTTATGAAAACCATGAAAGAAGAAGGTGGAGAAGGTTATGCCATTGTAATTAGACCAAAATCTATCATGATAGCAGCAAAGGCTGATGATGTGCCTAAAAAGGTTCAAGCCTTGTTGAACAAATACAAAGGTATTGTAGTAGATGAAATTTCTAGTTCTTTACCACCAAGAAGAGATGTGATCCACCATATAGACTTCATACCAGGGGAAAACCTACCTAACAAAGCTGCATATAAAATGACTCCAAAACATAATGAGGAGATTACGAGACAAATCCAAGAGTTACTTGACAAAGGCCTAATAAGAGAGAGCCTTAGCCCATGTGTTGTTCCTACTATTTTGGCACCTAAAAAGGGAGAATATTGGAGAATGTGCACCGAATCAAGGGAAATTAACAAGATAATTGTAAGGTATAGGTTACCCATACCAAGAATGGAAGATTTGATGGATTGTTTAGGAGAGGCTTGTTATTTTTCTAAGATTGACCTCAAAAGTGGCTACCACCAAATCAAAATTAGAGAGGGGGATGAGTGGAAAAATATCTTCAAAACAAATGAGGGGTTATATGAATGGATTTTCATGCCATTTGGGCTTTCAAATGCACTGAGTACCTTTATGAGATTAATGAATGAAGTTATGAAACCCTTCATAGGTAAGTTTGTGGTTGTCTATTTGGATGATATTCTTTTTTTTAGTAAGAATAAAGAGGAACACTTGTAGCATTTAGACTTGGTTTTGAAAATGATGAATGAAGAAAAGTTGATGATAAATTTGAAGAAATGTGAATTCTTGAAAGAGGAGTTGGTCTATCTTGGATTTGTGATCTCAAAAGGTTCTTTGAAGATGGATCCTAGAAAGGTGGAAGCAATTCTCAATTGGCCTACTCCAACATCAGTAAGTGAGGTAAGAAGTTTCTATGACCTAGCTAGTTTTTAAAGAAAATTTGTGAAGCATTTCAATCATATATGCTCTCCAATCATTGACACAATAAAAGGGGATAAAAGGAAAAAGTAGCACAACAACCTATCTTAGCATTACCTGACTTTAACAAAAATTTCAACATAGAATGTGATGCAAGTGGGTATGCAATTGGGGTAGTATTGAGCCAAGAGGGCAGGCCTGTGGCTTTCTTTAGTGAGAATATAAATGAGGTAAAGAAGAAGTATTCCTCTTATGACTTGGAGTTATATGCTATGGTACAATCATTGAAGAAGTGGAGACACTATCTCCAACCCAAAGAATTTATTTTTTTTGCTGACAATCATGCTTTGCAGTTCTTAAATAGCTGAGACAAACTTAGCTACAAATATGTGAAGTGGGTGGAGTACCTCCAAAGCTTTACCTTTACCATCAAAAAAAGAAGGGATAGTCAAACAAGGTGGCAGATGCTTTGAGTAGGACATTGTTTGCTCAAGAAGTTCAGTTGCAGATTATTGGAATTGATGCTTTCAAAGGTATGTATGTAGAGGATGATGATTTCAAAGACATTTATGCTTCTTGTAGTCAGTTCAATGATGCTTTTCATGAAGAGAATTATGATTTCTTGATTCAACTCTTTAAGGGTGCTCAACTTTGTATTCCAAGATGCTCTATGAGAGACAATTTGATTAAGGAGAAGCATAGTGGAAAGCTTGGCAGGTCACTTTGGTGTGGAAAAAACCTTGGAGCAGGTAAGAAGGTATTATTATTGGCCCAAGATGCAAAGTGATGTCAAAAAATTTGTAGAAAAGTGTGTTGTTTGTCAAAGGGCCAAGGGTTGTATTACAAATGCAGGTCTTTATCAGCCATTGCCAATTCCAAATAGACCATGGGAATCCATCAGCATGGATTTTGTGTTGGGGTTTCCCAAAAATCAAAGAGGATTTGATAGTGTGTTTATTGTTGTAGATTGGTTTAGCAAAATGACACATTTTATACCATGTAAAAGAAAAAATGATGCCTCATACATGGCAAGCTTTTTTTTCAAGGAGGTGGTCAGGATCCATGGATTTCCATTAACAATTATTTTAGATAGGGACATTAAATTTGTGGGTCACTTTTGGAGAACCCTTGGAAGAAGTCATGAACAAATTTGACCTTTAGCTTTTCCTATAATCCATAAATAGATGGGTAGACCGAAGTAGTCAATAGAAGTCTTGGAAATCTCCTTACATGCTTGACAAAATAACATTCAACCCAATGGTATATGATCCTACCCCAAGCTGAGTTTGCTTATAATGAATTTGTGAACCAAAGTGTTGGAAAAATCCCATTTGAGATTGTGTATGGATTGCAGCCTAGGGGAGTGTTTGAACTCATGGATTTTAGTGGCATGGAGAGGAGTGTTGAAGGAGAATGTTTTGTAGTGGTCATGAAAGACATACATTAGTAGGTTAGAGAGAACCTTCAAAAAAGTATTGATAAATATAAAGAACATGTAGACTTGAAAAGGAGAGAGGTTCATTTCAAAGTGGGGGACTTAGTCTTAGCTCATTTGAGGAAGGAAAGGCTACCTAAAGGAAAGTATTCAAAGTTTCTGATGAAGACGATAGGGCCATGTAGGGTGGTCCAAAAATTTGGAGCAAATGCCTATGAGATAGAACTCCCTCCTGGAGTTGCTATCTCCCAATTTTTAATGTTTCTAACCTATACCTTCTAAAGGGGCTGTGATTTTAGGTACAAGTGTAGGTACTTCAAAGGTTCCAAATGAAGATTAGGTCAAAGACTTACCACCAAGTCAACCATTGAAGCTAGAGTGCATTTTGGATACAAAAGAAGCCAAAATAACAAGGCACAAGGTGTACTATGAGTACTTGGTGAAGTGGAAAGGCCTTCCTATGGAGGATGCCACCTGGATGATAGAGGAAGACATCAAAAATCATAGTGCATTAGTTCAAGGTCTGCTCTCAAGTGGAACTTGAGATTTTTGTTCTTCCTGGGAGTATGGTGCAAGGGCACCTAGTCTTAATGCTGTAATAAGGGTCAAATGTAGTTTGTGATGTTGAGTCATGTTTTTGGTTGTAATAAGGTCTATTTAGACCATGTTTCTTGTTCTAGGTCAGTTTTGGTCACGTGGGGTCAACTTTGTCAAAAGATGTTAAGTTTTGTTAAATGTTGCAAAAGTTTCAAAGCAACTTTGCATTTTTGGTTTGTATGGGAAGTTGAAGTGATGAAATTAAAAAATTAGTTAGCCAACATTTGTTTTGGCTTTCAGATGTTTAAATATTTCCTTGTGTGGTTGAGGCAACCTTCTGGAGACATTTTGGAGATCAAACAATATCAATATACTCTATTTTTTGTGTTCTTAATTGATTTTTTGTTGCTATAGAGGTTGGTACGATATCATATGGCTTGAACATGTGCTAAGTTGTATTGGAATTGATGGTGGACTAAGTTAACTCTCATTTCAATTGATTTCATTCATTCTCATTGAGTTTGAAGTGAGTTTGAACCAATTTTTTGCAAACACCCGAGAAACCCTAGTTTTGAGGGTTTGATAGAAGAAACATGAATTAGAGCCCATTCCACAGGTGGAAAAATATGATGCTTGGTGGAATGGAGGTATTTAGGGTTCCTTTAATGTTTTTAGGGTTTGTAGAAGCAGGGGATGGAGTTAGGGCAGAGTTTGATGCAACCCTAGCCTAATATCTTTATGTATTAGGCTTAGGTGATTAGGTAGACATAGGGTTTTGTTGAAAAACAAATTGGTGATTGTTCTAGTTGATAAAATTTGCACATGCAGACCCCATGTGACATGTTGAAGGTTGTGGAGTGAATGTTTGTAGTTTGTAGATTGAAATCCTTGTTGTTACTTTGTAAAACAAGCCTAATTAGGCCTAGTTACAGCGTAGCAGTCAAAATTTGAGGGTGTTGTTACAAAACAACCATATTTACAATTTTGATATGTTTCAAAGGGGCATAAAGGGTATCTACAATGGTGTTCCAATTTTGGTTTTGAATTATTCTTAGAGAGTTATGTTGAAAAGTCACTATTCCAAGTACTACAAGGAGAATTGAAGGTTTTGGGAGAAAAGCACCAAGGTAGGGTTTCAAGATTGCAAAGTTGGTTGAGTTGAGTTTGTGTTGATACCTCCACCCTAATCTACATCACAATCGGTCCAAAAGGAAAATGGGTTGCAACAAGCTTACAAGACTCCTGGTAATCACAATAAAAAAATTATTTTCGATTAACAATCAAAGCTTTACAACAAAGCTTCTCTCCAACACCTGCAACAACAAACCACTCTCAACAATCACAACTCTTCAATCTATAACTACCAATGATGTCTATGCCACTGCAAAAATTCTCCAATTTGCAACAACACCATCAAAACAATCCCTAGAGGTATGCTATGCCCTCTCTGTGTCTTCCTCTGTATTATGAAAAAACTTCTTTCAAAAATGAAATTGATTTTCCTTTTCACAAGCTATCGTCTAAATGAAATGAAATGTGAATTCATTTAATTTTAATTTCCTTTCATTCCAACCCACTCTTAGAAAAATAAATGCCCAACTCAAGGAATATCCAAAGAAATTAAAATTCATCAATTAAATGAATAAAATCATCTTTTCAAACCTCTAAACCTATCAAATATCGAAGAAAGTGCTTTAATGGATTTCTTGCTTTCATGAATAAAGAAAAAAATAGTTTTTCCCAATCTTGGCATCCACCTTCAAGACCCTATTTTTAGGAGTTGTGGAATTCAAATTTTGGAGTTACAAGTCAAATTGGAGGTCTCCCAAAACCCCATGCCTCCATTTCTTTTTTTGGATTTTTTGCTTTAAAAACATATTTTCCATTATCTCTCCTTATCCTATCTTCTTCAAATTTACTCCAAATTTCAAATTCAAACTTTCAACATGGAATAACATCCAAAGGAACTTCAAAATATGAATTTCATAAGACAAAACATGAAATTCAGCTCACACCAAAAATTGAAATTAAAAACAAACATCTTTTGTTGACACAGGATGGCCACTTTGCCATGGATGCTCCTGCATCACCCACAGGATACCCTGTGGCCTCCTATGGGTCGTGGGTCCCTCTTGGGAGGGGCGATCTATCCTCAAAGGCACAATTGACCACCCTAACCCCTTCCCTTAGTTGATTGCTTAAATTTTTTCATTTTGTTTTAATTTATATGATATGTATATATACACATTTTTATGATAAATATAGTATAAATGTTATATAATATAATATAATATATATATATATAAAGTATATGCATGTAAAATTTAAAATATTTCTCTTTAAAGCATTGTATGTATATTTATTCTGTATGAACTACGTAATTGAATGTAAATATAGATGTTTACATAGTATATCATATATATTGGGTATATCAAAATTCTTTATAACAATATATATATATATATATATATATTAAAGAAATAAATTTTATTTCTTAAAATTAGTTACATATATATATCTTCTATAGTTACCAAAAATACATATATTTTAGGACTTTAATTCTAGATTTAAAACTTAGTTATAACATTCCACATGATTTTGAGCCAACTAAAACTCATAGCTTTTTTTGGATCAAATAGTAGGTTAAATAATAATCTTTTTTGACTCAACAAGTTACCTAATCCTTCCAAATTCCATCTTTTATTTTTGTTGACTGACTTCTCTTGAAGTATATGTCAAGGGATCAATATAGTTCTCATATGTATTGAACGCCATTTCTTAATTAAACCTTTTGCACTTCCACAATTTTTGTTCTATGTCCTATACACGTATAATAGAAAGATCGAACAACTAACTTATTTCCTTAACCAAACTTGTAGCTCTACAACTTTCATACAACAAGAACACAATGCATTTTATTGAAACATTCTTAATATGTTTATTTTCTTAAAGTATGTATCTTTACTATTAATCAATTCGTTTTACACAAAAGTGTAATTTAAACATCTATGTACATTATTTTTTTTCTTTTATACAAAATCACTCAAGCAAACTTAAATACTTCCAAGGTAATTTAACAATTATAGAAGAACAAAGTTGACATAGTAATTCATTTCTAATTTACACTTGGAAACTTCACAACATCATGGTTTCTTAACACCTTATTTGTCTCATAGAAACAAACTTTTACCCTTCCATAAGGTTGGTGATTTCAAGATAGTCTTTATCTCTTTTGTATAGACCTAAAAAGTAGAACAACAAGAAATATGTCAAGGCCAATGGGATTTCCACCCAATTTTAGGATTGAGATTCAATCCACCCCTCAGCTAAGGTCACATAGCTCTTCCAAAAGAACACAAATACCTTTGACATAGATTTTCCAATACATAAATACCACATAACAATCACACTTCCATACCTTCCACAACACAAGAACTTGTAGTCACCCATTTCATTTAATCACCTTAAACTCATGGAAGTTTAATTATGTACAACCCAAACAAGGTGGAATTCAAAACCCAAGACAAACCCAAACACACAATTTCAAATACAAAAAGAACCAAAATTGAACATCACAAGATTTCAAACCAAACTAACATTCTAAAACATTCCAAATTACACCTTAATTAGGATCTAACAAAAGGGTAGACCTTACCAAGATTTTTAATCTCCAAGTTATGGAAGCCTCTTCTTCTCCAAGCCCCTTTCTTCCATTATTCTTTCCTCTATCCTTCTCTCTTTCTCCCCCAATAATTTCCCTCCCAAAAAGGGAAAACATCCAAGAAACAAAAAACCAAAGGGAAAAACCCCTCCTCCATTCAAGGAGGAGGAATATATATAGAAGTTAAAAAAGAACTACCTTTCCTTAACAACCTAACTACCCACTAACTCAAAATTTGCCACTTTTCAAAAGTGTCTAAAAAATAGGTTTTAAACTTTATTTAAGGGGTTTTATAAGATAAAACGACCCCTAGCCTATATCACCTACGAAATTTTTTAAACAATAAAACATAATTTAAACCACATAAGAACTTTATAAACAAGAGCTGCAAAGCAGCGAAGTTCCTGCCAAAGCATGCAAGACCGGTTTTGTTTTTGTTTGTAACTTGTTTGATTAGTTTTGAAGTATGTAAAGATTGTGTTATTTTCTATTGAAATTACAAATAATACTCTTCTATTCAAAGAAACTGAATATTTAGTACATATGAGAACAATGGCCCAAAAGGTAGAGAATGAGAGTTACATTGATAAAAAAAACTATGGGAATTCTTCCTAGCTGATTTGGTAACTACATGGAATTGAAACCAAACTCTTCAAAATTATTAATGACAAACAATACCAAACACTAATGTACTCATCATATGACTAAAATAGACTCAGATCTAAAAATATAAATGATATAACAACCAATTGGAATCACCAAATAAATTATGCAATTTGATTTCAGCTACTGAAAATGTATTACAATGAAGAAAATTAGTAAATGCACTAACAATCCTAGATTTGTAGCTTAATTAGAATTCAACGAGCATATGGACAATAGTTTTTCTTATTGGACAACAAAAGTGCTTTCCACTCACTTGTAACTGACCACCCTATGTCTTTATCAAGTATATTAAATAAACTAACGAGAATGTCTCATTTAATAATGGTACTGTTGTTACAACTAAAATAGCCTGACACAGTTTAGAGCTCGAGGCAACCATAAATCAACTTGTGTCTTCAAAGAGGTTGAAAATTGACTTCCAAAACTAATCATCTTGTTTGATGACAAGCATTCATGATAACAAGTCAAAGGTATTTTATGGCAGTCCAACATTTGGTTTTCCTAGTATTTTAGCAGCTTAGGAATGTCAAAGCATATTGCTTTAGATATGTTTTTCCATGTTTTTCCATTCTTAAATTAAAATGAATTTTCAAAAATCAACTATCATAAAAGTAGAGTAAATAGCACATACCTTTATTGTATGCAATGGGTAATGTTGATGTATATACTCTTTCTCTTGCATTTCTTGTCTGACCATTAGACAACCAATAGTCATGTGATTAGACATATAATAGGTACATTTCTACATGCATGGATAATATTCAACTAGATTCAAAGAAAGCATTTGTTCTCATGGCCCAAACAATACACTGTAAAGACAAAAATGGTAGATTAAATAGTGTCTGAGAATAGAGTAATTTATTGGTCTACATGTTATGTGTATGTGCCATCAAAGGAAAATGGTTAAGAGAATTGAAATTGGTCTGACACAATTAAGATACATTACTGGCTGCTATGTATCATTGATATTCATTCTTTTGTCTCATGCATAATTTACATTCAAATAGTATCATCTCAATCCTATACATCATCATTGGTGCAAAAAATTGGATACAACTCATGTATTCTTGTATCATAAACCAACAATTACTGGATTTTTGAAGTCCACTCTTTAGAATGATGGCCTCATTGGTGCTACTTGTTGTTCCCAATTTGTACAAGAAGTCATTAGGAATAGTAAATTTGATTGTACAGAAAGGCCACAAACAAGTCCGAGCTAGAATCCCTAAAATAGTTATAAAAATGAAGCATAAGAAATAAATTAAATGTTAAAAAGTAATACTCTATTTCTCTATTTTTGTTATGGGTGAAAACCCCAACAAACACCCTCAATTTACCTAAAAATAATATTTTTTAAAACCAAAGTTTTCATCGATCTATTAAGCATTGAAAACATAAATTTTAGATCTTTGGAAATCAAATCAATGGGTAAAGGTTAACTAACCATGCCACCAACATGCAGTACAAAGGTTAAAAGAATAGCTATAGGAATGCCAACCATGTAATATGCCCCAATATTAGCATAATCATCTAATTTTTTCCATCCACATTCTCTAGCAATGCCTAAAGTATTATCTTCAAATTATCATTTCTTCAATAGAAAAGATTTTTGTAGTGTTAATTTATGATATCATGATTTCAAGATCAATATTTTTGTAGCTCCAAACATTACTATGGAGGGTAAATTTGAACCTAAAAGAGTGTCTTGTATTCCATCCAAAATTGAGCAGACTGCTACTAATGGGATCATTTTCAAATAAACATTCACAATTTATTGCCAAATTATATTTGGTTGGTTGAATGAAATTGGAGACCGAATGCAAGAAATGTGGTTTCATATAATGCAATGATTGTAGGATATGCACAAAATGGTGTTGTTGACAAGAGCTTAAGGCTTTTCAAAGAAATGCCTCAACGAAATTTGGTGTCATGGAATACCATGATTGCAGGATATGCACAACATGGTTCTCTTGGTGAGGCTTTAAGTTTTTTCATAGAAGTTCCTAAAAGAAATGTGGTCTCATGGACTACAAGGATTGCAAGATATGCACATAATGGGTTTGTTGAAAAGGCTTTGGAGACTTTTAAGAAAATGCAAGTAGTAGGTGTAAAGCCAAATACCACAACGTTGGCCAGCATCTGCCCAACCTATACCAAAATAGGAGCTTTGGAACATGGTATGGACATCCATCACAAAGTAATTGAATGTGGATTTTCTTTCGATATTATAATCTCTAGTGCCCTACCATACATGTATGAAAAATGTGGAAGGATACACAAGGCACAAGAACTATTTGACAAAATGCCTCAAAGAAATGTTGAGTCATGGACTGCAATGATTGCAAGCTATGCCATGCATGGCTTTCATGAGGATGCTCTCAAACTCACATGCAATTATCACAGTTTATGGGACTGTATGCTTCTAAGTGATCCATTAAAGCAATTATGACATGGTAGGTAGATTGTAGAGCCCATTCTGGGTTTTAGGTAGTTTTCAAGATGTTGAGACATATCTCTCCCATCTGATTTGAAGGTTGAAACAAACAAAATATTACAAGATTATATTATCTTCAGATAAATTCAGTAGAATGCTAGGCAAACAAAATAAAGAATTTTGGTTTCAATACTTCTTCCTGTACATTTCCATCCAAGTTCCAGTGTATTTCAAGAAATGTCTAGGGTTTCTCAAAAAGGGCATTCTTCTACCCATTTTGGGCTTTGTTGTTTGAAAAAACATTAAAGGAACTTAAGCAGAAAATATAGCACTAAGACAAAATAGAATGAAAATTGTTACCTGGTTAGAGGTTATAGTTGTTTAGTGTCAAAAAAGTCATTCCAACCACATTCCACTAGGATATAGAACCCGTCGATGGAGAGGAGATAAAGAAAGTGGGGATTTGAGCCTCTTTGTACTCTTGAAATAGTCTGGCCCTAGATGCCTGAAAATTGCATTTACAGGAAATAGGTATATGCCTAAGTCTAGAAAAACATGACATAATGTGCCTATCTCCACAACTGAAACAATACACAACCATTAAATAATGATTTGCATCTTCATAATTCAAACTCTCTAAGAAATGAAGGAAATACTAAACCAAAATGCATCACCCACAAACTCCTGGAGGCCTGGTGAGGATGAAATTTCCCTTATTGTGGGAAGGCCAGAGCTTGAAATGGTAGAAGTAAATGCATTAAACTTTCTTTGGAATGTGGCTTTGCAAGGTGGGTGACATTGAACATGTGTAAGGCCGTTCCTCTTTCCTCGTAACGTTCATAGGAGGCTCTAACAATCCATGCCTTGTAAGTGCAGAGGAGTCTAACTATTTGCAATAGCCAGTGGCCTGAGTCATCTGACATTTCAAAATTTGTGCACTCTCTTGTCTCGTGAAACCAAAATCACATTCTAACATCCTGTAGCTGTTTATCCAGGACAATAACAAACCAAAAAATCTCAAAACAGTTAGCTAGCCAACATATTTTCCTCCCCAAATAAGTATTGTTGAATAAAACCTGAAAAAAATCTGAATTCTGATTGGCTAGAGAAACCAGTATTAATCACCGTTTATTGATTGAAGGGATCACTATAGTTCCCCGCTAGGAACTAATAATAAAAGAAATAATCATAATAAAAGATAACTCAAAAGATTAATAAAATAAACTCTCACATATACAAACAATCACATGACACATAAAACAAAACACCTTATTCTCCCTACAAAATAAGATTGAAAATTCATTAGAGTAAAACAATGGAAGTAGCTATGTGGCCCCAATCAACATTGGCCAATTCACCTATTTACTCAACCGAAAAAGTGTCAGTACAACACATGATTAATAATAGTCGAAGCAACTGTCACATGTAAAATATCATTTCAAGAGTAATAGTCAACTAGAAAATCCAATCCAATCATCTACACAAGTAACAATATATAATTTGCATTCCTACAACATCTACCTACATAACATCAAGTAATAACTAAGCCTACAACACATTATCAGAATATCATCTTTTCTGGCAGTAACCTTTCAATTCTATCACAAGTAAACAAAATACCAAACATCATCTCCATAACAACACTTACTCACACATCTATTTTATGTAACCACCTAATAATAATTCCATCTAATGGTAATAAAAAAATCACCTCAACATCCCCTAGCACATAATTCAATCCATCTGTTATACATAATAATACTATTACTAACCATAATTTACCAATAACCCATCATAATTGAACATCTTAGTCAACACATACTTACATAATAAATGAAGGAACTCATCTAGCTATCACAAAGAAATCACAACAACCATTAGTTGGATAGAATTAATCAGTTAACCATATCATAAAAATATGAACATCATTGATGTATAGGAACAACCATCATTCATAAACTCATGTATAATATCTAACCTCTAGAGAAGTACATAAAACATTAGACAAGAACCATCAAAACACATAGACTCAATAGGATCATGAAAAGGTAGGGTTTTATAGGTTGTGCAAAGGCCTTGTAGAGACAACAAAAGACCAATAATAGGAACTAAATGGTGTTCTTGTAGTATTTGCATATAACATAATTTATTTATGGTTGTTTAATTTTATTTATTTTATTATTATTATTTTTTATATATTTTATATATTTTTATAATGACAAAAGAGTGTTGGGCTCCTAGTTTTCAATCTTTTGCTACTTAGAGGTGTTGAAAGATCGATTTTCACCTCTAAGGGATTTTATGCAAGTTACAATATGTTAGGAATCTAGTTTGAAAATTATAAGCATCCAACAATGCCTAAAAGTTTTCATTGCTATATTTTATTTATTTTTAGATAATAATTACCTAGAAGGTACTCAAAGGGGCAACATGAACTCTGTTAACAAAAAATCTTGCTTGAGATCATAAATGAAATTTTATTTGGATATGGGTTGTTTATAAATCTTCAACCGATGACCATTGACAACCAAGGTTGTACAATTATATTCTATAAAGTGAAGTTTGACTGAGCCATTATCATAGACAAATTCAATCTCCAAATTTCCTAGCTATCTAGTATGAAACTTTCCCTTTGAAGTCTTAGAATCTAGAGTCATACAGAAGTGCCCAATCCCCTAGCTGAAAAGACCGCTTACGGATGAATTGGTCATGCTAACAAGCATGTTGTTGTTGAACTACTTTTGTATGGAAAAGAGCTTGTTGTCACATCTCCTCTAATGAATGAAGTTGCTCAATTCTTTTTTTTTGTGCATTGGTAAGATTCAAACCCAATTCTAGAGTAGTATGTAAAGTTTTGATTTCAAATTTAATAGGTAGTACAAATTTCTTACCATAGACAAGTTTATATGGTGTAAGACCTGTGGTGGTCCATGTTTTCTGGTAAGCCCATACTGCTTCTGGAAATCGAGTTACCTAATGTTTCCAATGAAGTTCTACTTTATTGATAAGGATGCTCTCTAGTTAACTTTTAGTGACTTCGACCTACTCATTGGCTTGTGGATGATATGGAGAGAATTTATAGTGTCAAATCTCATACTCATGGACCAAGGTAAAAATAAGCTTAGATGTGAACTATGGTACTATATCTATTACACTTTCCTTGGGTAAATTAAATCTTGTATATATTTCAGTATACAAGAGCTTTGCTACCTTAGTGTCACATGCATGTTTGAGTGCTACAAATTTAACCCACTTGGTAACATATCCTATACAAACCAAGATGTATTCCTTGTTTTTGGACAAAGGATTTAGGATTACTCAATAAATATTGGCATAGCCTATCAATCATCATCAAATTAACCTTCCTTTTCATCTATAATCATCAAATTCCCCTTCCTTTTCATCTCCTTCATCCTCTTTCATCTTCCAAGTCATCTACTTCTTGGTCCTAAACCCTCATCGATCCCTTTCATTTTGAGAGCACACCCGTGTTCTCCTAACCCGCATTCCTCTCGAGGGGGAATCCTATCATCTAATCATTAATATTTTCCTCTTCATCCCAATCTTTCCTTCTTTATCCCTTTTCCATCCTCCCTTTGATTGGGGCATTGTATTTGATTTGTATCCCGTCTCATCCACTATATTTTAAACTTCTTTGATACAACGCCACTTCACAACATCATACCAAAGAGAGGAAAAATGTAGACACCTAAAATATAACCTTACCCAACCATACCTCATTTTAGCCTATCCTTACCCATTAATTAAATAAATATCTATTATTTATTTAATTATTCACATCCTTTCCCACCTTTATCCTAATTCATTAATTAAATAAATATTGATCATTTATTTAATTAATATTATTTGTTATAATCCTTTAATTAAATAAATATTTACTATTTATTTAATTATTATCCCATCATGATCCCATTAATTAAATAAATACTTTATTTAATTAATTAATTTTCCTTTATCCTCTATCCTTGTGCATCTAATCCTAGACCTTCATCTTGTTCACATGGATCATAATCTAATTTTTTCTTGATATGACAAATGTCCCCTTCACATGTCTAACTAACTCTTTGCCTAGATTCATTGAACCTAGACACCTACCCAAAAGTCAAACTATCTTTTAATCTTATACATTCATCTCATTTAATCTCTTAATCCTAGAAATTTCCATAAGGTTTTATGTCCTTATCCCTATCCTAAATCTAGATTCCATCCATCATTTGACACTTTTCATGTGATTGCATCTTTGATCCAAACACCAATTC
The DNA here is from genome assembly GCA_007258455.2 of Sequoia sempervirens. Lineage (NCBI taxonomy): Eukaryota > Viridiplantae > Streptophyta > Pinopsida > Cupressales > Cupressaceae > Sequoia > Sequoia sempervirens. The sequence continues at coordinate 197,440,176 of VDFB02000015.1, read as the reverse complement.
TCCTTCAATCTTAGCCATCCATCATCAATAATTTTTAGCCATTGATTTTTCCTCTTCAAGACTATATATAGAAGCTCCCATCCTTCATTTTTCATCTCTTGAGCTATCATACCTACATTCTAACATGCTATTTTGATCACTCATCTATCAAATCATATCAAGGTTATTCTAGAGTATTGAACAATCCACATATCAATATCAAGAGAAAATCAAATGGAATAAGGGTGCACTCCAGTTTTTCTCATTAAGGAGAGGAGAAAAGATTCTAGGTGAATGTATTGTGCTTTTTTGTTTCTTTTATCTTCCTTTGTTTCCCTTCAATATTTTCTAACCTCTTCAAATTTTATTAGCAACATACGAAGTTCCAAAAGTGACCCTAGAAGAGAAGAACTTGCATATCAGGAGCGATAGGAGTGTGAAGTTAGATATATTGAGTAGCAATAAGCCAGTATAGGGCACCTAGTGCCCTTGTACAACTATTTCTGCCCCAAATTTATATGCTAGGTTCCTTTATGTCTGCCTGCTTCTTTTTTGGAATCTGTTTTTGTTTGTCTATTCTATATTCTTTAGAAATTTCAATAGTTTGCTGCATTTTCATAAGTAGCCTAGGAACGTCATTACATCATAAAATTTAGTTAATTAACAATCAATTAATCATAACAACACATCATCATCACACATCATAAGGATTAAAACCCCAATCCACCATTCTAGCTCTTCCATTGAGGTTTGTAGCGAAGTAGATATTGGGATCATTTTTAATCCTTCTCTATATGTCCCTAATTGGAAGAAGTGTAATTTAGGATCTAGATCCCTTTTTCCAGTCCAACAATATATATTTTTAGATTGGAGGCAACCACAATGGTTTATCCATGCAAATTCTATGTTATGTGTTAAAGAATTATGGTGTTTTTTTCTTTTACTATATTAATTGATTTAAATCCATTAAATGTCTTCATAGTTAATATAAGATTATGAACACTTAATTTCAGATATGCAAACAATTTTTAGATTTATATATTATAGTAGACTAAGCCTTGTATCTCACCAAATTAATCATAATTTGATGTTAAATAATTAGTGTAATATTAAAATTTATCATATGGTATTAGAGCCAAATTGGTGTAAAATCCATTGGACTTGTGAGAAATATTTTTAATCTTTCTTGGAATTTTTGAGGCTTGAAGACTATAGTGGATGTTGTATGTGTTATATTTTTTTATAGATCTGTGAGATTGGAATTCATTGCATCTAACTATTGGATGGACATTGTCAATGGGATCTATGTTGGGCATTGTAACATCATGGTTGCATATCTTATTTTTCATGGAGTTGGTCATGTGTGTTTGCACTTCTTGTAGGGTGGCAACTTGGAGCTCTTGTTTGGTAATGTGTGATTATCTTCTTGCATGGTGGTTATGCCCCTTTGCCTTGTGGCCATGGAGAATGAAAGGGTTTTCATGTTGGGTAAGTTATTTTAGCCACATAGTCATATGGGATAACACCTACTATTTGGACTACTATATGGAGTGCTTATGTTAGGTTCATGGGTTTAACCCTTGATTACATGAAAGTATTGAATGATTAGCCATTGGTTGCACATGGGTTATGGAGTTGGTCTTTGTGTAACTTGGAATCTCTTAGAAAATACGGTTCCTCATTTTTATATTCATGTTCTTTTGGATATCTATGTTTTGTAGTTTTCCTATTTCAAAAGGTTGCAGTTTGTAGATTTATCATTTCTATTATTTTATATGATATATTTGGTGTTGTTCATCCAACCATTCACAACAAAGGTAGATAAATTTGTTGTATGATTGATTTAGAGCCATTTGATTATTTCCAAACTAAAAGGATATCAACATATAACCATTCAATTTGTTGTGATTGCTACTCTAGCTAGTATGAGTGTGGCATTTAGTGTTGGGGATTTCAAGTAGGATTGGAGCAATAAATATAACAAATTTAATCAATTATAGTGCAGATTTAAATGAAAAATAGAGAGTTCACATACACAAAAATTTTTACATGGTCCACCCTTTGGGCTACCTCCACAAAATAGTAGTCTATTTTTATTAATAACTTTTAGCAAAGAATAATTTACAATAGCCACTAGATATCCACTATTGTGAGCCTTTTCTAAAACTCTAACTGTGTACACTGTAATTTGCACAACACTCCCACATGCTTTGCTATGTGTCCATTTCAAAATGTGACTAACTTCACCTCTCTCGGTCATAACTTGTTGCATGTGCTATTAAACTCCATGTGTTATTTGTAGGGAGTTCCAACTTCTATCTGCAACAAGAATCTGCTAATTGTTTTAGGCAGTTTCAAACTATTTTTAATAAAAAATATTTTAAAATTTTCCTTTATTAAAAATAATTAAAATTTTCTTTGAGGACATTGCTCCAAGCCCCCAGTTGGGGGCGTTTCCCACAAATCTCCAATTTGGGATTTTCCCCAAGCCTTCAGACCTTGTAAGAGGGGCTCCCCCTTGCACTACCCCATTAATTAATTTGGGGGGGAACTGCATTGGGAAAAGTGGCCAAAATCTTATCCTAGAGCATGATTGGACTACACATAACAACATTTAGAGCCATTGTTACCATTTTATTTTGATGCTTGTGTTCATGTATGGGTGTGTGCAGGATCATGATGGGCCAAAAAGTGGCAATGGGGAAAAAAATACGTTTTTCATCAACCAAAAAATGGGAAAATGCCGAGTTGACTTTTTGTGGCTTGGGTGTTAGTGCACACCTCCAAAGCAATGCCAAAACCAAGATCTCCATATCAGATATCCGATCCAAATTGGATATCCGATTTGAGGCAAATATATATACACATATTTCGGGCCTATTAAAATCATTTTACACATTCACAAACAGGTCGCGGGTGCACAGTGAGGAGGTTCTTCGCATAACAGATATCCGATTTAGTCGATATCCATTTTGAAAAGGTTAGATTTTAGATTTTTCTTTGCTTTGATCAAATTTTGTATTAGATTTGTATAATTTCAGTTAGTTTTTTATGGATTTTTTTTTAAAATAGGGTTTTTGATTGAATTTTTATGAAAAAATTGAGTTTAGAATGGATTTTGATTAAAAATGAATGTTTTTTATGGATTTTGATTTAAAAATAGTCTTTTTTATGTATTTGTATTAAAAAATAGAGATTTTTATAGATTTTTGTTAAAAAGTAGGGTTTTTTTTTTAAACTAGGGTATTTTTACAATATTTTCATTTATACTGTCTAATTTCAATTAGATTAATTAGTTTTTAACTTTAATCAGGCATTATGGCTGCTAAGAATGAAAATGCACAAATTCCAAATGATCCACCAGCTGAGAATGAAAATGCACAAATGCCAAATGCTCCACCACCTCCACAGCCATCGATTGAAGAATTAATTGGTAAAACATTGTAGCAATTAAAGGGCATTTCTGAAGTTTATAAGAGAATCCCTTGATTATTTGAGATGTCAAACACATTGAAGGAAATAATTAAAAATATAGAAACCCTCTCCACCCAACATAATGCCTTTCATTCGTGGTGAGAAGACATGAGGGAATATTATGCATGTGGATTATCTTATGATGATGTGAAAGATCTCGAAATAACCAAAGCCTAAATAGCCTCTTTATTTGTTAACCCTCACATTGGTTTTCTAGTTAATGTTAATAAACCAAAAATTTCTATAAAATGGTGCATGCATAGGGACATTGTAGATAACTTTTGGGATCGTTGGTGTATGGTTTTTGATAAACCACCGAACAACAATTGTGATATACCATTTTACTTTATTAAAAAATTATATGTTGAGTTTGTGCTAGGGCATCATCTGAATTACTTTGACATTAAACCCTTCCAGGGCGTTGGTGGAGGTATGCCCTAGGATAGACTAGGGGAAGTTAGACTAGTCTCGCACCCATATGTTCCCCCTCCTCCACTTCCTCCACCACCTCTAGTATATCATCCAAATATTATGTAGGATGCGGCCACATAGACTATCTAGGCTATTCACTCTTTGAGTGGTCTTTTGGTTTCGCATGCTTTTACAATAGCTCAGCCACATTCTGGTGATGTTGGTGATGGCTCGAGTGCTGCTGCGTTATCCTCGTTAGGTCCACATATTTGTGTACCACATACTTGCTCCATGTGTAGCCAAATATTCTTCGGTCCTCTTATACAGGCTGCCAAGCATCCCTTGGACACTTCTGATTATGACCTCCATAATTTGGACATTATAGATCAAACGTAGGGGAGTGGAGCACACCCTATAGAGTCCTCTCTTGCTAGAGAGGGGGACATTGGAATAGTGACACTGGTAAGATTTAAGTTGTAAATTCATAACTTGCATTTGATTTTAATATTAATAAGAGATAGTATAATGCACTAATATTTATTTACATGGTCTATTTAATAGTTGATGTTTGAGGAGGAGCTCGCACAGGTGACTAATAGCACCCTTAGGGCCATTTCATTTGGCTTCGACACGCACACAGTATATATTTTCGCACTCACTCGTTTACATTTTTTTATTATATACTTGCTTTCATTTGAATTGTCATAAATGAAATTATATAATAACTTACATGTTTATCTTATTTTCCTCTTGTAGGAAATACCTAGTGCGAGCGAGGTGTAGCCTTGTCTAGATTATGGAAGTGCAATGCTAGATAAGGGGAAGGTAATTGAACTCAAATTCAATTGAATTAATAATTTTAAGATCTTATATTGATTATACATACATTGAAATAGATTGGTAGTTTCATATGGACTTGTCATTTTTATGTATAGGCAGTTATGAGCTATATGTTGTTGTTGACAAGTGCGAGCAAGGTGCAACCTTGTCCAGATTATGGAAGTGCAATGTTAGATAAGGGGAAGGTAATTGAACTCAAATTCAATTGAATTAATATTTTTAAGATCTTATATTGATTATACATACATCAACATAGATTGGTAGTTTCATATGTACTTGTCATTTTTATGTACAGGTAGTTATGAGCTATACGTCACTGTTGACAAGTGCCACAATGCCTGAAGGAGTACATATTGGAACACTTGAAGGAGTAGTTGTTGAAACACCTCAAGGAGGAGGTGTCGAAACACCTAAAGGAGATAAAAAAAAAAGATTAGCCTAAAGAGGTATGTGTTCATTTTATTTTGTGTTTGGTATTTATATGTTCCTATTATCGACAATTGTATGCTAACTTGGATCAATTTTATGTTTTTGTTCACATATATAGATTGACATTACAAAAGTTGGTTTGGTTGGTTCTTTGAGAGGGGCATATTCTAGGACTCCTGACCCTTTGAAGAGACAAATATTTTAGGTAATCAAGATTACAATTTTAGAGTTCAATTATAATTCAATGTATATTGATTTTGATGTTAATTATTTGATTTTAATCATATAGTATAACTAATCTCAATTGTGGTTTGAATTTTTCTTGTGCAGCTACCTTCAGAGCCAACGAGTGCTGCAAAGAGGCTCCATTTTGATGATCCACTAGTAGTTTAGGATGGGATAGACATTTTGGCATGTAAATTTTGAATAGACATCGAGATGGAATATGCCACATTTTGTAAAAATTTGTTTGAGTTGGCGTTGATGCCATTTTTGTATATGGAGATACACTCAAGATTATTGGATAATTTGATATATATAAGTTGACAATCAAAATTTAATTTCTTCCTCATGTGCATGATTAAACTCTTTGAAAATTTAATCAAGTGAGCAATGGTTAAATATCAATGTACAAGAGCATAAAAAAAAATGGTTGTATTATGTAGTTTATATTCATATCATTGATTACATTGCATTGCACATCTTTCAAACTCAAAGCATTATTTCACATTGCATAACTAACAACTAGATGTTGATAGATGAAATTTTTTCAATTACAATATAGTTCTTACAAAGTCAAACTAAGTAGTTATGCAATTACTTCACATTACATAACTAATAACTAGGAGAAACTATCAATTGCATTTGCTTGTCATGGAATTTTATGAGACCACATTTCTTTGAGGCATTTTTTCAAACAATTCACTGCCTTGTCTATGCCACCACATTTTTCATACATGTGTACCAAAGTTTTTTATCAAATAGTTCATTGGCTTGTTGTTATGGCTAAAATCCTAAAACAAGTGCTTTCAAACAAGCTATGGATTGATGAAGAGTGGGGGTGAAAACATATGTGAAAACTACCCTTGACTCCTTTGGACCAAATTTGAGAACTAATAACATACCCTTGTCCTGGGCTAGTGAATTATCCCTCTTTCACAAAGTGAGTTCCCTTTAAACACTTGATCTTCACAAGAACACCCCAAACAATCTTGAGTTGTGTCATAAAACAACAAATTCTAAGATTATTCTAGACCTATAGGTCCTTTAGTAGGATGTCCCATGAAACCGTCTGTTTACCATGCAAATGCATAGGGTTTATTGAAAGTCCCACTTGCACAACTCCCTTGACCATGCCACTGACTTAGACACCTCTATTATGACCCCAATATGCTTAAACATTAAAGAGATTCCCCCACTCTCATTGATTTTAACAAACCCTAGGCTAAAAGCTTCATTTTCATGCAATTTAAGCAATGATTTGCTTAGGACAGCAACTCCAAGTCTCACAAATCATTTCCCCTTTCTTAAATGGACCTACACACATTCAAATCACATTGTACACATCCTCTCCATCGAGCCACATGAAAGGTACAGTAGGTGGAGGGCTTCAATAATTCATAATTTACTCAAAAATGCAAAATCTAGGTTCACTACTTGCCTTGAGAAAACTTGGCACAAAACTCACAAAAACTGAAAAGAAAGCACTCAAACCAACTTTAAAGGGGTCTCAGGCTTGTTGCCCCTAAAATGATCTTATTGATTCTTCACAAAATTACATTCATCAATCCCCAAAATGACTTCCTCAACCTTTTTTAAGACTCTCCCCCACACAAAACAACCGACCAACTCCCAATAACTAAATTACAAACTAAGTTACCTGTTCAAGTTTGGGGGTTCAGTTTGCCAGTTTGGCTAAAAAAATTTTTGGGGGTGGTTTGGTTCATTTTGGGTTCGTTAGTAAAAAAAATATGTAAAAATAAAATATATATATATGCAGCATAAAAGCATGAAATAGGATTAGAATATCACATAACATCATATAAACAACAAAACCACCATAAACTTGAATGTCATTTAAAACATGCACGATAAATATTCATCATTGAAACTTGAATTGTGGTAGCTTGATTTACAAAGTCTATTGATGCCAAGGTTCAATTTGTATGATTTTGAAAAAAGAAGCCAATTGAGTAGAGTTATCAACATTCTTTAGAAATCATAAGAATTTATTTAGTACACTAGTCATTTTGATGTCTTCTTGCAATCTCAAATGCTAAATCTATGAGGTTAACTTTGCTTCCCACTAGTTTCCATTAAAAAGAAAGCAACAAGCTATGGTCTCATGGCTTTTTTTCACATGAAAATCAGCGTTGGAGTTCAGTTGGAGGCTGAAAAACTACTTGTAACTGCATAAATAAATCTTGTCTACAACTCATATGACCTAATCGACTATTCCATCATGTCCGGATGGTTCTGTTTAGGTTGGGTATGGTCCCCTTTCACACCCAAATCGGCTGAAGTAGTTCAAGCTATGTTCAATCAATGAAATCCCTTAAGAGTCCAAAGTGCAAAAGGGCAACAATCTTTGACAGACTATTTCTCAGAAACTGTGATGCCTAATTTTATTTTTTTGAGGCTATAGGATTGTGTTGGTCCCCTCTCCAATAACCTCTCTTGGTTTTTGCTATCTCGGAGGAATTTTCCCATGGTGGCAAGTTTTCAGCTGAGGGAAAAGTTGTTAGAAGCAGTGTAAAGTTGCAAAGTGGTGCAACTTTCATTCAACAACTCGTACGACCAAGCAGACTATTCCAACACATCTAGATGGGTACTTTTACGTTAGGGATGGTCCTCTTTTGCACCCAAATACGCCGAATCACTCCGAGCTACATTGGATCGATGATTTCCCTTAAGAGTCCAAAGTGCTAAAAGGTAGAAATCTTTGAAGGGATATTTCTCAAAAACCATGATGTTTACAAACTCTTTGTTTGAGGCTATGGAATTGTGTTTGGCCCATCTACAATAACCTCTCTCAATTTTTTCTATCTCGAAGGTATTTTCCCGTGGTGAAAAATTTTTAGTTGAGGGAAAAGTTGTCAAATGCAAGCAGTGTAAAGTTGCAAAGTGGTGCAACTTTCATTCAACAACTTGTACGACCAAATGGACTGTTCCAACACATCTAGATAGATACGTTTATGCTAGGTATGGTCCTCTTTTGCAACCAAATATGTCGAATCACTCTGAGCTACATTGGACCGGTGATTTCCCTTAAGAGTCCAAAGTGCTAAAAGGAAGCAATCTTTGAAGGGCTATTTCTCAGAAACCGCGATGCTTATAGACTCTCCATTTGAGGTTATGAGATCATGTTTGGGCCATATACAATAACCTCTCTCAGTCTTTTCTATCTCAAAGGTGTTTTCCCATGGTAGCAAGTTTTTAGCTAAGGGAAAAATTGTCAAATGCAAGTAGTGTAAAGTTGCAAAGTGGTGCAACTTTCATTCAACAACTCGTACGACCACAAAACCTATTCCAACATGTCTAGATGGGTAAATTTACACTAGGGATAGTCCTCTTTTACACCCAAATACGCTGAATCACTCCGAGCTACATTGGACCGACGATTTCCCTTAAGAGTCCAAAGTGCTAAAATGCAGCAATTTTTGAAGGGCTATTTCTCTAAAACCGTGATGTTTGCAGATTCTCCATTTGAGGCTATGGGATCGTGTTTGGCCCATATACAATAACCTCTCTCGGTTTTTGATATCTCAGAGGTGTTTCCCCATGGTGGCAAGTTTTTAGCTAAGGGAAAAGTTGTCAGATGCAAGCAGTGTAAAGTTGCAAAGTGGTGTAACTTTCATTTAGCAACTCGTACGACCAAAAAGACTATTCCAACATGTCCGGATGGGTACGTTTACACTAGGGATGGTCATCTTTTGCACCCAAATATGCCAAATCACTCCAAGCTACATTCACTGGTACATTTTGACCAATTTTTTGATGACAGATGCTGGGTCAGAATTTTGACGTTTAAAATGTTGTCAAAATTCTAACGAAATAACAGCGACAAACAACCGTCAAAATTATGATGGGCCGTCGTTGAAAAATTGGTCAAAATGTACTAGTGATTGGATCGGCGATTTCCCTTAAGAGTCCAAAGTGCTAAAAGACAACAATCTTTGAAGGGCTATTTCTCAAAAACCGTGACATTTACAAACTCTTTGTTTAAGGATATGGGATCATGTTTTGCCCATCTACAATAACCTCTCTCAATTTTTTCTATCTCGGAGGCGTTTTCCCGTGGTGGCAAGTTTTTAGCTGAGAGAAAAGTTGACAAATGCAAGTAGTGTAAAGTTGCAAAGTGGTGCAAATCTCATTCAACAACTCGTACGACCAAACAGACTGTTCCAACCCATCCGTATGGGTATATTTATGCTAGGGATGGTCCTCTTTTGCACCCAAATATACCGAATCACTCTAAACTACATTGGATCAACGATTTCCCTTAAGAGTCCAAAGTGCTAAAACGCCATACCATGTATTGTACGGTCTGTAGCTAGATGGTATGGCCATGGTAGATTTTATTAGGACTGTATAAGGTGACTGTGAGTTTAGAGAGTTGGAAACGTCTGTACTTGAGTTGGTGAGTTTCCATGCGAAGCAAAAATGAGTGAAATTAGGTGAAAAATGGTGGTTACAACTTGCTAATGTTAATGAAACATGGGGGCAGCAAGATTTAAGGTTGGATCAAGCTTGTCCAGGTCCTAATAGACGTGTTTGATGAATTTATAGGGTGTGGCAAGGTTGGAAACATTGATTTCCTTAAAAAACTCATGAAAGTTGCTAAAAATGAAGTTGCACCCAAGTTGGATTTGAGGAGAAAAAGTGGCAAGCCACTATAATTTATTATATATAAATAGGAGATATTACAAAACCTGGTTCAAACGAGCATACTGACAGGAAAGAACTAGGAAGAAAACCTTCGGTTGTAGCTCGATTAAGTACAAAAAGTTATTATAGAATTGTCCCAATAACAGTAACAAAGCATACACCTATATGACTAATTCAACCTATGAGTTTCCAAAATACAAACCCCTTTACATTTTAAACATACCCTTTATACAATTCTAAACATTTGACCCATATTTAAAAAATATCATTGGGTATAGATTATGCCCATACACAATTATGACCTTTTTACATTGTTTCCAATTTGAAAATTCAAATTTTACAAAATTTTCCTATTGGAGGCATTCAGGGCATAGTCTTCCACAATAGTAGTATGTTCACATTCTGGACTGAAAATCACTTATACAAACCATCAAGGTAGCTTAGAATAACCAATCTATATTATTCTAAATGGCACAAAATATGATGAGATGGTAATGCAAACTATAAAAGACGCTTAGAATATCCAATCTATATTGTTGTAATCTATCGCATACCTCTCCAAAAGGATTAGAGTTGGCTATTATTGTAGCAGGTCCATGATCAATCATGCCAGGAATATTGCAAAAGTGGGAAAATGAGAAATCTATATTGTCACAATAGAAAAGATGCTTAGACTAACAAATCTATATTAATCTAAACAACTTGAATGATGATGAATTGGTGATGCAAACTATAAAGATGCTTAGAATAACCAATTTATATTATTCTAAATGACACAAAATATGATGAGATGGTAATGCAAATCTTAAATGCTTACAAGAACCAATCTATATTGTTGTAATTTGTTGCATACCTCTCCTCAAAGGATCAGAGCTGGCTATTGTTGCAGCAGGTCCATGATCAATCGCTAGGAATATCGCAAAAGTGGGAAAATGAGAAATCTATATTGTCACAATAGAAAAGATGCTTAGACTAACAAATCTATATTAATCTAAACAACCGAATGATGATGAATTGGTGATGCAAACTATAAAAGATGCTTTAGAATAACCAATCTATATTGTTCAAATATGTCGATACCTCCAAAAGGATCGAGTTTTCATTGTTGTAGCAGTCCATGATCAATCTTGCCAAAAATATCACAAAAGTGCATACAAAATATCACCTATTAAAGACACCTACATTGCAATAGTATATAAAATATCAAGATTAAATAAAGAACACTAATGAACTTAATCATAATGAACATAAGCATTGTACCTTCCATTCTTGAAAATGCTATTCAAGTGTGCCTGAAGGGTCATCTCTTTGCTTAAGAGTATCCAATATTGCTTCATGATCAACATTACTAAGTGTCCATAGTTGTTTTGTCTTTGGTTTGGCATGATGCTTCAACAACTCAACATTTGTTGCTATAACAAGGTGCGAATACATGAGAATGGTTTTGTGTTTCTTGTAGTCTTCAAATGCAGGTATGCCATTCTTTCTAATCATGTATGCTCACAACCAAGTTCCTGCAACCACAACTGAACCTGTAGGATACACGAAACCATCATCATCTTCCATTAGTTTTGTTAGCTTATGCTTTACCCACACACATCAAGCCAACCAATAGTTCGATCTCTCTTCATTCCCCTGAGGTGCAACAATTGCAAAAACATGTCCTAGCTGTAGTAGATTGGAAAGCAGGTTGTAATCAACTAAAATTTCCATTGTGTCATTTGTCATGGATATTGTTTGAGATAAAGGAGTTAGATACTATGGAACCCATGTATACACCCACTCACTTGACTCACATTGATCCCACTCGCACTGAATACAACTCTAACAAAAAAAAGCCAACTCTTGTGTCCAAATGGTCCATGTGCCTGCATCTGAGCTTTGAAATGAATGCATCTTTGATGAATCTTTGATTGTATGACAATCCAATCTACCTCCCACTGTACCCTCCTCAATGAACCAAAAGAATTTGTGCACCGTTGAATCAAGTGTCCCTCCCTGTGACAATGTTGAACTACACCAATCAACAATAGAACGTCCATCATTGAATTTTTCTCTTGAAATCTTCAATTGCTCCTTAACTAGAGCTCTCTTTACGCATGCACTTGCTCCATCATGCTCCCCTTTCCCATGTCCAGCTTCAAAAAAACTCCAAATATGAGGTAGAACCCTCTCTACATGCATTCTACTAAACCAATAAAATGTTGGAAATATGTACCTCAAACAATATAGGCTGAAACCTCCATTAGAGCCAAGTTGGTGTGACATCTTCATTATCTGGCTGACTAGCAGTTTGATTCATTCTATTTTGAACAGGTCGATGTGACCTAGCTTCTGTCTTGCCGAAAGGTTCACTTTAGTCTATCGTTGTGACATAGTGTATTCGCTATGACCTCTTAGCGCTCAGGAGACCTATGGCCTACATGCCATTCAATCATGAATCGAGGAGACTCATGGCGACCATGGGCTTTGGGGTAGCTTATAGCGGCTCGATGAGAAGTCCCAGCGAAGTGTTAAAGTCTCACCGACAGTGTTTTGGTTTGTGGTCATTGAGGAGACTTGGCTGAAGGAAATGCTATTGGTAAGAAGTCCTACCGATGAGAGAAAGTCACACCGACCGCATTCATTCGGGATAACACAATGGTTTCGATAAGATGTCCCAGCAACATTGAAATGTCTCACCGACAGGAGCTCAAGTGTTAGTCATTGTTGTAACACTAAGGTTTCATTATGAAGTCTGGGTGATATGCAAATGTCTCACCTATGGAGGCTCAAGTGTTAGCTATCGAAGTAACTCAAAGCATTCGGGGAAAGGTCTTGGCGAGAATGTTAAGTCTTGCTAATAGCCAATGGCTATCGGGGTAACCCAAATGGTTTGGGAAGAAGTCCTGGTGAACGCTCTATGTCTCGCCGATGATGAGGGTTCTTCGGTGTAGCTCTTGGAAAATGGTGGTCTCGATGTAACTTTGAGATCTCAGAGAAACCTCTCGGTGAAAGATGTAAGTCTTGGCGACTATTCAATGAAGCTCGATATGACTTGTGACTTCGGTATAACCTTTGGTGGCTAGCTATGATCTTCTAGCGAAAGCGATAGGTCTGGGCGACTGTGTGGTGACTCGGTGTAACACATGAAGCTCGATGGAACATCTTGGCGATATTGGTTACTCTTAGCGACATCTATATGAAGGTTATGTGGCATCGGCGAGACACTGTTAGTGTCTCATCGAGATGCCAACACAGTGCAAATTCTATTGACCGTTTGACCATCCTATGTGGAGTCTCGTGGACCAATAGGAGAAGCTGAATCTAAACTATTGGAAGAAAATCGGTTGTGATGGTTCTGTGAGGAAGTTTGACAGACAGGGAACACCATGGTTATACTCTGCGATTGTAGATTGCGATCGGTTGGTTGGTTTTGTTGAATCGACAGATTGTTGTTGATCAGTGAATGTATTCTAATCTGTAACGGCTGTAACTTGAAATTTTTTGTTCGAAGAATGTTCATGGTGAATGTTGCTATATAATGACACCAGAAAGATAAGTCTGGCATTTGTATGTAATTTATGTTACTGTAATACAAAGTGATTTCTCTTGGTGTGGTGGGTTTTTCTCCCGTAAGGGTTTTCCCACGTATATCTGGTGTTCATGTGTGATTGTCAAATACTTTGTTTCTATTATCTATTTCTTAGTGCATCTTAATTGAATTGTAATTGTAAATTTTAAAGTGTATTTGCATTCTTTCCTGAGGTATTGACGTTAGGAGAATTGTTTCCACATCTAATTTTCCTTACAAGTGGTATCAGAGCCTGGCCAGTTGTGTTATCCTTGTGGGTACGTTGGGTTTTTTGTGTCAATTCTGTTCAGTGGGAGTCTTGTAGAGTTTGTTATTTCTAATTACAGATTAAGATGGCTAGTACATCTGGTAAGATTGAAATAGATAAATTCAATGGCAGTAACTTTGAGTTGTGGAAACTCAAGATGGAGGATCTTCTTGTTGACCGTGATCTTTGGATTGTTGTGGCTGGAGTGAAACCTATAGGCATGAAGCAAGAAGATTGGGACCTTGTAGATAGGAAGTCTAAGGGGCTGATAAGGCTCTATTTGGTAGACTCAGTGCTTTTGAATGTGCATGAGGAGAAACCTACATCTACCTTGTGGAAGAGACTAGCGTCTATTTATCAGGGGAAGTCCTTAGTGAATAAACTATTCCTGAGGAAGAAACTATACTCTTTGAGAATGCAGGAAGGAGGGTCTGTAGCTGATCATTTGAATGCATTTAACATGCTTCTTGCTCAATTGACATCTGTTGGTGTGAAGACTAAAGAAGAGGATCAATGTATGCTACTATTGTTTTCTTTGCTAGACTCATGGGATCATCTAGTGATGGCTATCAGGAGTACAACATCCAGTTTCAAGATGGAGGATATTGTTGGTTCTTTGCTGTCAGAAGAAATGAGAAGGAAGTCTTCTGAGATGGTGAAGGAGGCTCTTGCTGTCAGAGGAAGGTCAAAGGAGAAAGGAAAGAAGAAGGACAAGAATTCCAAATCAAAATTAGAGGGGAGATCAAAGTCTCCTGGCAAGAAGTCCAAGGTGAAGTGTTGGAACTATGGGAAACTTGGTCATGTCCGAAAGGATTATAAAGAGGAGAAAAAGAAGAAGGGATCTTCCGATAATGGTTCTTCTCATAGTGATGGTGACGCCTTCATTGCAACCTTGGCTACTTAGGCATCAGATGATGTCTGGCTGATTGATTCTGGAGCATCTTTCCACATGACATCTCACAGAGAATGGTTCATGAAGTATGAAGAATACGATGGTGGAAAGGTGTATTTAGCAAGTGATTCAACTTTAGAGATAGTTGGTCATGGAAGAATCAGAATACAATTCCCCGATGGCAGAGTGAAGGGAATCAATAATGTTATGCACATACCAATTCTGGCTTGAAATCTATTGTCTGTAAGTATGCTAAAAGATATTGGTGTACAAGTTACATTCTTTGGAAATGGCTACAAGATGACTAGAGGTTCAATGGTGCTGACTAGAGGTGCTTGAATTGGTACCCCATACAAGCTGGATGCACAGGTTGTTCAATGTAACAGTGTCTTTGGAAAGTCATTGAAAGCTGCTCGTGGAGGTAAAGAGGGAAATATCCCTAATTATGTAAACTCTATGGAAGTAAAACTTCCTTCAGAGAAGACTATGCTTTGGCATCATAGGTTAGGCCACATAGGAGAAAAAGGTTTAAAAACCTTGAAGAATAAAAACCTGGTTGGAGGGCTTGAAGATTGTAATCTTGAATTTGAATTCTGTGAACACTGTATATATGGAAAGCAGCACCGTGTTTCATTTTATTCCAATCCTCATAAATCTTCTGGTTTGTTAGACTATATTCATTTGGATGTGTTTGGTCCAGTAGATGTTCCTTCTTTGTCTAAATCAAGATACTATGCGTCATTCATTGATGATTATTCAAGAAGAGCATTCGTTTATTTTTTGAAAAGTAAATCAAAAGTGTTCAGTCGATTTAAGGAATTTAAGAACCTTGTTGAAAATCAGACTAGTAGAAAAATAAAATGCTTAAGGACTGATAATGGCGGTGAATTATGTTCTGATGAATTTGAAAGATATTGCAAAGACCATGGAATTAAAAGACACAAGACTACACCTTATACTCCACAGTAGAATGGAGTTGCAGAAAGGTTCAATAGGACAGTGATGGAGAGAGCACGAAGTATGCTCAATAGTGCTGGCTTGGAGGAGAAATTTTGGGTTGAGGCTGTATCTATTGCATGTTATCTTATTAATCGTTCTCCAAATTCTGCTCTTGTTGAGAAAACACCTTTGGAAGCGTGGTTTGGTAAGAAGCACTCACTTAGACATGTTCGTGTTTTTGGCTGTGAGGCATATGATCATGTGCCAGATGTGAAAAGATCTAAATTGGAGAACAAGGCTATCAAATGTATTTTTATAGGCTATAGTGTTGTCATAAAGGGATACAAGCTTTGGAATCCTGATATAGAGAAGGTTGTATACAGCAGAAGTGTAATCTTTCGTGAGCTGAAACCTTCCACTTTGGATTTGCAGTCAGAGACAAAGTCAGAAAATAGTAAGGATGTAGCTGTAATTCCTCCTTCACCAGAGAAAGGGGAATTGAGAATTCAAAATTTACCTAAAATTGAGGAGAGCTCAAGTAGTTTTGAAAGTTCTGAAGAAGATGAAGAACCTTAGCCTCAGCCTCAACAATTGAGGAGGTCAACCTAAGAAAGAAAACAACCAGATAGGTATGGGTTCTCATTAATTGATTCTACTTGTGCCTATGCTTTTATTTCTAGCACTGATGAGCCTAGGACTATAAAAGAGGCATTTAGAATGTCTAATTCAGACTCTTGGTTAGAAGCCATGGAAGAAGAGATGGCATCATTGGATAAAAATGAAACTTGGAGTCTGGTGCCCTAAGCGTAAAGGCGAAAACCTGTGGGTGTAAATGGGTATTTAAGAAAAAGATTGGTCCTGGATGGCAGCAGAAAAGTACAAGGCAAGATGGTTGTAAAGGGTTATTCCTAGGTAGAGGGAATCGATTATGGGGAAATATTTTCCTGAGTAAAGCTAACATCTATCAAATTTATTTTGTCACTTGCAACAACATATGACTTTGTGAGGTTGAACAAATGGATGTGAAGACAACATTTCTTCATGGTGATCTTGAAGAAGAAATCTATATGTCCCAGCCTAAGCACTTTGTTGAGAAAGGTAAAGAAAAACTAGTATGCAAATTAAAGAAGTCTTTGTATGGGTTAAAGCAGTCACCTAGAATGTGGTACCAGAAATTTGATACATTTGTATTGTCTTTGGGATTTGTGAGATCAAAATTTGATCACTGTGTATATTATAAAGTTGAAAGTGATCAAGTATTAGTTATTGCTCTCTATGTTGATGATATGTTGTTCATAGGAAATAGCAAGCTAATGATTTCTGATCTTAAGTCTTAGTTGTCTACTAAGTTCAAAATGAAGGATCTTGGTGCAGCAAGGTATATTCTAGGGATGGAGATAACTAGGGACAAGAAGAATAGAAAGCTTTGGCTCAGTCAGAGTAAGTATATCAAGACTATTCTTGAGAGATTTTGTATGAATGATTGCAAGCAGTTAGTTGTTCCAGTCATGCAGGGAACAAAGCTATATGTTGAGGACTATCCAAAATCTCCTACTGAGATGGAGGACATGACCAGTGTGCCCTATGCTAGTGCTGTAGGTAGTCTTATGTATGCAATGGTCTCTACAAGGCCAGACTGCCCAAGCAGTGGGAGTACTTAGTCATTTTATGGTTAATCCAGGAAGAATACATTGGGATGTTGTGAAGAGAGTATTTAGATATTTGAAGGGCACTTCAGATTTTGCATTGTGTTACCATGGGAATTTAGTTGAATCACAGAGGACTCTCAGCATTCGTGCTTATGTAGATTCTGATTGGGCAGGGGACATTGACAGCAGGAGATCCACTAGTGGATACATTTTCATGATGAATGGTGGTGCAGTGAGTTGGATGAGCAAGCGGCAGGCTATAGTCGCTTTGTCCACTACGGAGGCTGAATACATGGAAGCTACTCATGCTTGTAAATAAGCTCTATGGTTGAAACGTTTGTGTTCTAACATTGGTTTTGATGCAGGGGAAATAACAATTTTCTGTGATAGTCAGAGTGCAATTTGTCTGGCAAAGAACCCTACTTTCCATGCCAGGATGAAACATATTGATGTACAGTACCACTTTGTACAAGATATGGTTGAGGATGGAAAGGTCAGTTTGGAAAAGGTTGATACTCTGGAGAATGTTGCAGATTCATTGACGAAACCAGTGAGCATAGACAAGTTCAGGTGGTGTTCCAGTTCAATGGGCCTTAGTTTCCATGATTTTCAGTAAATATGTTGTGCTCTGGAGGTGCCTATATGATCTTTGTCAAGTGGGAGATTGTTGGAAATATGTGCCTCAAACAATGCAGGCTGAAACCTCCATTAGAGCCAAGTCAGTGTGACATCTTCATTGTCTGGCCGACTAGCAGTTTGATTCATTCTTTTTTGAATAGGTTGTTGTGACCTAGCTTCTGTCTTGCCGAAAGGTTCACTTTGGTCTATTACTGTGACATAGTGTATTCGCTATGACCTCTTAGCACTCAGGAGACCTCTGGCCTACATGCCATTCAATCATGAATCGGGGAGACTCATGGTGACCACGGGCTTCAGGGTAGCTTATAGCAGCTCGGTGAGAAGTCCCAGTGAAGTGTTAAAGTCTCACCGACAGTGTTTTGGTTTATGGTCATCAGGGAGACTTGGCTGAAGGAAATGCTATTTGGTAAGAAGTCCTACCGATGAGAGAAAGTCACACTGACCGCATTCATTTGGGATAACACAATGGGTTCGATAAGATGTCCTAGTGACATTGAAATGTCTCACCGATGGGAGCTCAAGTGTTAGTCATTGTTGTAGCACTAAGGTTTCGTTATGAAGTTTGGGCGATATGCAAATGTCTCACCGACAGAGGCTCAAGTGTTAGCTATCAGAGTAACTCAAAGCAGTCGGGGAAAGGTCTTGGCGAGACTGTTAAGTCTTGCCGATAGCCAATGGCTATCGGGGTAACCCAAATGGTTCGGGAAGAAGTCCCGATGAATGCTGTATGTCTCGCCGATGATGAGGGTTCTTCGGTGTAGCTCTTGGTGAATGGTGGTCTCGATGTAACTTTGAGATCTCGGAGAAACCTCTCGGAAAAAGATGTAAGTCTTGGTGACTATTCAATGAAGCTCGATATGACTTGTGACTTCGGTATAACCTTTGGTGGCTCGCTATGATCTTTTGGCGAAAGCGATAGGTCTGGGCAAGTGCGTGGTGACTCGGTGTAACACATGAAGCTCGATGGAATGTCTTGGCGATATTGGTTACTCTTGGTGACATCGATATGAAGGTTATGTGGCATTGGAGAGACACTGTTAGTGTCTCATCGAGATGCCAACACAGTGCAAATTTTGTTGACCGTTTGACCGTCCTATGTGGAGTCTCGTGGACCAATAGGAGAAGCCGAATCTGAACTGTTGGAAGACAATCAGTTGCAACAGTTCTGTGAGGAAGTTTGATAGACAGGGAATGCCATGGTTATACTCTGCGATTGTAGATTGTGATCAGTTGGTTTTGTTGAATCGACAGATTGTTGTTGATCAGTGAATGTATTCTAATCTATAAAGGCTGTAACTTGAAAGTTTCTATTCGAAGAATGTTCATGGTGAATGTTGTTGTATAATGACACCAGAAAGATAAGTTTGGAATTTGTATGTAATTTTTGTTATTGTAATACAAAGTGATTTCTCTTGGTGTGGTGGGTTTTTCTCCCATAAGGGTTTTCCCACATATATCTGGTGTTCATGTGTGATTGTCAAATACTCTGTTTTTGTTATATGTTTCTTAGTGCATCTTAATTGAACTGTAATTGTAAATTTTAAAGTGTATCTACATTCTTTCCTGAGGTATTGACATTAGGAGAATTATTTTTGCATCTGATTTTCCTTACATAAAACATATGAGCATTCTTGAATTAACTTGTGCAATTATCTGACCAAATTAGATGTTGGCCCAGTGCTATGTCATGCTCCTTCAAGAACTCAAAAAAATTCTTGAAACAATGTTGGACATACTCAAACGAGTGAGATCTATCATCACTCATATAAAAATGATACTCTCTGATTATCTTTCGATCCTCCTCTATACTATCAAGTGCATGCCTAAACGTTATGTGGACAAAAATAACAATCTAAATGGAATTGTAATACTAAGATTGTACCTCCTTTTGTGGTTGAAATGTGTAGCTTTCTACAAAATCAACCATTGATATAATAGTTCCAATTGGAAAAGAGTCCTTACACATCCTAAATTTTTGATCCAACCACTGAGACCTATGACTATGCCTTGCATACTTGTAGAAAAGATTGTCCTTAAAATCTGAAATAAAATCAGCAACATTGAATTCTTTTGTAACCAACTCACATCTAAAACCTTCACCTCCACTCTGCAAAGTATATTTGACTATCTCATATCTCTTTTTCTCAACAAGCTTCTTTCCAAATTCATGTTTGGAACTCTCATGAAAACATTGAACAAACTTTGACAAGCCACCACATTGTGAGCACTTTGCATTTAAACAATCATTTCTATAGAAAAAGCAACCATCATCTCTAGAACATAAAAATAGATCTAGCAAGTCCCTTGATGATTTTGGAAGATGCATTGCACCACACTCCTGCAAAATTTCATTAGTATGCAAATTAGAATGGATATAACATAATAGCTCATGGTACATTGAAAACTCCACATGGTATTTGCAACAAGTATTACGAATCTTAAGAGGCACACAATAAAATGGCTTCAAACCTTCAAAAGTCCTTTGTGAGATTTCCATATTTGGATGTGTTACAATAAAAAATTTGAACAACATTGTTTGGCTTGATTCCAAGAAATGTTTAGGATGTAGTGTATGGTCTCAATTTCCAATTCTCAACTTTAAAACATCCTTTGCATTGGGTGATATTCTAGAGTTATCATGCCAAAATTACTGAATTCCTTGCTTTACATTATCGGTTAGCTTCTTATCAACACGTGGAAGCCTCCCAGAAAAAGCCCATGTATCATTTTGAAGAGGATCATCTATTCTTTCTCTTCTTGCGAGTGCTCTATCCAAAGTTTTACTATTTATGTCAAAATAAATACAAGTTTGTCTCATACAACAAGCCTTTTTCAATTGATGGCTTACAAGGGTTGTTGTAATGACTCTCTGAACATCTCTCTTATCCTTTTACTTGTTATTTTTTCCAATATACTTGAGAGCATTAAAAATATTTTTGACAATAATAGAATTTTTTTTGGTCTTCTTGTTCACATGAATCTTCAATTTGGCTAGAAAAGGTATAATCTTTTTCATCTTTAGCAATTGTACAAAAAATTGGCATTGCTCGATCAATGTCTTATTGCTAAAATATTGGTTGAAAATTCTTCTAGCCCACAACCGAACAGTTCATGTTGACCTCTTGCCTTCAAAATTGTTTATAATGTTCTCATCAAATTCAAGTAACCATTTAGGGGTTCTTGAAGGTCTTGAATTTGGAATATGTCTTTCTTCCACACAAGGTTCTTCATTTCTCATGTAATCTGGTGAAACATGATTTACACTTGCTTCAATATTATGTTCAAAATCTTCATTTTCACCTTGAACATTTTCAATATCAATTTGAATAATTTCATTCTCAATTTCAATATCATGTTCAACATCTTCAAATCCAACATTTTCACCATGAACATTTTCATTATCAAGTTCAATATTTTCATTCCCAATTTCAATATCATGTTGAACATCTTCAAATCCAACATTTTCACCTTGAACATTTTCATTATCAATTTCAATATTTTCATTCCCAATTTGAATATCGTGTTCAACATCTTCAATTTCCTCTTCACTTGAAAGACCATAGGGGTTAGGTTCACCAATATTTAACCTACCTTATCTTCTCTTCCTATGACCTTCTCTATCTCTTTGTCTATATGCTTCAATTTGTTCTTTTGTAAGCTTTCTCTTATGTTTTTGCTTTCGAAGACTGCTGCTCCCCATTATACCTCATAAAAGATGCTAAAAAATCATTGCTTATGACAAATTTGAGTAGGAGATTCTCCAAAAAGTTGATCCTTGTCTCTTCCTATCTGAAACTGCGTGTATGTTGCCTACTAACAGAATGTAGGGTCTGTTGGAATGCACAAAACGGCCCACATGGGGCTTTTGTATGGCCCACAAATCCAATATCCGTTATAATATGATATCTGATACATTTGAATTTTTTTTAAAATGTTTTGTAATGGTATGATTTTAGCTCTACAAATCAGATATCCAATTTGAATCGGATATCCGATTAGTGTACAAATAGACCTAAGGGTTAATGGTAGATGGTAGAGGGTTTAAGGGTTAA
>VDFB02000015.1:197405182-197417633 GCA_007258455.2 Sequoia sempervirens | reverse complement strand
ATTATGGTTAGGGTGGTCAGACAGACACCTACTTATTTTTCCCCTAAAATTTAAGTATTACTACATTGAAATTTCAATTTTTCACCAAATAGACTTTTTTTTAGAAAAATAAACCTAGTAGTTTAGAAACTACATTCAATTTTCCACATATTCTATTTTTACATATTTTTGAAATAATATAGATAACTTATTCAAATTTTTACATCAAGTCAGCCTAACTCTGATTATTTTGAATTTTCATTGCCACTTAAGGGTTTGTTTTTTCCATGATGTTCCTGCACATATCCGTATATATTGGTAAAATATTCAATGATAATTGTTATGTTTCATCTTAGCATGGTCCTTGTTCTATTATGGTCTTTCATGATGGAGGATAAGGGGAGTTCTTGCTTGAGGTTGTGGTTAAACCTTGGTTGTCATTTTAGGTGTCTTTTTGGATCATGAGATTATGTTTGAGAACTAGATGGTACATAGTTAGATAAGTAATGGTTTCTCTTATTGGTTATTCCTATGGGTGTATTTATAATATATGATGCCAAGTGGGAGAGTGTTAGGATTTAGGTGTCATCTGTCTTATAAATCCTATTTTATTTTACATATTTCCAACATCCTTGGAAAGTGTCTCAAGGCACTTAGGGTGTTATTGGAAATTAGTTTTTATATTTAATTCCATATATTGTTTGTAATACATTCATAAGGAAGGAGGGGTTTATCGATAGTGGTAAAAGTGACTTGTGAATAAAAAAATTTAATTAATTTACACCTCCAACTGGAGCACTTGGGAAAGAGTGGAGGATGACTCTTGACTACCACACACATGTTTTTTGGCATTCCATAAGTTGGGTGCTTAGGAGAGTGAAGAAAAAGGCTTTTAGATTTTCCTTGAGTGACTCTTGGTATTCTAGAGGTTGTCCATGGGGCTTGGTCACTTTAGAGGGAAGATTGTGACTCTTGAGTTTCCTTGGGCATGTGAATTCATGAAGGGTCATTTTTGGATGCCTTGTTGGCACCTATTGAGATTCCTCTTATTTTGTAAACCACCAATAGTTTCCTCTTTAATGAAAGTTTATTAATTGGAGCCTCGATATAGTGGAAAGTATCACAATAGGTTGAAACATGAAGGAATATTTCTAGGAACATGATAGAAGGTTGGATGTTTTGAGATTGTTCATAGGTACATGTTGCTACAAAATTGGAGGTAAAGAAGATAATGAAAGTATGATTGTATTGCAATATTTATTTCAAAGTTAATACATGCTTTTCTCTCTTGTTAGTGAATTTTTCTTGCAAGGATCTCATGTAAATCTTGTATTATGTGTGAATAATAGTGTTTGCTTATTTAAATCCATTAAACATATTTAATCTAAGATTATGAACACTTAATTTCATATCTGCATACAATTTTTAGATGTTTATATTGTATTCTAGTGTAAGCCTTGTACCTCATTAAACAATATTAAACAATTGGTTTAAAGATTGAAATTTTATAACAAGTTTTTCTAACTTTTTCATCACCAATCATGCAAATTTCTAATGTTCCACAAGTGAGACACACTATTGTGGATCTACCCCTACCTATCCAATAGTCTAAAATGAATTAGGACTTTGATTATTCATACAACACCTTAGCATTCAAATTTTAATATTTTTCACTTGAGTAACGTTGGAGGCAAATTGGCTTGGGCCCATGGTTAAATTTGAATTTGGAAAAAGGGGATAATTAAGGGTGTGCATGTGGCCTTGAGCTAAGTTTGGGGCCACAATAATAGTCTTGACCCACTACTATAAATAAAAAATTATTAATGATTAGGCTTGGTCCACTAGAGAATAGGGACCCAAGCTTTGATTAGGTACAAGTTGAAGGTCAACTCTTGCACAAAAATATATCATACATACTCTATACTATTACATAAAAGGTAAAAGATCAAAGATAATAAAAAGAAAGTGGAAAAAAGTATTACAAACACAATTTTTACTTATATGAAAACAATTATTAAAGATTCACTTTTTATCTCTACATTACTGAAATGTGTTGACTCACAAAAATCTAAATAAATATATTAATCCTCTCATGATCCTTTTTCCTTTTTAAAATTTATATTATTGTATTAATGACAAAGATACAATTTAATTATTTTGTTTTATATGTTTTATTTGATATAATTATTTCCAGTTCAATTATTGAATCTTTATTATTATTATTTATGCTCATCACCCTTGTCTGCACTTCTCCATTTCATGCATGAATGTAATCTTCCACTTGAGTGTTGCCGCATTTCCCTTGTTTGGGGAATCAATATACTCTGTGACAGCTGCACTTTTCCAATACCACCGTCACCTTTTATCTACACTTTTCCTATACCACCATCATCTTTTATCTGCACTTTTCCAATACCACCATCACCCACCTTTTTATCTGCACTTTTCCTTTTATCATTGGTTGAAATGCCACCATCATCCTTTATCTGCACTTTTTCTTATCATTGGTTGAAATACCACCCATCACCCTTTATCTCAAAGTAATTGATTGTGGTATTTTATTAAAGCTTTCAATTATAAACATTAGCTTAGTGGAGAATGATAACGCTCTCCATTATTATGACCAATGAAGTTTCATGATTAAATGTAGGTAAAGTTTAAATCACAATATAATCTTAAAATAATTAAGATTGAGTGAAGATTATTGATAATAGTTTTTGCATGTGTTTCAATTTATAAATTCTATATGCTCTATTATTTAATACACAGATTGAATTGAATAAATATCATTATAATATGTGTTTACTAATTTTCTTATTCTTATTTTTCTATGTCATATGTTCTCATTGTTGTGAAAATTTACAATGCAGATATAAGTAGAGAAAATCCATAAACAATAAACATACATATTTATATGGAAAATTTGGTAAAATTATACTAGAAAAAAACCACAAGCAAATATCTCTCGTATTTTATTGTAGGAAAATTTTGTAATTACAAAAAAGCTTAGAATGTATAGAAAGAATGACTTCAAAATGCATAAGAAATTTGAGTTGCAAAGTCCTTGTCAAACAAAAATTCCCAAAACTAGAAAGTGTGACTTATGCAACTACATGTCAAACATTTGTCAAATTTATCATAAATAATAAGTCTCAAAAAATACTCAATGTTGACTATTCATTACTTGCTAGAATAACAAAAAAAAATGACTTCACATTCCAACACTCATGTCACAAATGGATGCTTTGATAATGGAAATCTCTAAACCAAAAAACCTAGACTATAACAATTGCAACACCTTTCAACATATTGCTCTTTTAGCTCCCATTATGCTTTGATGGATGTCATTATCATGTTCTAAATTCTCATACTCTAGTAAGTAGGTAGGATTTTAGCAAAGTTATTGATATTCATTTAACACCTACTAAACTTTAGACAAATGTTTTTGGGTGTTTCCCATGTGATCATTGCATTTCATAAGATGACATCTCAAGTGTTTTGTATACAATTAAACTTTTTTTTGCATAGATTTACTCCACTATTTAATGTTTAGGACTTAGATATTAAATACAATACATCTAATATGTTAACCTATCAATGCTAAAGTATAACATACTAATCCCTTTGCCAAATAAATTATGAGCAAGTAGTCATTTCTTCTAGTTGTAGGGAGGCAATTTGTGTCTAGGAATTTGATAGATTCTTCTAATTTTCATTTATATTAGAATAAAATTATTTATATATGTCATGATCTTAAAAATAATCCTCTACTTTTATATCTAATATGTAAGCTCCATGAATATTGATTCTAATTGTCATGCATTTTGTCTCAACCATGAAATTTGATGTTTGGTTTATTACTTTTCATTGCTACAAGCAATCTAATAGATAGCTATTGATTATATATCCTTTAATATTGCATGGTTTATCATTTTGGGGTATCCATTAGTTTTTCTTAGTTATTAAGTTATAATTCAATTCATACTACATGTTACAAAAAATGTTTTGATAGTCCTTAGTAGTATATGTTTTAGCTATCGATTGGATATTCATTATTATATAATTGATATCCACTAGCATTTTATGTTAAAGTTAACATTTTCATAGTTTTCATTTTTGTTATAGTTCTAATAAAAAGATAAATAATTCTATCAATTTAAGAAAATGAAATAGAATAAAACATTGATATACCTTGTCATCCTACTTTATGTTAATCAATTTGATGAATGAAGGAATTAGTAAGATATATCATTTCAAAAGTATATGTATTTCTCTTACCATTTAAGGCTCTATTCTAGTAAATAAATTGGCTCTATTCTAGTGAATAAATGGGCTAAATGCGTTGGTTGGTTAAGGTCTTATTTCAACTTAGATTTTTATGGAAGGGAGTTAAACCTCCTAGTTCAATCAAGAAATTTCATAATTTTCGATTAAGTTATTCTCCTACAATTGATAAGATATATTTGTGTTAGAAATTTGTCATGTAGAAGTTAAATATACTAATAGTTTATCCCTTGGTCTTATTTCTTTTGTATCTTTGATAACACAAGATGATTAAGAATCTTTTCAATTTTTATACGATTTATGTATTGATAAACATTACAAACTCAAACACATATATATACTTGATAATCTAATGATGTATGGATTTAGACACCTTAAGAGTAACGTGAAATACATAGTTATGAATACAGTCCATGGTTTAAGAATTGACATGAGTTTACACTACTTCTTTATGAAAATATATAATATCATTTTCATTTTAGGGATGGTTGGGGATGATATCAATTGTGTACTAAAAATAGACTTAGTAGTTAACTTCAGTGATTGAATAAAGAATTTAACAAGAAATAAGTAATTTTAATAATGTTGAATTTTGAATGTTACCGTAAATTTTTATTAAAACAATGAATAAGAAATATAAGAAATACTAGGTATGGATTATGTATTTTGTGGATATTTTAAAGTGTGGTTTGATTTTAGGTAGTATTGTCAATTACCAATGAGTTTGAATTCTTGTAGGTCATTTTCAATAAAGAGGTAAGTTGAATTAAATTATATTGAATAAGCCATATTTTCCCCTACTTAATTGTAACTCTTTCTTCTTGAATATTTTACCATCACAAATTATATTTCTATTATTTTGGTATTCCTTTAATTTTTTATCAAGGTCTTCACAAAAAAACAAAAATGTTGGAAAGAACTAAGTGTAGATCAAGGATTTGAGGGTGAGTTACTTTAGTTTTGTTTTATATGTAAATAACTAAGTGTAGATAAAGGATTTGAGGGTGAGCTACTTTAGTGTTGTTTTATAACCTAGTATGAGAAATAAGAGGAACAATAGAACTTATGTAGTGAGTTTTACAAGGATGTAGTAGGATTTAGAATAATTAAAATTAACAATATAGATTCATTCACGTATACATCATGTCTCATAGTGGATCATATATCCATTAGATTATCATGTGGTATATTCTATTAATCATATATAGCTGGTACATAATCCATTCATACATTAGTCTTCTTTATACTTCTCTTATATAATATCATTTTGCAATAGAACTTATGTAGTGAGTTTTACAAGGATGTAGTAGGATTTAGAATAATTAAAATTAACAATATAGATTCATTCATGTATACATCATGTCTCATAGTAGATCATATATCCATTAGATTATCATGTGGTATATTCTATTCATCATATATAACTGGTACATAATCCATTCATACATTAGTCTTCTTTATACTTCTCTTATATAATATCATTTTTCCATCTATTACATCATTTATTATCTATCTTACAACTTCTATATATCTTTCATCTAGTATTGTCAAGGAGTGTGTCTCTTATACATATTGTGACTTTTGGATGTGTTGGTGGTTGAATAATTATGTTGCATCTCCTTTTTGGTAGAAGTAACTTATTATGAAGTCATATTTATCCTACCAACACCTAAATGCATCAAAGTGTGGTAAGGAGCATATTTATAATGTCACACCTACACAAGGTGTTGTTGTAAATAGGTTTTTTACCTAACTAGTTCACTAATGGGTCCTATTTATAGGTTAAGTTTACTTAAAGGTCCTAGGGAATCTTTCTAGAAGTCTTAGGTGCCATGTGATCTTATCTTATCTTATCATGACATTCAATACTTTTGTCTTAGGTTATTTAATAATATTGAGGTAGTTATCTCATTGTACAAGATTAAGACACATGTCATGATCTTGTTTAATCCTACTTCACAACCTTTCCTTTATAAGAAAGGAACCATATGTACATTGGGCCAAAACTAACCATGTCATCACGTCTAGAAGGTCCAAAAACCTAAAGATTTCATGTCAAATCATCAAAATTAGATACTTTGTCCTGGTGGCATCAAAGGTTTTTTTGCACAATTAACATATTCCTCGTATGGTCATATAGATTTGTATAAATCCTGGTGCAGGAGCACCTAGGCTGACCTCCACCTTGTTTGTTAACAATTTTGGCTTGTACTGACCTTAGCCAAGTCAGGGATGTTGATGTGTTTACTTTGGACCTTAGAAGGTCTTGTTGGTGTGTGATGAGTAGTCACTAGGACTAAAGTCATCAATAGGTTATCATTGTGATTAAAATTTTTCTTTATTAAGCTTTGGACAACATATGTTAGGATACAAAGCATTTAGTGTGTTAAAACTACATCCTTGTTGTTAGAAGATTCCAAGAGGCAGTTGAGGAAGTTGATGGTTCGAAGCAAGGAGATTGAGGTCCTAAAATTTAGGATCATAACATAGAGATAAGTTGCAAAATGTTGTTGTGGAAGTTGCATGACCACAGTTGTGGAGTTGCATGTAACTTACTTGTCATTGGGAATCCCTAGAAATCAGGGTAAGTGCTCAATCAGCTTCCTTTGAATGTGGAAAAGGCATCCAAATAGGTGTGATGGCTCGTAGCAAGCAGTTAGTTGCATTGTAATCAAATTTTGTTGTGTGCAATAGAAGACAATTTGGCAGATTTCTCTATTTTCTGAAAATCCCGTGTGTTTTTGAGAAACAGTGGTGTTCAAGGCATTGTGTTTATTGTTTTAACATTGTATTTGTATACTTAGCATAGTTTTGGGCATATTTCATTAGGTAATTAGGTAGCCTAGATTAGAGTTGTTGTTTTGTATCCATAGATTAGAGTGTAGGGATTTGTATTTCTGTTTTGAGCAGTGTAACTTCAAATGGCTCCCCCATAAACACTGATCACGGGGTTCTCCTAAGATTGGTTGAAAATGGGAGAGGAGCCAGTCAAATGTAAATATTTAGTAGTAGGAAACTTTGAGAGCCAAGCAATAATTTCTAATACCAAACCCTAGGCGAGTTCTAGCTACCCGGTTAGGAGTTTGGAAGTGAAAATTGAAGAGTACAAGCAGGGGTTGCAAGCACTGTATGGAAACAGTATGGTCTCAGGCAGGGTTAGATAAGATTCTCACATGCCACAAGGATAGAAGCATCAAACAATCCATTTAAGATAGATTTGAAGGAGAAAGAGTTAAAACCCTAGGTATTAGCCCTAATAGCCCTTGAATGTAGGAATCAGCTGTACAGAAGAGGCAGAGGCCTGAGAGCCAGTGAAAGATTTAAAGGACTGAAAAGGGTATCAGAAACTATAATTTTTTTGTCAGGTCATTTGTGAAGTTTGAACAAGAAATGCCAAAAAGGGACTGGTAAGGGCTAGTAGAAACTAGGCCTCTTCAAAGCAAGATTTTGAGATCGGGTAAAGTGAAGGTTAAAGAATCTCCAAGATACCTTCAAATGAACATGAAATGCAAGGAGACAGTGTTTCCAACTCCCCTGCAAGTAGCTCAAGCATGATGTTGAAGTTAGCATCTAGATCCTTCTAGGTGTTGAAAGGAGATTTGCAAATTCACATGGTGTTTGTCTACCAAAGGTAAAGCCACAAGGTAAGAAACTCTTTGAGAAGAGTTGGAGCAGGGTTTGGTGAATCACCCAAGCTCAATGAGAACCATTGGAGTCAGGTTCTAGGAAGGAGACAGTGAAGGTCTTCTAGTAGTTGTGCAGGCAATCTTTGGTTACATCATACACCAAATCCATACCTGGTTGTATCGTATGGTCTACAATAGTTGCAGTCAGGTTGGGAAAAATCAGTATCATTTATGTGTCAGCTATCTATCATACTTTTTCTTGTGTAATGTGTTGCCATCGGTACAAATTTTAATAGCTTTATTATTAAAAAAATTATTTAAATTATGGTTGTTGATTTGGTTTGTATTAAGTTTTCACGAGCCCTGGTTGCAAGAACTCAACCCTTGTGGGCTCCACCCAATTGGGGGGCAAGAAGTCCCAAGCAGCATGACATATGGCTTGCCACCCTAGTGGTGCTAGTAGTGCCGAGAGTGGTGGGATTTTTTTTTAAACTAAAAAAATCCAATGGTCATATGAGTGCACAAGGGTTGAAGGCCCAAGGACCAATTTTTTACCCCCTAATGCCCAAATTGGGAAAAAAATTTCAAATGGCCATAACTTTTCACCATGGTATCAGATTTTCAAAAAATGAGATATTTGTAAAGATAGCTATGAGTACTTTGTAGTGGTGAAGGCTATTTTCTAGATTCTACTATTTGGTACTCATATTTTCTATTTGAAGTTAGATTTGGATTTTTGGCTTCTAAGATCATAAATTTTCATAATCTTTTATTTTCATGATTCTTGCAGCATTGGAAAGGTATCGAGGAGCTCTATCTCAATCAATCCATGCACTTTTTCTAGATTTAGCCCAAGGTATATTTTATTCATATTTATGTGTATTCACATTCTAGTTGATCACTTGGACATCTTTTCACTTGGGAAGGTGTTTTTATTTGTAGAACACGGTTCTATCTCATGTTGCTTCAATGAGATTCTAGGGTTTCTTTGCATTGAGATTTTTTTTATGTTCCTTGGCATCGAGAAATTCAATCTTTATTTTTTTGTGTTATCATGATTCTAGAGTTGCTCCAACAATTGAGAGTTTCAAGTGTTTTAGGCATTAGACTCATCTTGTCCTTTGTTTCATAGATTAAGGTTCTAGTATTAATCCACCAATGTGCTTCCATTGTTTCTTTGAAACATGTTATCTCATTATGGGGGGCTATATAGTCTCTCTTCTTTCATTCCTATGGAGGGAAAATTGATTGTATCTTTTCTCTCTTTTGGAGAGGAGTTTTGTCCCATTGGGTTTTCTCATTTTCTCCATTTCTGAGATATTATACATTTGTACATGGGTATCTAATATGGCCTCTTGTTAGGACCCATAATCATCCTTGCATCTTTGTATCATTTGCATAATAAACTACTCCCTATGTTGCACTTAAGGGGGTGTTGATGTAAAAAGGTGTTTTATGTAGCTAGTTCACTAGTGGGTCCTATATACATGTTAAGTTTACTTAGGTCTTAGGGAATATTTATAGAATCCTTAGGTGTCATATGATCTTATCATAGAATTTAATACTTGTGTCCTAGAGGTCATTTAATAATGTTGAGGTAGTTGTCTCATTGTACAGGATTAAGACAAATGTCGTGATCTTGTCTAATCCTATCTCACAATCTTGTATTTATAAGTAAGACATCATATATACATTGGACATATTCAATCTTGAAATCTTGCATCCTTAATCATAGCAATCTGATATTCTTTCCATTTCTCTCTTGTGGGAGATATTTTAGTTTGGCAGTTGATCCTGGGGTGTTGGGAGTTCATATTCAACTCCTACACAAGGCCCCTCCTTGGTTGTGTCCAAGGGTCTTGTGGCTTTTCCAACACCTTGTATAAAGTGCATAAAAAGAAAATTTATGGCATGAAAGGACAATTTGTAATGAGTATTAACAAAAGTTCAAGGTGCCACTTATTTTGGATGAGGTGATTAGTACCAAGGATGTAAAATTATAATAGCAATAGTTGTTACTAGATTTCCAAATCTGGTAACAATAGACTATCCTATGCTTGGTGAATCCTATGGCACTCTTGTTGGGGAGATAAGTGCTACATGAAGAAGAGAAGTTATCCAAGTGATGACTTATCTATAAGTTTAGTGCCCCATGAACAAGTTTAGCTAATCCACTTGCTTAGATTTGTAACTCTTAAAGTGCAAATCTCAAAACAACTGGTATCCAAAATTTAGCTCCTTAACTAAATCACTTCCTTTTATGCTTGTATGGGCATGTCTCCCAAATTGTTTGTTGCAATATTGAGTAGATTCGTGTTTTCAAGGTGTTGGAAATACCATAAATAGATTGTTGGCATTATACATGGAAAGAGAGTTCTTTTCATTCTACCTTGGCAAGGCTATAGGTATTGCTAGAAGTGTCTTTTGGGTGAAATGTGGCTAAAAGTGGAGGACATAATATGGAAGCAAGTGTTGGATTATGAGAACATTCAATTTTTATTTAGAGAATATTTTCAAATAGGGAATATAGCTTGATTTTGTAAGGAAGGTGAGTCTCATATAGCCAACTAGTCACAAGTGGAAAGGTGCTAACTATTTGCATCTCACTATTAAAAAAGATGCCACCTCCTCATTTGCAAAATTTGATAATGTCTTGTCCTCTCTTCTCATCTAATAATGAGTGGTTCACCTAAAATTCCAATGTACTCAACAGCTAAGACAACCATACCTCTCCACTGCCACCTCACTTTTGTAACGTGGTTCACTCATCTTTAGTAGTGGGAAACATATTGTAAGCAGATAAAGAAAATATAATTTCTAGTTTCAAAATAATGGAGAAGAAAAAAAGTTAAAACTTTTTGTTAAATGGTTTCAAATCTAAAAGATTAAAAAATTGCAAAGAAAAGCTTGTAGATCAAACTTCCCATCTCTTATAAAATTAGAATTCAATACAATCTAATAAATTACTTCCAAAAACAAATGAGAATTTGAAATTTATATTTTATATTTCTAAATATTATTAATTAATCATATTCTTCACCTTCAACTTATGAAAAAAACAAAGAAATTAAAAAAAAACTTCAAAAATAATAAAACCAAGACATTTGATCCGTTGATCTTGTAGCAAAATGGTTAGTGTATATCCTCTCAAATTTGATCCATACACATACATAAAGCTTTATATTGTTTTCTTTTGTGGTAGGAAAGGGCCATTCACAAACCCTTATAAAACTATCTTAAAAAACAATTAAATTAGTTGGAAGTTTTCTTTTCATCTTAAATCATCGACCAATCTAATTTCCCAAACTTCTGTTGCAATAATCTAATTTCCATAAATGATCAAACCACCGTAGTTTTTTCTCTTGACAGGCAAGGTGGCCGTCAACTTCCAGGCAGTTGTGACAGGCGCATGTGAAATGGATAAGACGATGTCCACGGAAAACAGCTCTGCCAAAACTAAAATAGCAGAAATGAATTCAGGGCGATACGATTCTTTCTTATCCATTTTTTATTATGTTGTTTTAAGAAACAGAGCCATGCTACTAGGTATCGTAGTTGCATTATTTTCATCAAATCTGCCTCTTTATTCTGAATCTTACAATTTTACTAAGTGGGTGGACAAAAAAATTCAAATGGAAAACATTTGTAAATATTTTTAATTTAAAGATAGCTTTTGTTTTAATATTAATTTGGTTTTGCCAAAAATCTGTTTATTTAGGATTAGGTAGAGTATAATTGTTATTCGAATTGAATAAGCATTTCGACATTTTTTTTTATTCTTTTAATAATATATATTAAAATATTAATGATTCAATATAATTAAAGGGTGGAGTGGAATCAATTATTATGATAGTTGTTAAAAGGGGGATCTTAATTCCTTGTTAATATAATGAGCTGTTAAATACAACAATCTATCATTCACAAAAATCGATTTATTATTTAAATACTTTTCTCTTTTTTATACATGTCATATCATTGTTAGACTACTTATTAAAAATAAATCTTTCATATTTTATATGCGGTTGCATGTCTCCCCTATCCAAGAAAAGGATGTTCACTTTCCAACTTTCCAATACTAAAAGAGATCTTACAATAAGATCATTTATCAATGTTTCTTAGGTCATACTCCATTACACACAAATATCTACACAATGCCGTAACAATTGTCAGTTTTGTCATTAAACTAAATAAACAAGATAGCGACTACATTTAAATTTCATTTCAAATCACAAAATATGTTCAAAAGCCCATAGAATTGAAATTCATCCACTAAAAGTCTAAACATAATTCATTTCAATAATTCACAACCAATGAATTGTAGAGTCCACATGAAACCACATTAACATCCAATCAAATGCAATTCTACATTTATCAAATAGGGACTTAAGTCTATAAACTAAACATATCTTATTAAATAATATTAATATTTATTTATGAATAATTATTTCTAACAACATTTTTTATTTTTTAATGATATATATTAAAATATTAATGATTAGTATAATTAAGAAGAGATTGTGTGAAATCAATTATTATGATAGTTGTTAAATATAACAATCTAT